>CM032893.1:8206890-8683073 GCA_019176425.1 Megalops atlanticus
TGCATGTAGGGTGGTGTATGTTTCTTGTGTGTGTGGGAGTGCATGTATGTGTGTGTGTGTGTGTGTGTGTGTGTGTGTGTGTGTGTGTGTGTGTGTGTGTGTGTGTGTACTATTATGTATTTATCAATAATTTCAGGCTCACTGTGCAATGTATTAATAGAGATGAATATGCTCTTGGTTATTAATTTTATACTGAAGTGCATCCTCCTACATCGTGTGTGGGGACACACACATCTCTCCCCCTCACTGTCCTTTCTTAGCATTCCACACTGTCACGCAAGTTTGTGGAGGTGATGACCGAGTACAACACCACGCAGTCTAAGTATAGAGACCGCTGCAAGGACCGCATCCAGAGACAACTGGAAATCAGTAAGTAGCCTGCATTCTCCGGCTCTCTCAGAAGCAGAGATGTGCCTGCGCACAGTAATTTTAACGCATACACATCAGCATGCATGCCAGCCTGCTTCTGCCGCTGACTCGTGGGAATTGAAGTCCTGGCATTGCAGACAGTTCTACCGTCAAACCCACCATTATGCCAAGGTATGCTATAAAAGACAAACAAAGCAGACACAGTTGCATCAAGTCTTTTTGCAGGACAAACACCGGATGACCACTGTCAATAGTGTCCAGACAGAAGTGATGAGAAAGTGACCACATTACCAAAGAGGTTTTTACTGACACTAGGCTATATTTTTCACACATAGAGTTATTAATTCATGGAATCCCTCTACACTTCAAATGTTCGTTAAGCATTTACTTAATTCTATAGTTGACAAGGAACAAAAATTTTCACAACACCAGATCATTAAAAAGTAACGCTGGGGTGGGAGTGAGTGAGTGTCATTTAATTAGTGGGCTAAGTGTTGCTGCTTTTGATGGGATATAACTGAGATGCAGGAGAGCTAGAGTCTCATACCAGGCTCTGCCTTCAGTGTGTCTCATTTTGTTTTGAAACCCTGCAAGTACTCATAATCCAGTTTTCAGTTGCTGCTGTAGCAGGTCAGCAAGTCCAAGGTACCGTGCATGAAAACAAAGTTCATCAGACTTTTCTTCCTGAAAATCATCACTCTAACCATGTTAGAGGTACCTAACTACTTACTGCATTATTCTAACCTAGCCACCTTTGAACAGCAAAATGTATGGCATAAAAAGTGGAAACAGTCATCAGGGTGGGGATAACAATTTGAGGATAAAATAAGTATAGCAGATATATGTTTGGAAAATGGTATAAGTGCTTGATTCTTAAACAAATAGATAAAATGGACATTTTTGTTTTATATTACTTTTATATGTTTATGTTTTATACTACTTTTCTTTTATTCCATTTAGAAATGTCCACAGATTCTTCAGATATGGCACAAAGTCTATCTGGAAATATGGTATTTTTGTCCACCCTTAATTATATAAAATAAAAATATGACTCTCCTTCTATTGTCATTGTGGAAATTGCTGTGAGCATTGTAGGCTACAATAACATAGTGCTGTCAATGTCCTTAACTTAATTATTTCCAACATAAAATAATAAAATTTGACATGCTTTAATTATTTTAAGTAATTTGTTGATATATACTATATAGTGACATCAGGATATTTAGCACTGTGTAGAATGCAAAGCCATAGTGCAGTCACAGTGTCGTATAGAGTGTAAAGCACTGCCTCAGTAATAGCTGCTCAATGGGTCTAATGGGTCTACATTAGACTCCTCCTTGCTTATTCATGTTCATCACCTAAAGAGTGACTGACATCCAAGCACTTAACTAAACTGCACAACCTTTTCTCAATATTTCATGTGCTTGGGCTGATTAAAGTGCATGGTAATTAATGCCAAATATGAGATTCACATTCAGAGCTTTTAAACTCTTTGTATTCTGCATTTTTGCACCGTTGCACTTGATTGAGAATCATAGTACATATGAGTGAACACAAAATTATTCTCATAAGAGGATTGCTTGAATCTTTCAAAAAGAGCGTTTAATTAGTGTTAGAACTGGAGCGATTCTGTCCCAGCGTTTTTGAGTTATGAGTTATCGCTATGTGCAGTTGATTTTTATATTCTTACATTAGTAATTCTCATAAGTGCAGTGCACTGTGCTTTTTGGCAAAAAGGGGGGTGTTTTTGTTTTTTTTACTCTGCCGCTTTCTCTTACAACATCTTTTTCTCGCCCCAGTTCTCAATACCCAGCCTGTCTCATCACAAAGCTGGATTTTGTGATGCAAAACAGTCGATGGCGGTCTGTTTATAAATTTTGTGGTTTGTGGTAAACTGGGTCCTTGTGAAACAAGGACTGACGATACAGTGCTATTCTCTGCAGACAGGTTAGCAGCATACTTTTAAAAGTTAAACACGCTTTGAGCTGACAGATTAAACAGATTAAGCAAGCATTGCAATGCATAAAATAAAGCTAAGAACTGGTGTGTTGGTGGCATCTTTGATCCCAAATTGGTGTGAGATCAATAATTGTTTTATAGAATGTTATGTGCAGGTGTACGCCTCTATATCAGATGAAAATATATGTGAAATAATGCCAATTTCTTAGTTCCTTAAACCTCTCAAGAGTGTACAATGTGGCCAGGAACTACCCAAATTCAAGTTTCACAAACAAGGAAGTACTTTCCAAAATGGTAAACCTGCTAAACCGGCCATGATAGTTTTGAATCGAATTTTACAAATTATATAGTAATATAATAGCCCCATTGTTATTACGCATGATCAAACATTTGATTGACAACAAGAAATTCCTACCATCACTGAATAAAGTAAATATCTTCCTTCTCTAAAAGGAGCACAAAAAAAAATCTGATTATTCTTCCCGTCGCCCAGTAAGATTACTGAATTCAGATCCGAAGGTATTTATTACTTGTTAGCAAACAGGGATATGCCATCCATCATTCATTCTGACCATGACCAGTTTAATCCCAGTAGTCTCTTTTTTAATGTTAGACCGCCGTTGAACACACTGTACACAAAGTACAGTTTCCAGTGCTGCTCTCTCTTTGTGCCCTGTCAAAGCTTTCAAATCATCTGAATGGGGTTACATCATAACTGGTAACTGTATGGCACATCATACATTTTTAATAATTGAATTACAGGTCATACCTACATACTGCACCGTTTCTGTTTACACCCCATCATACTTACTGTAATTTCAAAAGACTTATCTTGACATATTAGATTTGCCTTGGTCTTTCAGGATTTTGATGTGCTAAGAGAAAAGATTTACCAGCAGGGACATTATCTATGTTTTTTCTGAGATTTTTATTGCTCATTTAATTAGAGTTGCAATTCTCAGAGTGATTAATAGCGTAAATCCACAGAGACTCAGAGAGAGGTCCCCACCTGCATGATCTCCGGCAGTGCTCATCACGTTGACTTGCAATAGTATTAATAGTTACAGAATGTGTGCAATGTATACATGCAAACAGATCTATTTTTGCTCCAACATAAATAGAATGTAATAAAAAGCGAGTATCACTAAGATGGACTGTAGCACCTGGTACAATATGTAATTGTGGACAATTTCAGTATGCTCATAAATAACTATTTCTGGATACAATACAGTTTCAGTGTAGTGATACAGTATCTAGTGCTGGATACAGGGTAGTTTTAGTGTACTGATACAATATGTAGTGCTGGGTACAATATACTTTCAGTGGTGAAAAACAGCTTATTTGTCTGTGTTTTGCAGCTGGGAGAACAACCACCAATGAGGAGCTAGAAGACATGTTGGAGAGTGGCAAGCTTGCCATCTTCACTGATGATGTGAGTGCCCAGACAGCCCAAAATCACCGGCTCACTCGTATTTCGAGAGAAAAAAATCAAGATCTTTGTTTTAAGTAATGAACGGGTAAAACGAACCTCGATCCACGCTATCGCCTCCCTCTCTCACCCGACCCCTGCAATGCCCTTTCTTCTGTCCATCTGAACCATAGATCAAGATGGACTCCCAGATGACCAAGCAGGCCCTGAACGAGATTGAGACCCGACACACTGAGATCATCAAACTGGAGAACAGCATCCGCGAGCTCCACGACATGTTTGTGGATATGGCCATGCTGGTGGAGAGCCAGGTGATGAAGCCGTCCAATCGATCAAGGGGCAGAATTAAGGATGACAATAATTATGAATCACAAATAAATAAATGCTGTGTTATTGGCCAGACGCCCTTATTTGGGGGGACTTATAGCGCATCAGAAAATACAATACAGAATCAATAGCAAGTAGTAATTGTGCCACAGCAAATTCAATACAGGCAGGACAATACATGCAGTATTTACATTCAATTTAAAAGGCAGCCAAGAGATATAGCTATAATCTTAGACAAGTCTGTAAACAGCTACATTTTACACAAATTCCTGAGTACAGTAAGTAATACTGCAATACAGTACGATTGCAAGGCTGGGTCCCAATAGGAACAATGGTAAGTGGCAAATTGGTGGTGTGAGTCTAGAGCAGTGGTGTTCAACAGGCTGGATGAATACCAGTGATGCCACAAATTGGCAAATTATTGTTCTGTGTTCTATGTTGCTTTTTGGTAGTGGATGCCAATATGCAATCTGTAAAGTAGAAAAAAGGAATGATATTTAGTGGCAGAGTTGAATACCACTGTTCTAAGGTGTATCTGGCACTGTGTCAAGCCTGGTCTTGAACATTCCAGCAGGCTGCTTCCACTACATATCCTGTTAAGGTATTCCATGCATTTATAATTTTCTGAGTGAAAAAATACTCTCTAGTGTGAGTGTAAAACTCACGTCCTACGAATTTTCTTCTGTGTCTTCTTATCCTGCTGACAAAACTTATCCCAAAATATCTTCTGTAGTCCACTTGCCTTGTAGCCTCCCTCCTTTCTTTTATAATCTTTTTCAGACATTTTACAGTGTGATAACTTTTTTCTCTCGTAATTGCCCTTTTTACGTACGGTGCATGTATAAGATATACTGGTGTAAAAATCAAAAGAATATAATGGTCCAAAATACTACGACCAAATCATTCCTATGCTAATGTTTAAAAAGTCGACTAGTAAAAATCAAGCAATCCGCTTCAAAGAATTTGCTTGAGCTCACTTACAACAGGTATTACGGTACTCAACAGAGTGTAAAAGTATCTAATTAATGAAAAAATCCATTATAATTTGAATAGAGTGTATCTCTTATCTTACTCTTAATTACCAAAGCACCTAGCATGTGAAATGTTTCTATAAAACAGGTGTGCAGTTTAGCTTAGTGCCTAGATGTCAGTCCCCATGACGGTGATAAAAAAGGTGCTTTTAATAGCTAGAGAATGCTGCGTTCTTGAGCCACAGTCTTAAGACCAGTGAAAGAAATGCAGCTGAAAGACTGGGCATTCCACAGCCCACACTATCTATGATTCTACTTAACCATGTATCTACCTAAGTTGTTTTTCACATAATAAAAATGAATGCTAACAACAAGACATCACAGCAACAGTTATTGTGGAGATACTCCACGATATCAGGAGTATCTCCACGATACTACGAGATAAATAAATGTGAGTCAAAGTATGATTGTAAGCTATTTCTTAATTTACTTACAGAAATTGTGCTACAGCACAGTGCAAGAAATTTGCATTGTGGTCTTCAAATAATTATTATGAGTTATGTTATTTTTACCTTATTTTATAAAGGATTCTTTAGAAAAACTGAACACATAGGTATGTTTTGTTCCATGTTGAAGAACATGGCTGAGGCCACCCTTTATTTAATTAAGAAAATATTTACATTAAAATCCATTAATTTCATTTGGAGATCCTTTTTGAATAATCTACCTATAACAATAAAGTCCTAGATGGAGTATACTGTATTTTACTATTTTAGATCAATTCTCTTCTCCTGTATTAAACTCCTCTTTTACATATATATTCAACTCATTTTTTCTTTTGGAGTTTTGGAATGATTTCAAACTGTATGTGGAGAATAATTTCTGGGAGAACAATATGTCTGTATGTGGAGAATAATATGTCAGATCTCAAAATAAATGAAACAATGATTTATGTAGCTTTTGGCTGGAAACACACTTCAGGGCATAGAAGCTGAGAAGCACAGTTAAAGTTCAGAAGCATGTTTGGGACATGTGTTATTCACCAAAAATGTATTTGATCAATGTATTTATCTACAGTTCTAAAGAGAAATGAAGTGATTGGCTTATAGCTCATATACATACATATGTATTATGTTTTACATGTTGACTGTTTTGTTGAATGGGTGGTCTGCTTTTCTGACTTGAAATAATTTGTACTTGTATATACAATTTGTAGTTACATAGTAAATAATGAGTAATCTGTGAGTTGTTCATTTAAAATGTAGAAACACTTCTTTGATGGCAGTGAATTTTGTGTTTCTGACAGGGTGAAATGATTGACAGAATTGAGTACAATGTGGAACATTCAGTGGACTACGTGGAGCGGGCTGTGTCTGACACCAAGAAGGCTGTGAAATACCAGAGCCAGGCCCGCAAAGTAATTTATACACTCTAGCACATACACACACACACACACACACACACACACACACACACACACACACACACACATGCATACACACACATATACACAAACACACATGGATACTCATGAACTCACATACCACACACACACACACACACACACACACACACACACACACACACACACACACAGAGTTTCAACATTCACATTGACAAAACAACACACTGGCGTACACACAGATACATATATGCATGAGCTTTTTGTAAATCCCCACTGCTGTTCAGTAGTGCTGTAAACGTACCCCTCACACGACTGCCTATTTTTCTGTGCCTCTGCAGAAGAAGATTATGATCATTATCTGCTGTGTGGTGTTGGGAGTCGTCTTGGCATCCAGTATTGGAGGAACGCTTGGCTTTTAGAGATGACCGGAAGAAGACCACCAACAAGAACACCAGACAGAAAACCATAACAAAACAAGATAAGAAAACAATAACAAAACAGGGGTGGGTGGGATCCAAACGCAGAGACAAAAAAAACAAAACAAAACAAAACAAAAAAAAACAGACGTAACATAATAGCTGACAAATAACAAACAAAAAGAGGGTACAAATAAATGCAAAACTTATAATGTACATGTAAATGTATTGAACATAAGAAACAGCACATGGTTTAGCTATCTGTAAAAATATTACAGAAAGAAAAAAAAACTTTTTTTTCTTATTTTTTAATAATTTCTCTCTTTTGGGGGGATCTCCAGGACAGTGCTAGTAACTTTGCTAAATGTGTGTTCCAGAAAAGTCTTCAGGTCTGTAGTTTAGATTAAGGCACAAAACTGTACAGGAAAGATGGATGGAATAAATTCTATGATTCCATAAATTTCAAGATCATGTTTCGTTTGGAGGAGCTTTGACTTTGGTTATGACTGATTGGATTCTGTATTGAGTATTTTTAAAGCTGGTAAATTATGTAAGTCGTGTAAACTTATCAAGCAGCTGACTTAGCCTCTTGGGCAGACGTTGTTCAGAGAGAAACCAGGCCTTGACAAGCTCTTGACTTGAATTGCATCATTCTTCATCCACCAAAAAGCTCAGGCTAACGAGCACACACCCATGGAACTGCTGGAAGAGCAGTGTAGGCCCGAGGTTACCGACTGAAATCTCTGATGGGCGGGGCTAGCTGTCTTCTTTAGTGAGCCTTGCCCCTTTGCTCTGTATGTTCCAGTGAACCCTCAGACGTAGGAAAAACAGAACCTGGCACACCAGGAAATGGGTGAGACCAATCAGAGAGCATCAGCTGACTCCATAGGGCCGCAGTAGGAAAGGACAACATAGGTGGAAAGGGGAAATGCTTCAATGGTTGAACTATGCAGTTTTGCCAAAAGAACGGCAACAAGGAAAACATCTATCAGTGATGACTAAAGTGGGTAAAAGAGGGAAATGGTTTCACTTGAAGGAAGGAAGGGAAAAAATGACAAAAAAACAAACTTTATTTTGCTGGTAACACTGTTCTACAGATTTTTCTAAAAATGTAGAAAAAAATAAAAAAGAAGAAAAAAAACAAGACAAACAAGAACATCAAAATCTGAAATGCTAGCAAGCTTGGAGGTGTATATTCCCATGTTTTTTGGAAGTGAAAGTTAGTTTTTCAGTGGTGTTATAGTGTGTGATTTGTCCTGTGATAAATATTCTCTCCTCAGTTTGGCCTAGAAATACTGTTTCTGTCACCTCTCTGTAACTTCAGCTTTTTTTGCTTTTTAATCTTTCCTTTGTTTGAGGCACAAACTAACTAGCAAATGGATAATGTAAAGTGTAGCCACAAAATATTTTTAAAAAGCTAAACTTTTTCCAGAATGAGGAAACATATGAATTACAAGCCAGGTAGATTTTCAGGTCACATTATCTTGGCTTGTTTTTGGTTAGTTTCAGAGCAGGCTAATTTAAAAGTAATCCCAATTTTTACCCTCAAAAGGCACTGTGAAAAATGTTAAGTGTGCTGTATCCTCTATCCATGATAAGTGTATATATGTGCACAAATAATGAAATGATAGGATCCTTTTCCATTATGGACATAATTATCAACATGGGCAATATTACCTATACTGTTCCCCAGTGTTAAAGTAGGTTTCATACTCATAGCTGACTTACATTAAAAGAGACAGGCAATATGAATTTAAATGCTTCCAGTATTTGGATGTAGAAAACAATGTTTTTGTACAAATATTAGAGCATCAATGTCATATATCTATACAGTATATAACAAACTATCCTTATAATTGTCATTTGTTTTTCTTTGATGTATTTAAACGACTTTCTTTTTAAATAGCCATCACTTAGTATTTGAGATAAACATACACATTATTGCAAGTTTGCTGTGCTTGCAATTGTGCACATGAATTATTTATAATTATTTATAAATTATGAATTATATATGTCTGAGAGCAGACATTCAAATTTGTGTTAGGAGGACACTTTATTCTTCCTATGAAATGTCACTTGTAGGACTGGAATATGGTGTCAACACTGAACCACAAGTCATAAACATATGAAAGTTACCTGAATATGCCTGGCCTGAGTTAACACATCAATAATATCAATTACTAACTGCATTCTGGACAGCATGTTACTGTTAACTTTAAAAAACATGAAAACTTAAACAACATTATAAATAAATGCCCGCCTTAATGAGCTTGTGAGCGATCATCCTCTCGAGACATGAGAGTTTTCTGACTTAACTTGATTGCCTGCCACGAGTTCAGCAGCCATGTTGGCATTGAGGTTATGTTCACAGAGTACACAGCGAGGATATGGGAACCGCACATTCTGCATGCAGAAGTTGATAGTTTGCTTAATTATTCAGTGTTGTGTTAACAGTAACCAGATTGTATGTCTTTTTGTGTTGCACCCCCCCATGTAGTAGATGTGAAATAATGTGTTATACCTCCTAAGTACAAGAAGTGGCATGATGGATATAAAGGAATGGAACCAGTGTAGATGTTAAAGGTTTCAGTTTGAACCCCTTAAACTGTCAACGCTTAGATATTATACAACACAGGCTGGCCCCTCACAGTGCTTACGGTCTGTCCAGCGATACACTTTGAAAGATAGAGATGCAGCAAAACTTAAGCTAAGAAATTCTTGCACTTTGAATTTTACAAGCCAAATTGTGTCAATGCTACTTGTTTAGAGCCAAAGGGGCGTCCCACTGTGAGCCCTGATAGGGTGTCCAGCCAGTGTACCGCTTTATATAAAAACACAATCCCCATGCAGTTTACTTCAGTATGGCCTCCAGGTCACTGGAGTGTGATGCTTGGCATTCGTTGCAAGGGGCCAAGTCACAGGTTTATGTAATGAAGACAGAACCTTTTCATAATTTAATTTAGTGTAGAATTGTTTGTAGCAAGGCTAAATAAATGCTTCGTGTTACCTTTGCCTTTCACCCAGTGCTTGCTATTATTAAATTGTATTTCACTATGCTTTCACACAACCAGTACCTAGAAATAATGCAAATGTTAGCTACATTAAAAACATTAAAACACACATTCTATTGAATGCCTATGTCTATAAATATTTATCTAGTTGGGCATATAGCTATATGCCTACAGGATGTGAGATCACTTCATTCAAAATGTTATATTACTAAGTACTCAATACAATAATGCAAGTGCAAACTGCAGAGACAGATTTTACAGATGTTACTGAAACATCTTTCATTGTCAGACTTTATGATGGAGCAGAAATTGACTGCATTAAGTTCACTAATTCATTTTGGACCAAGGTCAAAACAGAACCAGGGAGGTACCACTGACTTATTTTGGCATAACCAAGACCCTTGTTACATAAACCTTCAGCCTAAATTTGCACCAGACAGAAAAACACTGGATGCCAGAGCTACTTTACTAACCTTGATCGTAGGGATGTCATAATTACAGTCAGTACAAATGCATCATTACAGGTACTGTCCTCTTGCATAGTGGTATCAGCAATTTTTCCTAAAAACAAAAACTGAAAATGCTTGTTGCTCACTGCGCAACATTTTCAGGTGTGTGCACGAGGGCGAGAGAAGCACCACATATGAGAAAGACTCACCCACGCTCCCATTTCAGACCCACTCCTTCACTGTATCTTTCAATCCATGCCAGAGCCTGGGAGAGTGCACCCACTGTATCTAAGAGGAGTTTCTCCACCAGATAAAGTACAGATGAGAGATAATGCAGATGTACAAATTAGAAATCTTATTTAAGTATTTATTTGTGTAGTTGTTTGAGGAACGCTGAACACTAAATATAACTGGTTTCCTCCTGTCCTGACTTTCACATCATGAGCAGAAGCCAGTAAGTAGTTTGTAGGCTTCAATGAGGATGAATGAATTTTTTTGCGAGGAGTATATACAGAGCGATGGCTATGCGTTAAAGGCATGGAATTTTTGTCTGCTGTGAGTTTGCATGATTTTCTTTATCCTTAGTCATGCTTGCACTTTCCACTCTAGAATACACTGCTTTATTTTGATTGCTGGAGTTCATAACTGTCAGAACATATATTATAACATATGTTTCTCCGTGAGCCTAGAGGCATGACAGTTTACCAAGGTCCCCCGAAAAGAGGGGATTTAGTCTGTTGAATCATGGGTATCCCTATAGTGCATATGAAGAGCTCTGTGGGATTATCACAGAGGGCCACTGGCAACCCATTCTAGCCCTCATTTATACATTTATACCCATCTAACTCCTCCAAAACATCCAATCATATTCCTCTTTTTGGCCCTTCCCACAGCTCCTCCACATTTTTCATGTTTATGGTGATGTGCTAGTGTTTCTTGATGAATTTTTAATTTCAGAATCTCAGACTGCAGCTGAGACTACAAACCCCAGGGCTCTGTGTGATGCTGGTAACTGTGAGCCAGAGCACTGATAAACAGTGAAAACTGGGATTTGTAGTCAGCAGGTCCATGGGTTGTAGGCTTTTAGTTCAGTCTTTCCTATGAAAAAAGCCAAAGCATTGTGCCTGTGTTCTCTCCAAGTCAATGGACAAAATAAAGAGCACAAAGCCAATTACCCAGTTTACAAGAAACTCAAAACTCTCCTCCTTTACAAAAAGGCTAGAAAATAAGTAGGTAATAATTATGGTCAATGAACAATTGCCCCTCAACAGTAGTGCTGGTTGTGGTAAATTAAAATGCATGTTGGACTAGTAATCATTCCAATTTTAAACTTTTGAATGGCTTGCTGTATAGAATTGGTGTTCGTTTCCCTCTCATCTGTAGTATGTAGTATTAATAGTAATGACAATAATAGTCTATTCACACCTCATACTTGTGTTCCTCCTACTCCTTGGTCATATAAAGATGACAGTGATTATTATTGGTATAATTTCTATTGTTATGAGCTGAAGTGCATTTCCCTTTCCACAGTATGCATATTCTGGTCTTGACACGCATGACCACCATTGTATTTTGGCCACAGTTTGCACTCATTTACATTCACAATGCAGAGGGCATCAGTGTCCCCTTATAGCGACACTGGTATATAGAAGGGTACGATTACAGTGGTCCTACACATTCTGACCCGGAATAACCAAAGTATTCAAGGTTCAAGGGGTGTACTCTTTAACACAGTGACAGAAGGAGAAACAACAGGTTAGATAACGAGGTTAGAATGACTGAGTGAAAATTTGAATTGGCAGTGCTATAGGCTCTCGTTGTAAACCACACCGTGAGAGTTGTGGTCTGGGTTGGTCTCAAGCCCTATAAGTGCAACACTCAAAAATTAAGTTGGGGACTCTGTGGAAAAAGTTTAAATATTAACTCCTGTCTGTCAATTTTACGGCAGTGTGCTCTTCCAGATGTTTCAAAGAAAGCTACTCTCTAGCTTTCGCTCAAATTTCCATTGAGGTTGGAGCCCTTACAAGTTGTTTGTTATTGGTAATGAAGTTTGTTTACCTTTCCCTATGTGTTGTCAGGTGGTGTCTGTCAAAAAAAGGATATGTGTGTGTGGGTGTGCAAAGCCATCATGTTAACTGACCAAGGGCGGTTGATTGGCACTACCTCTCAAAGCCAAACTTGCTTCAAGCTTGAGTCTCTTGGATCTAAGGCTTTAAGGAGACACTATCAAAGATAGGACTGAATGGGATTGGTTGTTCCCTGAATTCTCCGTTAATCATTTTACCCTCTAGTATTAATATTCAAATTGTTTCCACAGTAGGAATTCTCCTATTTTCTGTCAGGTGTCATTTCTCTTTAGATATATTACACTGTTATGACTTATATGACTCAATAGCCCTGACATAACCTTTGTTTTGTTGTGTGCTAGAAAGGACCATGAGATTAAACCAGATTCCTCAACAGTATTCCTTTTCTTTGGTATCAGAATATGATGGGGGTGGGGGGTTAGGAATGGTGCTATGATGTGATTTAATAAGTACTATTATGATCATTAAGATTACTATCATAAATAATAAAATATATTATTACAATAAAATGCAAACTGGAGAGAAAATTACAAATGATCAAATAAAGAGTATTGATTATATAAAGGCAATGATTTAAAGAATTCTAAGGACTTATGTGAACAAAAATAATAGTAGTACTACTGAATATTGAATGCTCGCAATTTTGTCAAACTGAACTGGATCTTTGTGTCCTGTAATTATTGTAAATATTTAAAGAGAGAAAAATGAATTGCATGTCCATGTATAAAACTACTGAGAAACTTGTTCCTGTCAAAGCTGTGAGAGTGTTCAATATTGGCCGTCGTCCGACAGCCCCCTCATCTCAGTGCTTTTTCATATAACCTTACGCTCAGATATTCTTTGCCAGTGTCAACAGTTTCTTTACACCTTCTGCTTTCTTAATGAGTTTCAATTAGTTTTATGACTTGGGCAAAAGAAAGGAAATGCATCCCTCAAAACAGCAAGAATACTTCACATTTTGTTGGAAGGTGCGTCTTATTTCTGAACACTGATAAAAGTGCTTCCCTCCACCCTTGATCAAAGGAACGATCAAAGAAAAATCTCATGTTACATTTCTGGAGTTTATCTGTGGCAGATCTAGCTTCCTGACTGTGGTTGAAATCCGAGGGTGAGTTTCTTTGAGTTTGAGTTTCTCTTGTAAAATGACCATGTCTGGCCTTGTCATATTGACATGATTCCTTGTTGCTCTGAGACAGATTTCTTTCAATACGACAGATGGATCTGTCTCCTGTAATGTGTGTGTCTGGCTGTTTCCAGCCATTATTTCAGTCTTGGTTACCCTATGTCTGTGATGCAAAAGTAATGCCCATTTAATGTAAGAAATGCAATAACTACAGTACCAGAAATCTACAGACAATCAGTGCTGTTCAGCACTGTATTAACTCCATGTTTAATTTTTGGAAAATATTTAAACTGATTTAGCTAATTTAATTTAGCTTTTTCACCGGTTACTCTTTCTAAAATTAACACATTATATGCAAATAGTTCAGTTGGTTCCTTGTTCTCTGCATTTTAAAATGACATTTATGTCACGTGGTAGTAAAATTAATACAAGTTGTAAAACAAAGCTCCCTGTGGTTTAAGGAATGCTTAATAAAGTGTGGGAGAACACAGAGGTCCGAAAATTGAAATTGACATTGAAAGTACTTAACATTGGCTGAATGAAACAGAACTTGAACTTGAAATGGATTCTGCTAATCTGTGCAATACAACGAAAAGGGCTTTCTCAGTTGGACCTCAACCACAATAGTTTCATCATTAATTGAAACCACAGCTGGCAAAAGCCATTTTAAAAGTAATTGAACATGTTTTTTTAGCTTTCTGACAACACCAGCTTTTTTTTCCTTTTGGTTCCACATGTTGACAGAGATGGGGCGGGTGGGGACTACTATTGGAGATGGGATGAAGAAGCAATTGACTGAATCAGTGGAGAAAAAAGGAATAACATAATCGCAACTTTGACAGGAATTGCAACTTTGTGTCCCTTTTTTTTGTGTGTGTGTGTATGTGTGCGTACCGTAATGTAAAAAAAAAGATCTGTCCCTCTCCCTCTCTTGTACTGCTGTTTGCTGTTTTGTTTAGTTAGTGTGATGTGCCAGTATTCCCCCCACTCTCGCTCTCTCTTTTTCTCCATTGGTCTTTAAGATGACAACTCTATGCAGATGCTGTCTTTTATAAGTGTGTCAACTTTTAATTTAAAATAAAAAAAACAAAACAAACAAAAGACCCAGACAAACAGACATAATGAAATGAAATAATAAATGAATAAAGAAAAAAGATTGTTCAGTGTACCTCTGAAGTTGGTATTCTCTGTTGTGCACTCTCTCTTTTACATTGTTTTCTGTTCTTGCCACTTTCTGACTCCATCCACAGACTTCGACCAATATGTATAAATTGTCTATTCTGCTACATTCTGCTACTCATACAGATGGTTGTCTTCCTTTAGTTTCCGTCTAGTTTCTTATTTCTAGCTTTTCAAAAACAAAGAATAAATGACAAAGGTAAAACATTTAGTAGAGAAGGTTACAGTAGAATATTAGCCACAAGATAACATTCTACTACCCTCATGTCAGCTCATTCGAGCAATATCACCCTGCAGCTTTCTCCCACTTGAAAGCCAAGTAAGGCTGGCGTAGGTTAGAACTGAGAGAGGAGACCTCCTGTGAAAACCAGGTAACTGCCGATATTGCTGTTGACGGGCCAGTAAAGGGAAGTTGCCTCTCTGGGTTTCCTGTCTGCCTTGGCTAAGGTGTGGCAAGTGTTCTTGCACAAAATGGATGCCATGCATCACTGAGGTGGATGCTGCACATTGGTGTCAGTTGAGGTGAGTCATGTTGATTTGAGGTCCTGGAAAGATATGAATACAATACCTTAATCCAGTCTTAAAAACAGGTACTGTTTGTTCACATGTAATCTTTGGAAGCAGCAAAGGTACTTCTGTACTATGCAAATCTCACTTACTTTAGCCTTACTGCAGCCATTCAGGAATTTCTTTGGCCTGGTCAAACAAGGAAACTGTTTGAAAACCTGAAAACTGTTGACCTGACTTATTGTCGATTTAACTGTAAGGAGTTTCAAGGACTTCATTGGGCAAGTGATAGCGATTACAGGTTGTTGGGGCATAGGTAGGTTCTTTTGGGGGTTCCTATAGAACTAACCACAATGACCCCAAAGTCTGATTTTTTACCATCTAACCTCATTTAAACAAATTTGGATGCAGTCTCATACAGACACACAATAAATTGCCAAAGGTTTCACTCATATGTTGCACACGTTTTCTTGCATCATCATAATTGCTCCAGCAGCATCACAATTCATACTTCTCGCCAATGGTCTATCCTCATACTCAGTGGCCTTTCCTCAATAATAGTCAATGACAAATCACTTTCTGCTCTTGGTAGGGAACAAATGGCTTCTGCTAGGTAACTATAGCTCTTAACCAAAACATTAATGATTCTAAAAATATAGCAATATAACCAAAAAAAAATTTTTAAATACACTCCCTATTGTTTCTGGTTTAATAATTTTACTAGCTAGCTAATTCAATTTGAGCCAACAGGCTTGCTAGCCAACTCCCTAGTAAGTTAGCTAGACTCTAGCAATAAAGTGCCAACTATCTGGCAATAGAATTAGCTAGCTAGCCATTGCATAGGCCATCTATATCGCTAGCTAGCTAATTCTCTCAGTGAGTTGGCTCATTAGCTAACCTATTAGGTAGGCACTAATTTGTTGCATTTGTTAGCTAACTTCCTAGCTACCCCCATTCAGACATTTTCTACTGTGATGATTTTGATTAAAAACAGAGTAAAGCCATTATACAGTATTGTACGTTTGAAGCTAGCTAGATAGCTCATATTTTCTGCCAGTTAGCTGCTTAGCAAGATGGCTAGCAAGTTACATAAAAACATTGGAATCTGACTCACAACACTTGCTGGCTTTAAAATAATATTAGAAATGCATAACATTCTAAGTCTGAGCTGCAAACATTCTTCATTTATAGACTTAATTTATATATGTTTTCAACATACAAAAATGCAGTGTTACTCACAAATACTTGTTCTCTATGAGTCAGTAGAAACACTTGTAAAAATAGGTATGCCATTAAAATTAATATCAAAATGAAGCCATGTTACACTGCACAATTTGGGCCACAATACCTTCACAAAAATTGGACAAGCATTATTCCAAAGCAAACCTATCTATGCTCCCTTCATACTTTCAGCAGTACATACTTTGCATGATCCTCTTATAGTAATTATTTTAATAAATACAATTTTGTCATTCAATTTAGTATCTTACCTTTAAATACATTTACCCTCTGGAATGCATAGGTTTGGAGAAGAAACACTTGCTTGGAGGCAGTATTACTCCTCAAACTGGCTGCTTGTGATCCATGTTTTAACACAAACTTGTTAGCAATTTCACCATCTGCAGCAGGGTGGATTTTTTGGTGCATGGCTTCCAGTTTTATCTTTCAATGGTACAATTATTACATGGCCAGCCTGTGTCGCTTCACAGTGTATGTAAATTATTTTAAATACTAGGTTGCATTTGTTTGGAATAATTTTTTGTAGTGAGAGGCAACACGTTTTAAGCTGGCCATTTTTAGTTCCTCATGTTGATTGATGCTTATATTGATATCCGTACTAACACAGCCAATTGTCAGAATGCCCATTTTATGTAAAAAAAAAACTTGTCACAGGACATTTCACTTGGTGACTTTAAGACTATTAGTTACCATGGTATTTTCCCCTCCGATACGGGATACCCGTTCTTCAAGAGCCAGCCTTTATAGTGGGGTACGTAGAACTGGCCACAATACTCCGAACGTGGTCTCACAAAAGAGTTGTCTGAAATTAAAACCTTTGATTTGTACTCATTGCTTTTTACCAGAGCATGCCATTTTTTACTACTTTGGCAACATGCCCAGATAAACTTGGGTTAATGATCATACCCAAGTTTTGTGCATAGTGCACACCTTTTAATTCAGTGCCTCCCATAAAACAATGTTTGGAAGATGAACACCTGAGTCGTACAGCAAACTAAGGCTATTGAGGTCAGCAAGACAAACACCATTATCCAAAGATTTAAGGCTCGATTTTAATGCAGTTTGAAATGAAGGACATTTTAAGGTTCATCGCTTTATTGACAAGTGCTCATCATTCACAAAGCAGACAGTACAAATGATTCGGTCCAAATCCACAAGGAGAGATCAAGCTGAACGAAGGACAACTGGGGATGAATGGCACAGGACGTTTACTCATAGATCCAGTCATGAGCACAGCTCTTGTAGGACACCAGCTCTTCGGGTTTAAACCACAGGTTGATCTCAGTCTTGGCACTTTCTACAGCATCGCTGCCATGGATGATGTTCCTGAAATGGAGAAGATGCTCAAGCCAGTCCTTATAAGACTAAACCCCCCTGTTTACAAGAGTGTTCAACTCCCATTTAACTGCTCTTCAGTAATTTGCCACTAATGGTCTTACCTGCCAACCTGGATGCAGAAGTCCCCACGGATTGTACCAGGTTTGGAGTCTGCGGGATTGGTCTCTCCCAGCATTACTCTACCAGTCTTCACAACATTAAGGCCTTCCCACACCTAGGTGAAGGAACACAAAGTCATTCTCTTTCAATACAGAGACCCTATTCCCTCACACTAAGGAGCTTTTCCACAGAACCCCCCCCTCCAAATTAGATACCCACTTCAAAAGCGTGCTGTGTGTGGGGTTGAGCACTTTAAATTGAGAACTTGAGTGCAGTTGCAAGTTCCCTTTTCTGTTCTTAACACAGTCAAAAATACGATCTACACAGTTATCACCCCAAGTTCTACTGTGGGAAATGGTTTAAGACAGTGTAAGTGCAATGAAATAAGCATGGCCTAAAGACTATCCCATTCCAAATATAATACAACACATTCCATGTGGTAAACCTCCACAAATCTAATTACATAAAACCCTGAAGTACACTTCCAAATATATAATTACACAAGAGGAATGAAAGTGGTCAGATGTTCAAGTGAAGGTAAGAGAATCAGAAGACCATTGGGGGAGGGGTACCCTGGCTGAGGCAATCCCTCCATCAGCATCAACAGGGATCAATAAAATCAAAGAGGTTAGACAATTCTCCAATACTCATCTAATGACAATATAACAGCTAGCACTGACTCCAGCACGTTCCAGCAAAGTGGCCTTGATGCAGGCCTCCAAAGGAATTTACCATGGCAACAACAGGACCCGATTTCATGTACTGGACCAGCCCATTGTAGAACGGCCTGTCCTTCAGGTCGATGTAGTGCTGCTTCAAGAGTTCTTCAGAGGCCTGAACGTGAAATAAGTCAAGTTTAGCAATAGATCCACAGAGCAGAAATGTCTTCAATTCAATAAATGTCACTATTCTTTTCAAAACAGCCAGTGCCACAACACAGAGAATGACCGTTTTCATGTAAGACTAGGAATTTGTGCCAAACCAGTCAAACCACCCTGATTAATGACATCCACAAACTGATGCCAATCTACTTTTTTGAAGGTAAAGATACTTTTTTTTTTTTTTTTTTTAAAGAAAGCCATGAAATAGATGGTGGGGGTTGGGTTATGGAAGCTGTAAGCCAAAATGCCTACCAGGTAAGGTGGAGAAAAGCAGCATTCAGGTCAATTCACATACCTGGATGAATTTCATGGCAACCAGCCTGAATCCCTTCTGCTCAAAGCGCTTGATTATCTCCCCGATGAGTCCCCTCTGCACACCGTCGGGCTTGATGGCAATAAATGTGCGTTCATCCGTCATTGTGCTGATGAAAAGGAAGGAATCGTAAGTGCACCCAGAAAACCCACACAAACTCAATTAGGCTGTGCAAGCCTTACAGAGTTTACTCTGGCTACTTTGTAATGAGAGTACGGCTTCTCTCATTACAAAGCAGCCATTCACTCTCCATTCACTGCGACACTCATGCTTTTAGGTGCCTTCTCACAGGCTCACAAAAAAGTAGATCTGATTGTTTTGGTCCATTGACTCACCACCAGGTGAGAACGAACGCTGGTTCTGGCCGTACACCAAGCTTCATATATTGCATTATGTCCATAAGTCACACAGTGGAAACGGATGATTAGATATACCCATCCACAAAACATCAGATTGTTGCATCTGCCTTTGTGCAAGTGTATCACAGATTAGTCCCTGTAAGGTAGTTCGCAAGGATAGCTCATATAAAGCCACCTATACACACATGGATAGATATTCGTTATGCTTACATAAGGCGTCTGGCTACAGACATCGAACATAATTAAGCCGTGCCTGTCGGATGTGCCTTCTAACCACAATTGTTGGGATAGGCTACTATTCATTCACGCCAATGAACACACCTAGAACATCATACCGTCCTACATTTCACAAATGCCGTAGGTTAACGACGTGCCACTCTCAGTGTAGTTGACACGGTCTTCAGAAGAATATGCAAGAAAGGAGGCAAACCGCACTCAATTCAGTCCAACTTTGACGCAGCTCAAAAAAATAACGTCACTTCGGCTGATGTGCTAGTAACGCCCAATTGATACTTGGCAGTGTCCACAAATACTTGACCTGGGCACGTGCAATTTCCATTCGTGTATGCTTGTCTGTTCATGTGGTGGAATGACAATTTTCACAATTATTAAAATACAAGTAGTGTCTTATCACTCAAACCTTTGTTCTTATTTCTTGGGGCTCGACTGATATACAATTCAACTGAAATCACAAGTTTCCAAACTAAGTAACATTATACGTAATGCAAGTTAAAATCTATACTTAATGACACTCCACAGAAACACACTTGAATTGTTATTCTGAATCAGCTGAGCCGTCTGTACACGACAGACTGAGCTAATGCTAACCACTTCTGAAAATAAGTGAAACGGGAAAATTCATCCCATTTTCGCTCACAGCAAGATGACCTGACAGCAAGTTCGCTTGCCGAGGGCATGAGACGACCACATCGGCTGTATCCCGTATCTCAATTCCTAGCACGACAAATCACGTCATATGTCGTGGTCCGCATATTAATATTCATGATATGACCAATCGGAGAACTCTCTAATGCATTGCGTTACTGGTGTGAAAAATCCCCTGCTCATTTTATTCTCATAACGATTAAAGCAGCACAGTGAACGTTATCAATAAATGATTTCTCGATGATACAGGATAACATCTTTGGCCCTGTAACGCCACATTAAACCCTCATAGATCAAATTACCAGCCCGGGCCGACAGACGTCATTGTTCCCGTCGGCAAATTTGGTCGCCAATCCGCTACATGCAAAGTCTTTGAAATGGACTACTTCTGCCATCGAGAAGATGTGTTCAGAGGGAATACAGTTCACTTGTGACAGTACATACGTTTAAGGCCAAGATAAAGACTTTGAAAATTCCGATGTCGTGGCCATACGACAGCTCACGGACGAAACTGTGGGCTGCACAGTTATAATACACGGAAGTCTTAGTCAATGCAGGAAGACCAACAGTTTGGGGACGTAACGTAGACAACTGTTAATAAGACATTAACTATCCAGACATTCGTGCAGAGTCCCAATCTTCAGATTAGCAAGATAAATTAGAGTTAACCCGGACAATACCAATGACGTTCACAAGCCACCGGCCATATTTGATTGACTGCCTGTGCTGGCACATGGCCCTTTTCATTTAGTCAATTGTGAGTATCGGATGTAGATCCAAGTAAAGCAAAACGCAACGTGTTAGCCAGATATAATAAAATAAACCGATAATATGCGCAAATTTTACGGAGTTAGCAAGCTAACAATAAACAGGGTTTGGCTATATAGACTAGCAAACGACAGCTATCAGTGAGCTATGTTCACCATTTACCGAATTAGCCAGCTAGTTATGCATTTATTTACTACAGCTAGCAAGCCAAATACTAAAATAGCTACGTTACTTTTAAATACGATTTGCTAACCAACTAGTCGCAGTAAAACTGAGTTAGATTTCGGTGCATTTATTCTATCGTACCTTGTTATTTGGACCTCCGAAAAACTCTACGTGAACTTGAAGACAGCACAGCCTGACAAAGGGGCCTACCACTACGGAGAATCCGTATATAAAGATTGGGTGAGTAGGCGGGGACTAGACGAATGGGGCGGCTAGAAGAACCTGAAAAGATGTCTGACATATTTGCTCCGCATCGCATATATCCTTTTCTAAAGACTGGGAGGGACTATGCGGACTTTTTCGAGGAGGGTCCCGCTGCAGCATGCGTCTTGTGGGCGTTCTTATGTGAAGAAACTCCCCCTGGTGTTTTTATTGGCCAGAAAAGAGCCGCTACTTTGATTTGCATCAGATTCATGTAAGGAGGAGCCACGGAACGCGTCATCAAAGAGGTTTCAGAGAAGTGAGAGCCCCAGATCACCGGTACTTCCGGCCTGCATGGAGAGCGGATTCAGAAAGAGAATAAGAGAAGAAAACGCCACTGTGTGTATGCCATCAGTAGGACGCTATTGCTTTTTCTGCAGTACTGCTATGTTCTTGTGATAAAAACCTTCTCGTGGTTCAAAACGAAGTTCTATCAAGAAAAGAATGAGATGTAAAATGTTTCGGATATAATCAACTGAAAATATTAACTTGTCAGTTGGTAAACCACCATTCACAAAATGAATATATATTGAGATGAGACCACTACTGCACAGGCGCGCTTCATCCACTCATGCCATTCCTTCACTGAAACGATAGCTGTGCAAGTGCCGTGCGTCTCCGCCATCTTTGTAGACTCGCACACTTATTTCCTTTGAATACGGTTACTCGAACCTCTTGTTTGTGTTACATAATCTTTGTCGAACTCGTCGAAGTTGAAAGGTCATTGAACCGGATATCCCGTAATGCCAGATACCATGTGGGAACAGTTTTGCTCTGTCGTGATGTTCAGAGTGCAGCTGGAGTGAAGATTTTTGCAGGACACTGACCTGTTCAGGGAGTTCATAATATTTTCACTTCACAACAGTCAAGAGTGAGAAACATAACGTTAACAGATAACTGTCCAGCCAACCTTAAAAGTGCAATCAATCAATAGTGTATATTTCAAACAGTACAGATCTCGCTGAGCAATTTCTGTCGAAAGCCAGCAAGTCGGGCTGCCATGGCTACAGTCAGTCCGAGAAGGAAATCGGAAGGAAAAGCTTTGAAAAGATCCCTGGGTGCTGAGGTGGACGATGAACAGCTAGCGCAGGAAGAAGCCAAGAGACAGAAACATCTTAAAAAAGTGAAGGTGCTGGGTGAGAAAGATGAGTCGGAAAAGCTGCTGGAAGATCTGGTTTTTGGTGCTGACGACGAGCTGGTGGACAGGCTCACCTGGGAGGTAATGCAAACCTGGCACCCGTCACTCCTGCTTATCGACTGGAGGCATGTGTCCTGAAATCATTGCTAGTGAACGGTCTTTAGGTGGCAAGCTGTTTCATTACATTACATTTACATTCAGTTGATTAGCAGATGCTCTTACACAGAGCAATTTGTACAGGATACAGTTCTTTCGAGTTACTGACTGGATATTTACTGAGGCAGTTCTGGGTTAAGTTCTTTGCCCAAGGGTTGAACAACAGTGCCCAGCGGGAAAATTTCGCTGCTCGCTGCTGAGCTAGCTCTTATGTAAGCGTTGCGTGATTTGTGGTCTTGTGGAGTATACCTAGCTGACTTGCAAAGCAAAATAACTAACTGTAATTGTGT
The DNA here is from genome assembly GCA_019176425.1 of Megalops atlanticus. Classification (NCBI taxonomy): domain Eukaryota; kingdom Metazoa; phylum Chordata; class Actinopteri; order Elopiformes; family Megalopidae; genus Megalops; species Megalops atlanticus. The sequence continues at coordinate 8,230,015 of CM032893.1, forward strand.
GGTAAAATGTTATTAAATCTTCTGTCAGCATACAAAAACGCCAAATGACTCATGTCGCATAATATCGACTCTGTCCCACAAACTTGTGTAGTCTGGCAGACAGGATCTCAAGGGATTACAGAGTATACAATTTGTAATAGCAATTATGTCATAATACATTGTGTCTTAATGTTTTGTGTCACTGTCATCATTTGGTGTGTCAAAATTTAGACTAACTTGAAACTATGATGGAAAACTACATTTGTTTGCAGAATGTTTTTTTTTTTTTGTCTCAGAACACATGGTTTAATCCTAAACACTGATCTGTTGTCTTCGTTCCGCTCCTCATGGTCTTCTCCACAGTGGTTCAGCATTACTTTGTGCAGCCACTCGTGATTGCCTTTACCCACCATCACCCCTTGCAACACTTACAACCTGTCAGTCAAAGCCTTGTGTTGTGGCATAATCGCATACTGCTGACTTCACGGCCATCACACCATGACAGTGCGTCTCCTCTCCCAGGATGAAGAAAACGTGGGAAGCAGTTTGATCGAGGAGGAGTCCAGCGAGTCTGAAGTTGAGAATGAAGCAAGGCTTCTGGTTCAGCCAGCGCGGAAAGCCGCGTGGGAGGATGAGGACGAAGGCGAGGACGAGTACGTACCTGTTACTGAAAGAGTCTCCAGTGTTATGATCAGTGGCAGTACAGTGGAAGGTATTCTGTATTTCGCCGTCTAGCACACCTCCCCATGAGGGTCATTTCAAAATTAGGGCTCTGTAGTGGCTCAGGCAGCAAACGTGCTGGTTTTGAGTGTGGGCCGAGCTCAATGGCACAGGTTCGATCCCAGCCGTGCCATTACCCAACAGTGGCCAGGAACAAACTCGGTTCATTCCACTGGGTTAGGGTTGGGTTTATTACAGAGTCTCACTATTCTCAGGCACCATGCGACTCGTTAGATGCTTATGATTCGGACAAAATCAGTAGACATTGGCGTGTCCTCCAGTCGGGACTAGCTTCACTTTGGTGCAGTGGGGGACTTGCAGTGTGAAAAGTGGTCACTGCAAGCGCACAATCATATCGGACGGTTGTATTCCCTATCCCCAGCATTCCTGTGCAAGTACAGAGGTTGCCACTGTGTGGCGAGCCTAACATGCAATGCAGATAAATTCAATTCCAAAACAGGGTACAAAAAGGGGTTTAAAAATCCCACGTAAGAAGTAACCATTTACAAACTGTTACGCTGGCCAGCTGTTGTCCTTCACTCACTGGCTTCCCTCTGCTCTTTAGAGTGGACATGACTCACAGGTACCGCAGAGACTTCATGAAGGGTGACGCGGAGAGGAGGCTTCCGAAGCAGAAGCTGCAGCAGAGGCTCCAGGAGCAGTGAGTAGTCACAGCCGCGGCGGGCGGCGGGGTCACATTCGTCTTCCCGGGAGGAACAGACCTCTCATCCGTCTGTTTTTCTGATCTTTTTTTAACCCTTCATTTTGCCAGGTTCAAGAGAGCAATGGGCGGAACCCCATCGTGGGCAGAAAGGGCAGACAAAAGTAAGAAAAAAGGCAAGAAACATTCCAATGGTACGTATGTCAACTTTTTGTTCCATAACACACGTTTTGTCAGGAATGTTTTGGGGACATGCTTTTAACGTGTAACTAAAATTTCAAACAGTATGCATACCCCTACCTCATTATTGCCTAAAATCATTATACAGTTCTTTCTGATTACCTGCCAGGCAGTGTGGCCATTGCAGCTATTTTTTGACATTTTTAAATGACCAAACCCGTTTGAATATGGAATTATGGCATTTTCTGCCATGAATATTTTGTTATAAATGTTTTGAAATATTTTGATTGTGTAATCATCCAAGATTTGGGGGCTTACATTCGTAAAAGTCGAAATAGGGTGGTCTTTTGAAAAGGCTTTGCTGGGGAGCGTATGCCAGTCAAGGAAATGGGAAGGGGGTGAAAAGTTTTGTGCTTTGGTGGAGATTAAGAGTTTAATGATATAATTTTATGCAATGGTGAATACCCACATCCAGTGGAAGTTCACAGGTGCTGGGATACAGTCTTGGAGAAAAATGATGAGTATCTGAAAGTCTATTGATGAGAAAACATTTCTGCTGCAGAGGCTGGTTTTTGTGTTACCCACAGCAGCAGCCTGTATTAAAAAGAATATGTAATTATGTACATTCAGATATGAGACCAATAACAGAACATTAAAAATGTCTCAATATGTTTCATCAGCCTTTGCTGCAGTTGTTTCTAAGGGGGTCCACACCCTCGATTTTGCATAAAGGGGCTGTCAGATTAAAAGGATGCTTGTTCTTTCTGGCACCATTTGTTCTGTTGTCATCAGCTCAAATTATGCATTGCTCTGAATCCTTTCATTTTGAAGGGCTGCAGCTCTTTTAATGAAAAGATAACTGAGTGCTGTCCCCTACTTTTATGGCTTTAAAGCAGATGAAGATGAGGACCACACTGATGATGAGGACGACGACCTGTTGCGTAAGACTGGAAACTTTGTGGCCTCGTCCGAAAGCCTTCCAAAAGGAATCATACAGGTGGGTTTGTAATTTTTCTTTCCACTGCAACAAACTATGTACTATGTGTCAAACACTGTATGAACTTTTCATACAGTGAAGGTTGGCTCACTTATTGCAACTTTACCCATGTTTACCCATGGACATACCTGGTTTATAGTTTCTTTTCTGCAAGTAGAAAAATTCTTAGTCACCGAGTGGAATGCAGTCATCATCATTTTTTCTGGTCTTGCTTGCGTCAGTATATGTTCAGGTGATCATTATTAGTATGTGCAGAAATCTTTGTAATTGGTAGAATCCTATCCTGTTTTTATGCTTTCTCCCAGATAAAGAACTGCCTGAATGCTAACAACGACCGTCCCTCGGAGGGCAGACTGACCACGGTCCAGTTTCACCCCTCGGCGCAGGTCGTCATGACCGCAGGGATGGACCAGTCTGTCAGTTTCTTCCAGGCAAGTGGAGAAAATTAGGGGGAATATCACCATTTCTCTTCTCTGTTTCCGTTTCACAGTCTTTGTCCCTTTATAGCTATAACTAATTATGAGTATTGTGGCCCTCACAGATTACCAGTGAGTGTTTTGTAATGTTCTGTTTCTAGAGAAAATATTTTAAAAAAGACAAAAAACATGACACTGACACATGGCCAATCTGCCATATAAGCTCATCCGTCCAGAATCTACAAAGTTCTCAGAAAGTGTCTTTTCAGGGCCAGCCATGGCCACCAAGACACACTTGCCTTTGAAGACATTTAGTTGGTCCAAAGGTTTGTGACTGGATTAGTAAGGTGTGTGAGCTGCAACAAAATGTCAGCAAACAGCAACAAAAAGCCATCAAACATACTGAAGATGTCCTTCATCTGAAGAAGAAGGAAAATAAATTAGTGGTGCAACGGATCGTAGTTGATCCGTGATCCGTACGAATCACCCCTCAGGGTTCGGCACGCATGTGAACCGCGGATTAATTGCAAAGTTTAACCATAATAGTGTGAAATACAGTTTTACTGCTGCTGTTACTTTTTAAAGTAATAATTCCCTGAATCTCGATGCAGAGTTGCAGTGAAAAGATACAAGCACCATTTTATAAACCAGCAACCTTACATAGCAGAAGTGTTGCGAAGATGAAGGCTGCGTCTGAAATCGCTCACTCGTTCACTCACTCACTATTTACAGTCATACAATAAATTAATAATTTTCTGGATATTGTTTTTTGTTTGCAAGTTTATTCGAACATTTGTATGAACATCTTTGTGTCTAACTGTGCCAGCTAGCTAGTTAAGTGACTAGCTAGTTGCAACTGACATTAACCTGCTACCTAGATAATACAGCTACCTTTCTAGCTATCAGTAGCTAACTTAATGAAAGAACTAGCACCCAGCTTCATCTGTTCAAATTAGTTGAAACTAACATTAGCTAGCTAGCTGGCAGTTAAGTCCAACGATCAAGTGTAAAATGTATATATATGCACTATATAGTGAATAAGGAGCGATTTCGGACACAGCTGAAGAACAGCAGAACAAGCGCTCGGAATTTACATCGTGGTCGAAGCTGTCGCAGTATTACGGACTCGTGAGTCTGGTGGTTCCTACACCGCAATGGAAATCATGGCCACCGCAAAAGCAAAAGTAGCTTGCTTTAAATGTTCTTTAAGTTCTTTAAGTAATAAATGGAAAGCAAAGTTATATTTGTCTCCCCCCCCCTTTTTTTTTTTTTTTTTTGCTGATCCGAAAAATGATCCGATCCGTGACTCAAAAACCGTGGTATGATCCGAACTGTGAGTTTTGTGATCCATTGCACCCCTAAAAGAAACGTATGGGATTAAGTAGTCTAACTAGAATTGCAATCAGTAAAAGGATTTCTTGCACCATATTGGATGATGACCTGAAAGGTCCTTTCCTTCTGCTCCAAGGTTGATGGGAAGACCAACCCCAAGATCCAGAGCATCCACCTGGAGAAGTTCCCCGTGCACAAGGCCCAGTTCAGTGCTGATGGGGAGCAGGTGGTCGCCACCAGCATCCACAATAAAATGTTCTACGTCTACGACATGATGGAGGGCAAGATCATCCCGGTTTACACAGTCAGAGGTGAGAACAAATGGAAAACAGTTTGGGGGCTGAAGCGGGTTTTTTTACCAGTTGTTTCTGTAAACCTGTTGACATTTGCCGACCACTAAATATTTGTAGATGTCAAGTACAAGTTTGAAGTTTACTCTCATTGCTGTGGAGATTTGCTTATGTTATAGTCTTATGTTGCACATTGCCAGATGAAATTCCAAAGGCTTTTGGTTTTTCAGAGCTCACTCATGCCGTGTCTTGGTGCTAAATAGGCTTAAGTGAGAAAAAGGTGAAAGACTTCGAGGTGTCTCCCGATGGAGGGTTTCTTCTGCTCAGTGGGACATCTGGATACCTGCACTTAGTGACGATGAAGGTGAGTGACCAGAGCTTCATGGTCTCATTGTGTGCAATGCAGGTGGAAGGAGCAACCTACACACAGCTATGACAGAGTACAGACATGTAGTGGCTGGCAGAGATTGAATAAACTGGGAGGAATCATTCAGATTTTTCTTGTCAGCTATGTTAGTTACTATTCTGTGGTTTTCATCCTTCAGATTAAGAATACTTAGTGCTTAAAGGGCTCCAGGGATAATTCATTGTGTCCAGGCAGACAAAACAATACCAATAATGATTTGTCTAGAGCTCGCAAAGAATTCAGAGGAAGAAGTAGAAGTTGGTCTTTCGTATGGTGCAAAGATGAATAGTTACTGTTGCTATAGTCATTGGTCCTCCCCTACACATTGTACATAGCAAATCCCTTTTTTGTGTCAGTCGCTCCTAAAAAGGCAACATGCTATAAGCTCAAAAGCACTGTGAGCTTGCTTGCATGTATTAGTATGATCACCAGTTTCTGCATGTGCTCAGTAATATTCAGAATTAAGAAATGATTAAAGAAAACCAAACAAACAAGTTTATGTATGAATTCCGCAAGCTCTCAGACAGACCAGTGCACAAGGTACACCTGTCGGGAGACATTGGGGAGGGCTGGGAACCCAGCTTAGGTAGCACAGTGGCATTGAAGTGCAGTTTTCCATGGTCACTGAGTTTCATGGGAGTCCTGTACTTAAATGTGCCCTTCTGAATGTTTCAGACCAAAGAGCTGGTCCGAAGCCTGAAGATAAACGGGGAAGTCATGGGAGCAGCCTTCTCATCTGACGGCGGAAAAGTCTACACCAGCTCAGGTGAGACAAGCTCTTCTCCACCCTTCACTTAGCTGCCCACCTGCAGCTTGAGGTAAAATCAAATATCACAAAACGCTACAAATTTCCAGGGCAGTAGACTTAATAATACTGATTTGACCCTCTGAGTATAAGAACAGAAGTATAAGTGTGAGAACAGAAATATAGCTGCAAGCCATGATTGTTGGGCATTAGTATAAAAATGTGGCTTCCGTATTATAATCTATAGCTGTTATATTTGATTGCTCACATCTGCCTTGTGGTTGTGGCTCAACCCATTTAGGTTTTAAATTGATTTCAGACCTTTACAACTTTATTCATTTTTATGTGTTCATTTTTTTTAAATGTAGGTTTAAACTAATTTTGTGAAGACTTTTATGAAGACAATGTTTACAAAATATCAGGCTGTTCCTGCCAGTGGTTCAGAGAAAATGAGTGGTTAACACATATCTATGTGCTTAAATTGATGAAATTCAAAGGCTGCCATGTCTCTTCATATCACATTGAGTTTGAAAACCTCTTTGGATGTGTGACGCAGTGTGTGTGCAACAGATTTAATTTCAGGATGCCCAGCATTTTATCATTTGCAGACTGTGCATAAACACTGCAGGTTGATTGGCTTATAGTGGCTGTGAAAGAAAGAAAAGCGAAGAAGAAAGGCATCTAAAGAACAGGAGGAGATGTGAAAACTCTTTACGAACAATAAAATAGCTAGGCAACTGCATATGTTTGTATCGTTGTGATATGATAAACCTATGTGTTTCAGGATTCTGCCTCATAGTGGCAAAAAATGGTAAATTTAAAGAAAGGTTGCTACAGAATCCATTATGGTGTCCACATGTGACTGATGGCAACATCCCTTAGCCCTAGTATAGAAGCTTTAGCCATATGTCTAATACAGGATGGAAGATGAAAAATATGGAAGATGAATGCTGTGAGTATTTGGGGGGGCGGGGACACAAGCACAAATTGGCCACCACCAATCACAGCTGATTTCAAAGGTGTGGCAAGTAAAACACATCAAGTGTCAGGATTCTTGTGGGTTTCCTGTTTTTCTATAGTAGTGCGAGCTGCATGCGTTTGCTGCTCACTTGATTATATTGCATGTGACAGCGGTAAGGGGGTTTCTCTGAGCGTGTCGTGCGCTCACAGCACACGCCATTGTCATGTAGCGTCACACAGATACACAGTGCGTACTCGGTTCCGCCTACTAAATGGCCCGAGAGCGGTCTGGTCCGGGTCCTCGTAAAATGTCACCGCGAATAGAGAGCTCTGTCTGCGGATCGGGCCCCCGTGTCCTTGGCTTTGGCGATGAAGTCACCCTCGGCTCAACTGGGGCGTGAAGATTGTCCCGCTGGCAGGCTGTCCTCAGATGTACCGGGGCGGCTGGGAGCTAGTAAGGGCTGCGCGGCCGTCGCTCCCCTTTCCATAGATACGAACTGACAGCGGCCTCTCGAACGCTTCCTTGTTTACTGAGGCTTGCTGCTGTTGCCGTGCAACAGGAGAGCGACGTCGTCACTGTGTCTGCAGCAGGCTTCAGCGTTCAGAGAATTTTTGCTTGACGCTAATTTCCACTTGATAAACTGGACTGTCTTTAATCAGAGATATGTATGTATATGGCAGCAGTGACAGCAGTCTGGCATAGAGATGAGCAGGGCTTGTAACCAAAAGGTTGCTGGTTGAGTTCCCTGCTGGAGCACTGCTGTTCTACCCTTTGGCAAGGTGCTTAGCCCACAGTTGCCTCAGTAAATATCCAGCTTTTTGGAATAGATAAAATTGTAACACATGTAAGTACCTGCAGAATAACAATTGTGTGTGTATGTATGAAGAATGTCTCAAAACTCAACCCATGCCACCCCAGACATAGACATGGTGGTTTGTTCCTTTACAGTGATGTGTCAGAACTGCTGTCAACTCTTCATTTATTGGGTTACCAGAAAGGAAATTCGTTGGCCTGCAGCAGGTTTAAAACGCTAACTGCTTTGTTTGCCAAGTCACAACTGTGAACACATTGCGCTTGCTTTAAGGCTGCCTGTGAAACATCATATTAATTACAATTACAAAGCAGTGACCGCAACACATGCAGCCTTTAATGGGTTAGGGCACAATTTTATACCATCAGAACTTATATGAAAGAACATGTTTTCCTGACCCACAGAAAACGGGAATGCACTGAAGTGACCCACTGTATATACAAGACACTGTATATACTGTGTCTATGTCCCATCCATATATCCTTAGTGGATAACTAAACTGTAAATCAGATGAACCAAAGTGTTGTACTGAAACAGTATCTGCCCATTTGTCAGTGAATGAAGGAGCGATGGGAAGTTACCTCATTAGGTAGATTAAATGTTTATTAATAATCCCCCAAATCAGGGTTGATGGAGATGGGCCATTTGAGAATACTTTGGAGGGCCGGACTGCACACTGCTAGTTTCATACTGTCTACCTATGTGAATGGATGGAGTGGCTTCTTACTGGCTACATATGGCGATGGAAGGAGTAGCATTACTTTATGAGCTGGTTGTGCGAATACTTTGAGATAATCTTGTGTTCTGTAAATCACTGTAACTCATGCATGTTTCCCTTATTCCACTATCTGTAAGAGGGGTAGCAGTTATAAAATGTTGTTTGGTCTCTATTAATACATGAATACACAACATTTCACAAGTTATTGTATTCTTTCCCAATTACTTTCCATTACAGTTGCTTGCAGCAGTGTGGTGTAGTGGTAAGAAATGGTGCTTGTAACACAATGGTTGCCAGTTCCATTCCCAGGTAGAATATTGCTGCTATACTCCTGGGCAATGAGCAGTATAAAAAGATTACAGTTGATTACAGAATGATTGGTGATGACAATAATCTGAATGAATTCCCTTTACACGTATATTGCAGATGAAGGAGAGGTGTTTGTCTGGGACGTGAAAAGCAGCAGATGTATGAACAGATTCACAGATGACGGCTCCTTGAGGGGAACTTCCATTGCTGTCTCCAGAAATGGACAGTATCTTGCTTGTGGGTGAGTGGACTGTTATGTGTACAGCTGCGCCTTGTGGCTTGGATGTACATTGCAGTGTCTGAATGTGTAAATTGAAACTAGCTAGCTACTTTAGCCATTTGTCAATTTCAGCACAATAGCTATTTCAGTCATGTGGAAAATACAGTAGATACCAAGCTACAAATTTTATATATATATATATAATATATATATAATTTGTAAGTAAGTAGGTAAGTATTCCTGTATTTATGTTTTTGTATACATTTTGAGGTGCTGTTGTCTTTCTTTAGGATGGTTTATATTGCCAAGCTACTGAAAAATCCATTCATATCACACATGCTGCTTGCAGCAGTGGCTGCTTACAAGAGATTGGCTTCATTCTACTAGGGAAAGGGTGGGTAGGTTGGCAAGGTCTCTCCACTTTCAGGCACCCCACGACTTGTCCAGTGTCTGTAAGAAGTGCAGCTGACAGCAGGCACATGACATCTGCTTTCCTCGTGCACTGTGGGAGTTGTAGTTTGGAATATAGCTGCTGGTTTCATGCGAGTGTGTTGGAGGATAGCACTCGTGCTTCAGCGTCTCTGCATGACAGAAATCCTGCTGTGTGCGATGGCTGATTCCATTGTGAGGGTGCTTGCTTAAAGGGAGGAGAAGGTGGTTGTCCTTGAAAATATCAGTTCTGTAAAGTGGGCTGACTTTTGTACACAATTGCATTACTTCTCAAGTTGTGGGAAGGGAATTGATAGCGTAGTATTGGACAATATGATCCGTACCCTTCAGGAGCAATTGTATATTGATCCGGAATAGCTGACAGGCTTGATATCTTTTTAGAATTTATCATTTTTCATCATTTCAAAGTGGCTCAGTAAATTATTGAAATTCATCCTGGCAGTAGGACATGATGCTCTGTCTATCTTATAGCCCATTTGCTCAAAACTATGTGTTTGAGTGCCTTTTACATTACAGCTAAATATAGTCAAGAAGCAATCTATGGTGCTGTAAGGTTTTGTGTTTCTGATACCATCTGAAGAAACCGTCATTATTCTAAAGAGTCGGAATTACAGCATTTAAGTGCACAGTGACTGTCTCAGAGAATATGATGCATCACTTTGAGCTCTGCCATGGTGAATGTGAATCTGTGTGTGTGTGTGTGTGTGTGTGTGTGTGTGTGTGTGTGAGAGATTTTGAGCTCTGGCATAGCAAATGTGAGTCTGTGTTTGTCTCCGTTGGAGCTCTTGTGATGAATATAATTCTGTGTGTCTCAGGTCGAGCTCCGGCGTGGTGAACGTGTACAGCCATGACACATGCCTACAGGAGTCCAACCCCAAGCCCCTGAAGGCCATCATGAACCTGCTGACCCCCGCCACTTCCCTACGGTTCAATCCCAGCACCGAGATCCTGGCCATAGCGTCCAGTGCTGCGGACGAAGCAGTTCGGCTGGTCAGTGACGCTCACACAATCTCACTCGATCACTGGCAATATGGTTAGAGTATAAAGAAGTACTTCTCCATTTAAAGACCCCTCTCAGGATAGCAGCTAAAGATTCTGATTGGCTGAGGAATATTTGTACTAAGAATGTTCTATTTCCAAAATTCTTGAGAATATTTTACATTCATTTGCTCAGCAGGTGTTCTTATCCAGGGTGACTTATCGTAGTCAGCTTGTCCCCCCTTAGAGTGAAACTGGGAATGTTTGAGTTAGGAGCCCTATTCCTTACCACTTTGCCACGCTGGTGACCGTGGTCATTATTCCATGGTGTTAATTTATCAAACCATGCACAAAAGCTATAAAATAAAAGTATGCAAATACCTGTGTAGGCATCAATGTACTGCAATATCCTCAAATATTTACAAATGAAAAAAGTACTGTTAAGTGTGATTTTAACTCCTGGGCATGGGGGATTTGATCATCTGTAATTCCTGATAAACATTGATTTTACTAAAAAATTTACAGATTTTGAAAGATGACAGTGCTCCAGTTGTGTAAACTGGGTTCTCTGTAGATTCTTTTTGCAGTTTTTTTTTCCATTTTTGGTGAAATTGCAGTTGGTGGATCCAATTATTGTAAAAAGGCTACAATTTCCTTTATGTATTTTCAAAGGAATATTTTTCAGGACATCCTTGCGCAGTGTTGTTCTGAAAAGTAAATGCTTGAATAACATCAGGGATGTGGTGAAAAATTAATAAAAATAAACTGAACCCTGGCAATTGAGGAAATGGCTCATCTGGTTGTGGTTTCGCCTGTTCCTATGAGTTGGTTTTTCCTGGTGTCTCCGGGTCTCAGGTGCACATCCCCAGCTTCACCGTGTTCTCCAACTTCCCCGTGTCCCGGCGGAAGAACATCCTCCTCCCGCAGAGCCTGGACTTCTCTCCCCACAGTGGCTTCTTCTCCGTGGCCAACAACAAGGGCAGGGCCCTCCTTTACAGGTGCGGACGCTCGCCAGTGGAACATCACATCGACTGTAGCCGCTGCTTCATAACTCCTCTCAGTAACGCTTTCTCTTTTCTTCCCGTTGATCAGGCTGAAACATTATACAGACTTTTAAAGACGTTCTTCAGGTGCGTATTTTCAGATGTTTTTACATTTTCATTCAAAATGCACAACTTAAATGTTTATCTTTATTGTGGTCTCATCTGCAGCAGGAGAACATGACACAATTAGGTGGCTGTTGAAGAAAATATAAGATGTTCTTTAATATTTTTGATATTACATTTTGAATGCCAGGATAGTACGATAAGTAAAAAGTAAAAAGATGTGTAAAGATAAAATTTTATTTAGCAGTGGTTTTCAGTTGCAGAACGGTTATACAAAAAATCAAATCAAATTGCCTAATGTTCCTCAGATCAACCTTAAATTTGGGTGAGCATAGCCTGGATGACATAGCCTGGATGCAACATATACAATAGCCTGCACCCATTCTGCGATCTGGATTTGTAATTTTGAGGATGAGGTGCAGCCATTTCCATGGTTAACACTTTTGTTATCTATCCTTCTGCTCCAGCTGGCCGAACAGTGTTCAGCCACAAGGTGGCAGTGCAGCAGAGCAAGACTCCAGACTTCAGCATGTACAGGGCTGTTCCCCTGTAACTGCAGTGTGCCATATGACCACTGTGAATTATACAGGACTATAACCCCTCCAGCTATTTATCTGAATTTTTGTAAGGTGTATGAGGTGAATTAGTCCACATACACAGCCATATTTTGGGGGAATTTTGCAAATGTTTACATGCAAATAAAGCATATCATGTTCTTACAAGGAGATGTTTGTTTTGATCCAAAAATGTGTATCTTTATATCACAAAGATTGGATTTGCAACACAGATTTACAGTGCTATTAGGCCTACTGAAAAGGGTTTTTTTTTTTTTAATTTGATGGGCTGACTTATTTCAACCACTTTACGTTCCTCATTCACATCAAGGGGAACTCATGCAAGAAAAAATGCAGAAAATTAGTTCTCACAAATTGTTCGAACACTGCCTTTTCAAAGTCAGTGGTTATTATAGTAAGTATATAATATCGTAACAATTTCCAGAATGCAAAATCTGGAATTTTTAATTCAAGGAAAATGAATTTGTTCTTAACAAATGTAGATCACTGTTTATTTTGATACTCTTCAAATGCCTGTAAATAAAGAAAATGTTCCGATGTATGTTTTTGTCCTCTTTAAGATGAAACATCGTGTAGGAGTAAAAACATTGAGTGGCAGATAACGGTAAAAATCCCCTCTGCTGACAGGGAAACACTGCAGTGTGACAGCCCTGAGAGTCAGTACCTCACCAGATGGTCCACCATTTTATTTTCAGAGCTGAAAGAGAAATGGCACAAAAATAAACTGCTGTATAAGCATGCAATGCATTCATATCCCTGCACATTTCTCTAAACAGAAAAAATCAATTCATAGCATTCCTATGGGTGATGAAGAAGCCCAGCATCTCCCAGACAGGCTGACACCAACCAGTGTCACTTATTTATCTAGGGAAAGACAAGTGGTTTAAGATCCTCTAGCTTGGCTTCATATTCAGAACTAAAATGGACATTGCTCATATATGGTCTTCCTTACTTCCTGCTGTATCAGTCTGTTGAAAAGTACTGCAATAGTCTGACACAGCTTAAAATATCTAATACTGAGACAGGATTCAAAATATCCGATACTTCTTGGAACACTGGATTAACACTTAAGTTGTAGCTGGAGGCTATAGTTAAGAGAACCAGGACCTCAAATATGCCATTTCTAGACATCAGCTCACACCAAGAACCGCTTGTAACAGAAAGTAATCAATAATGCAGAATAATAAAATCTGAGCCAAGGCTTTAGAGCCTGCAGGGGACAAAGGAGTCCAATGCAACACATCAGTTAGGAGCTGTTTAGAGAATGAAAGGTATATTATATCTGTCAACACTCAACAAATCATCCGCATTGACTGAGGACAACTAGCAAGGTCAGAATCGGTATCAAATGTCTGTCTTCACCAGGGTAACATGCACAGTGCTCTACAAATTACTTTGAATACAGTATGACTTTCCTCTGCAATGCCACTGAGAATTTAAGGCAAGGCCTTTTTAACATTTTTTCTGTTTAATTGGGTATATGAATAAATATGGAAGGAAGTGTGTTTTTTTCTATTTACTGGAATTGTGTACATTTTACAATGATACAGTTCTGCATTTTTGAATATTTTACCAATTGCACATCATTTTATATGTTGACCTTTACCATCCAAACAAAAATGAGTATGAAAAAATTTGATTCCAACACTTTTATAAAGTACACTAAGAGGGATCCTTGTAGACTGACCAAGCCTGAGAAGACAAACTCACAGTACTTGTACACTGATATGGTTTAAAGGTTTATTTTTAAAATATGTTCTTTTATAAGACAGTACAATCCAATGAGATCAACAGTACTTATTATACATAGAACATTTATAGAACAAACATTTACATCAGCAAAACAGTCTGACGCCATATTGGAACTGAGAACCCCAAAGACGTATCTGATCCACTGCAGGCCACACCCCCTAAATCTGTCAGACCTTAATCATATTTCCTGAGCGCACCCAGATTCTTCTTTCCCTCGACTGATTAAACCTGGGATTAACTGGAATTACAGATGACAAATTGAGTACAAAATTAAGCCACATTTATATTTAAAAGTTAAAAAACGTGACAGGTGAAAATGGAACATTTACAATGTTGAGACTTGCATGACATTTTTTGCTTAGCAGACATTCTTGTCGAGTGACATATACAGGTGACAGGTGTTTGTGTATTCAACGGTAACATTTGCGCCCGCCCCGCCTCCCTGCACCGTGGTGGAAAATACCACAGACGTTAGGCAGATGCAGACATTAGAACATGCACCCATTACAATATTAGGTGAAGGTGGTCAGGGTGTATATGTAAGGGTGTGCCTAAAAAAAGAAAAAAAAGAAAAAAAGGTTACTCGTGATGGAGTGAGACAAGGTGATTCTGACAGTAGACACATTGGGTGCAATGCCCTTCCAATTTCAGCCTCTCGATGCTCCCCTCCCAGTGCTGGCCTGAAATGAACACGCTCTTTCTCCCAACTCCCTCCCCCTCACCTTCAGTCATCTCCCTCTGTCACTCTGGGATGTTGTACTGGGCTGAAAGGAGCACCAGTGGGACCTCCTTGTCTCCGGTCCCCAGGAGGGGAAACATCTTCTCTGCAAGTTCGTCCACGCTGAACGAGTATATCTCTGAGCCCGTCTTGGCATTGTAGAAGGCCACCAGGCCCTCCTCGCAGTCCAGAAACACCCCCACCCTTCGCAGGCGGCTCGAGATCTTGATCTTGACCAGGGGCGGCGTCGTCAGGGCGCGCAGGTGGGACCCCGCCCACCACAATCCGAAGTAGCCGTTGGTGGGGCTCATGTCAAACAGGCCTTTCCGCTGGGCAGACTCCCGGACAACACCCACCTTCCAGTCCTTATTTTCCCCCACCTGCACCTGAGAATGAGATTATGGATTATCAGAAATACATGCATGAAATACATTACATTGGATCCTTACTGAGGCAGTTCTGGGTTAAGTATCTAGCCCAAGGGTATAACAACAGCACCCCAGTGGGGAATGGAACCAGCAAACTTTAGGTTACCAGCCCTGCTCCTTACACGAATGGATTACAGGATTACTGGAAAGGAATCCGTTTTACTGCTCTGTGGAGGAGAGATCAATCACAACAAATAGTGCTTACGTCCAAAACAGTTCCCCCTCCCCCCTGCTCCCTTACCTCCCAATAGTGTCTCCCGGAACTGAAGCCTTCCTTGGCGAGCACACAGGACCAGACATCGTAACGCTGAGCGCTGTTCCTGTAGAACTGCAGCTTCTCCCCTCTCTTTACCTGCTTCCGGTCGTCGGACAGAATCAGAAAGGGGTACGCAGTCACCGGGTTCAGATTAATGTCATCTGGAGACAATGAGACTGCATCTTAGGGGTGGGTTCCTGGGTTATAAACAGCGACAGCAGTAGCAGCTAGGACGAGCAATATCTTGGAGGAGGAGAATTCGGCAATCGAACAGTGCGACTCGTGAGAAACTCACCTGCATAGGCACGAAGCTTCTTGATTCCTGTAAGACAAGTTGTCATTTCAACACAGAGCTCCAATTTCACTGAGCCTCATCACCAGCCAACACAGTACATATGATCCTTCTCCTGCGCTGCTGAAGGCTATGTCTTTCATTTTGTGTTCTGACTGGAAATACCTCAAATGTAAACAGACCATCCATCAGAAATCTTAGGCCCCTGTATTTTTTACTCTCAGGGGTTCAGGTCTAATGAACTCACATACCTGATCCTGAGCGTATCCTTCTGAGATCTGCAAGAAAATGAACAGAGAGGCACAAGAATGATTTCTCACTGAACAGGAGAAATTAGTGTTCCTGTAAATGTTAAGGATCATACTGTATATTGGTTTAGCATAAGTTAGGATCACAGCATTTTATGGTTTAGCATGTGTTAGGATCATACTGTATAATGGTTTAACTCATGTCAGTGGAGGCATTTTGTCCATATGAGCTCTGCTGGCTGCTCACCTCTCAGTGACCACTCCTTCCTCCTCATTCCCTGTAGACTCATCATGCTCTCACTCTCAGGCAAGGACACTAAGGCAAAGGCACACCACATGGTTAGCACTTACGCTAGTGAGGTCAAGCACTGAAGCACAGGTACACCACATCATTAACACATATTCTTATGAGGTCAAGAATTAAACCACTCAGTCACACCACACTGTGAACACCACTTATCATAAGGCCGAGCTGTTTAACCCTCTCTGAATTCTCTGAACTCTGACTCAGCTGGAGCTCAACTCTTTGAATCAATACAATGTAGAATCAGGTGCTCAGACGTTTGGCTGGAATGAACACAAAACATGCCGGCGCTGTGGCGCCCTCCAGGACCAGGGCTGAGTGTCATGTCAGAAGCTGTGCTTGTTTTAAGGTTTGCTGGGAATGGTGCTTGTTAAAAGGACAACATCCACATGTTGTTTTAGACCCAGAGAGCGTGGCAAACGCAGAAGGCGGTTTTGATTATTTGTGAATTTGCAAGCGCCGAGGCTTACCGGAGCGCTGAGAGCGGATCTCCCCCATGTGGATCTCCTCCAGCCGATCCCTCAGCTCGGCCAGGGCCCTCTTCACCTCTCCCAGGGGGAAGTGCAGCTCCAGGCCGTCCGGCTCCGGCTCCTCCGGGTCCATGGGCAGGAGGTTGTTTGCCGCCTCGAAACTCTTAAGTGGGCACAAGGAAGGAAACGTACAGGCACCCATCATTCTGGGCCCACAGCATTCCAGGTGATGTTTTCATACACAACATAAAGAGAGATCTGGCCTTATGAGGCCCTGACATGCTCTTCTCCAGGGATACAAGCTTCGACAAGTTGCGTCCCCGGTAACACTTAATTATAAGGAATTCCAAACATTTTTATCCAGTGCCGTTGGTAAGTGACTCAGGCAGTTAGAATCCAATGCCATTGGGGTGAATGACTCAGTTATAATCCTTTACTCACTTTCACACAGTGCAATGACTCATGCAGTCCTAATCACACACACTCATTTTACCTAATACTGCTGTTGAGTGAGTCACTCAGTTATCACATTGGTGAGTGACTTTGTCAGTTAACATCACATATACTCATTTTCGCCTAGTGCCACTGGACTGAGTGACTCACTCAGTTCTAAACACATTCATTTTAACCCAGTGCCATTATTAAGTGACTCACTAAGCTGCTACATTTACTCATCTTCCCCCGCTGCCATTAGTGAGTGACTCAACCGGTTCAAATCACAATCAGTCATTTTTAACTCAGTGACAGTGGTCTGTGAGGGACAGCTCAGTACCTTTAGGAAGCCGATGTGGTCCTCAGAGGACGCGTGCATCTCAAGATTGGCTCTCTGAGTTTGCAGCTGCCCGAGCTCCCCCTCCAGCCGGGAGATCAGCCCGTGCCCCCTGGCCTCCATGGCAGCCTGTTTCTCCTGTATTCCCCCCACCAGTTCCCTGCGGATCCTCTCCACCGCCTGGCTCATATCCACCAGGATCTGCTCCACCTCCGACACCTCACCCTGGGCGAAGTTCTGAGCACGGACAGAGGAGCAAGGAGGGAAAGTGACTGTAAATGAGGCCCTTGGAATCAGCACAGGTGCTGGCTCACCACAGCCGAGTTTTTTTGGTGCAACATAAGCAAGAAGCTAAAAGACATCCTTGGTACCCTCAAAGTCAAGTTGTGGTTTTTTGTTGGAGTTGTTAGAAACTTTGTGGAAACATACTGCAATCGCATTATGAAAACATGAACATAAGAGCAACAAGGGGGTGTCCATAGATGCCCAGAGATGGCATGCATGCGTAGTTCTGTCATGCATATACCCACCCTGAGAGAGTCCACTTTGCTCTTGAGGTCAGTCAGTCTCACTGTCTTCTCTTTGATCCTGCTTTGAATCTCCAGCTCAGTCTTTCCAAGGAGTTTCTTTGAAACACACAGACATACACACACACATACTGATTAATACAGTGCGAGACTATGGTGAGAGACTATGGGAGACTCGATGAAATTATGTTCTAAGACAGAGTTTTCTAAACTGTCGGTCTTGACCCCATGTAGGGTCACAAACTGTTCTAAATTGCACAGTGAAGTAACTAAGGTCCTCCAATAAGTGTTGAATGTCCATTGGCAATGTCCAACACAACAACTATGTAAAGCAATTTCTTATTTTACATTTACATTTATTCATATTATATTTACTCATATTATTTTTTATGCCCTAAAACTACAGACATTAGACCTGTGCTAAAGTGAGATACTTGATGCTAGTTATCTTGCCAGTAACTGAAGAGACCATTTGTTAGCTAAGTGAAAGTTGAACCTTGTCATTTTCTTCTACATCCAGCAGTAAGCCTTAAAAATAGAAAAACTGAGAAACATGTAAGAAACATGTCCTTACACGTGATGATTTTTTTCTTGATTATGGCTTTACAGGTGTTTTTTTAAGGAGGAAAAGCCAAAATGCCAAATTTGCCTTGGTGTACAGTGATAGCATGAAGCCAAACCAGCTGGAGAAAAACTTGGAAATGTCACAGGGTGAGCATCAAAAAGAACAAGATGAACTTTGGTTAGCATTTAAAGTGTTTTTCTTACCAATTGCTGTTTCTCCACCAAATACTTTTCCTTTTCATCAGATACAATCTAACTGATTGGTAAAACGAGCCAGCCAATGACAGCACAGCAGCGCTTTTTAGAACGCAGGTTGCTATCTTGGTTGCTAGGCATATGTGCAGAAAATCTGAGCAGACCAGTTGAAGTATGAGAGGACAAAAAAAAACCTTGCAAGAGCAGGGAGAATTTAAGAGTGCTGACTGAATTGAGCATGCAGAGAAAATAGCCTGTCTGTTTTGTGTGAGAACAGAACACAGCTTCAAAACTACAGTTTCATCCATCAGTTAAATGGAGCAACAGCTGTCAGTGCAGTCTTGTAGACATCTCTCTCTGGAATGGAAACGCTCACATTGATTCCTCCATCTGTTTGGATAAAGCCACTAATTAAAGCAGCAAACTACTGAATATAACATCTCCCACTACTGTCCCCCCATTCCTTGAGTTTGGCATCTCTGAGATTACCCCACATCACTACGAGTGCATGGACAGCGGCTGCTCCCTTAGCAAGCACATACTGGTGCACAGCTGGCCTTGGTCTGTATCAAATCTCGTTATCACTCAGTGCTGGATGGAATGAGATGTGCCTTTTCAAACATGCTGACAGACTTTGGCAGGCTCTCACAACACACACACACACACACACACACACACACACACACACACACACACACACACACACAGTAAAACCATGTTCCTCATTACAGCTAGTAAGTATATAAAGATTTTACATGATTATAATATTTTAGCTACATATATTTACAAAAGAGTAAGCCCATTGTTTATCTGTATGCAAATCTTGATTATAATGCCTCTGCAGTGCAGTTGGTATTGCATTATTTAGCATTTGCGGTTCTGACCATTTGTGCTAAAATGGTGTCATGGTGGAAAAATTATGTAATCACTATTCAAAGACAGTAATCTCTTTGTCAGTTAATGCCTGTATCATATCACAGAACACTTCAGACACAAACTGTGTACAATGTGGCTGCTGTCACATTATATGAAATGTTAACAATCATGCAGCCCACAAATATGAAAACCAACACACGCACAAAAAATATCTGAAAAGGATTTAAACCTTTCTTTACTATTATCATAGGGGACAGAACATGTAAAAATTGTAAAAATTCTTTTTTTATGCAGACAGTATATTTAAATAGTACATACATATTCATGTAACCCTTAAAATGTAACTTGCTAGCCACCTCCAACATTGTGACATGAGTACTGTCCACTGCCCCCATACCCATCAGCCACCTGGACAGCCATGCTGGCATCCTGCAGGGAGGCCTAGCTTGGAGTGAAAAAAAAAACATAAAGGCTGTCAGAGACAGCCAAAGAATGCAATAAGCCTACCTACCATGCCTCATATCTGTGAACAGCTGCCCTGGGATGGGCACAGTATTTAAGGAGCGCACACAGCTGAAGAGTTCTTGGAGCTGACTGACTTACACTGTGTGTGAAGACACACCGGTGATGACGACAGACATTACCAGATATTAATGCCACCACAAAGCCTCGGGGCGGGGACGACACCCCAACCCCCCCACCCCCTCACACTTACCTGCTTGTTGGCCCTCTCCGTCTGCACGGACACCGTCCTGTGGGTGCGGTGCTCCTCCAGCACGCAGATGGCGCAGATGCAGCGCTCGTCGGTGCGGCAGTACACCTCCAGCAGGCGGTTGTGGGTGCTGCAGGTGCGGCCGCGCAGCGCCTCGTGGGGCTCCATGAGCTGGTGGTGCGAGTAGCACGGCGTCTCCAGGTGGGGCTGGACGTGCGTCTCGCAGTACGACGCCGTGCAGGTGAGGCAGGACTTCACCGCCGGCTGCTTCCGCCCCGTGCAGACGTCGCAGGCGATCTCTGCCGGCGCCGCCCCGTCGCCCGCCTTCTCGGGGTCCGGGGCCACGGCCCCGTAGCGGGACTCTTTGTACTTGTCGGCAATCATGGCGAAGACCTTGTTGACGCTCAGCTCCGGCCGCTCGCTGAACTGCCGCTTGCACAGCGGGCAGCTGCAGGTGGCGCTGGTGGCCCAGTAGCTCCCGATGCAGCGCTGGCAGAAGTTGTGTCCACACGGCGTGGACACGGGGTCGCTGAACAGGTCCAGGCAGATGGAGCAGGTCAGCTCCTGCTCAGAGAACATCAGCAGGTTGGCAGACTCTGCCATTTTGAGCGGCGTCTCAAAGATCTGCAACAGGAAAAGAGCATCATGGCATTTTTGTACAAGTTGTCTCTTTTCAGTCTTTTTTTTTCCCCCCTTTTCTTCCTGTGCTGACTAATGACTGCGTCTGCTGTCACAGTGAGTGCCAAAATTTGAGCTAAAGCCGACAGAGGTATTTCTCAGAAACCATTTGGAATACAGCAAGTAAACTTTTTTTGTAGCAGGTGAAATGACACATTTGTCCCATTAAGGTACTTCAATAAGTGAGGTAACCGCTTTTAGTATTTTCTTTCTGTGCTTGCCCATTTCACCCAGGTTTTGGAATTGCCAATTGCACTGTACTAAGCTTGCCTCTCTGCAACACCCTTTATTCATGCAGGAGCACTGAAGTGAGACAAATGCAATCCTCCAATACACTTAAGATGCCAGTGGCTATTTTACACACTACAAGCTCCACAGTGCCGCAAAGTGGAGTGAACACACCGTTTGGAGAATATCTGCATCTCCACAGACATCATCCAAACAACTCACTGGCTCCTGGTGAGCCACTAGAGGGTGACACAACAACAGGACTAGCGGCCACTGGCTGATGTATCCCACCCTAAACTGAAGCCAGTCTACCATTATTATGGACGCCTGATCATTGCAGTTAAACCCACACCTGAGCTGCAGGACTGTAGCCTGAGGGGAACTAGAGCCTTAACCAGCTGAGCCAATCAGGAGCCCTGAGGTAACTGGTTCATTAAATTAAATGTTTCAAATATATAAATGTAATTGACTAATTGAGCATTAGGAAGTGAACAAAATTATTTCTATTGATAGCTTGTGAACACACTTTCAAGGGAAATTTTGCAAACTAAAATAATTTGTTGCATTTTTAATCACCTCTCAGTATATTTACTGGTATGTTTCACTGTTATAAATTGTCATTATGAGTCCTAGTTTGTTTGTCCATTTTACTTGTTCTTCTCCCTAGCCTCAGAGAGGTGCAGTAAGGACAGCCCCAAGCCTGTGCATCTAACTTGCCATGACTGTGTGCAACTGGTAAGCAAGTTTACATGCCAGATGATTAACATATGTTCCACTTCTCATAAAATGCCCTCACCCTCCAGTCCTGTGTGTTATAAGGTTATGTTCTTATGTTATTGTGCACCCCACCTTCCCTTCATTGTTCTCCAGCTGCGCTGCATTTGTGCTGATAAGAAATAAAACCACATTTCTGCAGCTTTGTCCGTGCATGCTTTACAGCTAAATTCCCATTAAAACTCAGTCATTTCAACTTCACTTCAAACTTATAAGAGTGCTTTTGTATATTTAAGTAGGGTGTTAAGATACATTATGCCATCTCCCCATTAACAGGATTTATTAATCACACAAGCAATGTGTATTCTTACCCCTAAAAAAAGAATCATCTATATACTTCATATCATCCACATCGACAACAATACACAAAAGGCAATTACACATACCACTTAGAATATTAAATAATGTCATTCGTTAAAAGTAAACAAAGAAATTTCAGAACATCTTGAAGGTCCCAGCTCTAAACAGACTTACAAAGTTAGCTGTAAACCAAAACAGTATCACATGCCTCATCATACTGTTATGAGATGAAGAGGAACCGCAAACAGCATTGTCTAACATGCTAACACACACCGATGCATGCCAATTTTGACTTCAGGATCCACCTCAGATTTCAAAATCAGGAGATCATTACTCCAAACACAATTAGGGAGACACTCAAGAGTTCTTGAACAAAGCAGGGACAATTATGGGAAGGTATTAAGATCTCATATTTGATAACCCTTGGCCTCACTGTGTTCTGAAGCTTTTTCATTTCAATTCAATCTCACAGTTTGCTTGGTAAAATTAGTCAAGACTCTGTATGCAAAAACTATACTGCAGTAAAATACTGGGCACAGACTAAAATATCATCATTCATGTTTAATTCTAGCAAAGATTATCAAACATCTTAGACTGCCTGTGGCCAATTAAGGGAAGAGGGAAAAAAATTTAAACACTGGGAGTTTGATGCCATGCCATTTTGCTCTAAACGCTCTTGGTGTACAAAATTGGTAACAAAATCTCAACAGAAAGTTGTGATAATTTGACAATGACAATGGTGTCCATTGAGCTAGCCTTTTTAAAAACCTGACTTCACAGCCTCTAATGAAATTGGACACATTGCATTTAATTAGGTCTTTCCAATTCCTGCTCCAGAGGCTACAGGATTTTCACTTAATACCTGGTAAATTACCTGGCAGAAATGAGAAAGTACGCTCACTGTAGCCCTCTAAGTCCAGGGTTGAGTCACACTGAAATAGTTTTACAGAGGTTTTTGTGTTATTTTACCTGATATATGAATCCCAGCACTTAATTGTATTTCTCTCCATATTGGCATTTAGTAGACTATGGCAAGGTTTTCAAACACTATTTTGATCACCTAATAATCCAGTGATTTAGTTTTTTACATTTTAAATAGCAAGATAAATAAGCCCCATCATCACTACTACTTAATGATGTGATTGCCTTCTAATCACTATGACATTGCTAAATTCTGTTATCATAGGCACACAACAACATAACCACAGAAAGACTTTGTTTTTTACTTTAAATTTTCAAAATGTGGTTACATTTTTTTCACTAGCCTCTTTTAACATTTTCTGTGTGATGAAAATGTGGAGCCATTTTCCAAGCAATTAGCATCAAAATGCATGGCATGTAGTGATCTTCTACGAATATGCAAAAGTAAACAAGAACCCCAGGGTGTTTCTTGAGATGCACTGAATGACAGTGGATGAAAAGACCAGGAAAAATAAGAATTTACCCACAATTCTCTGGAGTATTGTCAGGAAACATTCCTGACAGGTATATTCAAGGCACATTCACATGACCCTTCACTCCCAGAGGTGGGTGAGCACAAACGTTCATCAGCAAAACGAGTCTAGTACAGGTAGGAGTATGGAACCACCTCTTAACAAGCACCCTTAACTCTAAGCCCTAACTACTACCCTTTCAACACATTAAATACTTCAGCCACCTAAAGAGGTCCAAACCATCAATAAAAATTGGGTCTGTTGGATACAGTTTAAGTCATGGAAGCCCCTTCCATGTCCAGTGTCAGATACAGGACATGGAAGGGGCTTGTACATGTTTTGGTCTGAACTCTAAATTATAATATTGGACTGAACGCAAAGCATTTCAAAGTGTGCATAACTTCATCCTGCGGATACTTTCTAGACCTGACCACCAGAGGCACTTTAAAATCATCATGTTTCATGGGAATGGGTCATAAATATCAACAAAATGGCTTCCACTAGACTGTTTACAGTGCAACGTGTTCAGTTTTAGCTCTGTCAACACTAATTGCATGGATAAAATTGTGTGTAAATGTCAAAGGCTGCTTGAGTCTGTCAAATCTCCTTAATAACAACACTGTTTTGATGTTGCAAGATCCCCTAAATGCTGAGTCAGTTCATATATTTCCCTGGCCCCACTTCAATTTTTAGAGTCATCGATACCAACAGTAGATTTCTGCTCTGAAATCCCAGCTGGACTGGCTGGCGGGCACCAAACAACTGTGGGCATTATGGGTAACTTCCTCATTTCCCTCAGACTGGTTTTCCCAAGGTGACCTGCCTGGGCAAGAAACACAACTGCCTTGGCAAAAGGTCTGCATTTTTTCTAAGTGAATAATGTGCAAAACTAATTTAAAAAATAATGAAAATCAAGAATATGGGCAACCCAGCACAATGTAAACTGTCACTCTGAGCAGCTTTGAGCAAAGGGTCTCAGCCAATAAGAGCCGATGGAGTTGAGTGCTGCTTACATAATGTGAGAGGGCGTACTACACCAAAGCTAGACCCCTGCTGGCTTTGAAAAAATCACAGCACTGGCAGTTTATCAGATACAATAAGACTGTTACACAACAATATAATAAAATTGTTACAGTAAGTGCCAGATCTTTTTGGTCATTTGGTTTTGACAGACATGAATTTTTCACATGATCACAATGACCTTGTAAAATAAGCATATTCATTTAAGTTGGTAAAAAATCATACAGAAAACCAATGCTTCGTGTAGCTCCTGCTTTTTAGATGGTACGATGACTATTTAAAAGAGCATTCTGAAAACATAAAAAAGAAAAAGACAACCTCGGTTCTATGATATCTTTAGTGACTGCTATGTCTTGGCAATTCTTGTACTGATGGATGGAACTACACAAATTCAATTTTGAATTAATTAAATTATGTCTGCAAACTATTGTTAATGTCAAGTACTGCTAATCCTCCTTAGCTGTCACTAAACAAACCACTATCAGGGTTGTGTGGTTCATCATCAAATGAAAACAAAGCCTGATTGCCAAATAAACCTGCACGCTTTTAATGCCATAATAGATACCTACAGGAGGAGAGAGATGTCAGGGCTGGAATAACAATAAATCTGAATTGAAACTCAAAATACCCAAGCACATCTCATCATAACTGTGCCAAAAACACAGTACCAACTGCCAGGTACAATCTACTGCCAAATGTAGAAAGTAGACCATAAACACATGGCAAATAATTACTGCATATTTTGACCTGTTACTACAGTTTCAGGTATTTAAACTGAGTCAGTATGTCTGCTCATTTAAAATTCACTATATGTGCATGAAGCAGTTATCAACCAATTCATGCAACATAACGGTACCACTGCTCAAACATATTTCTATGTAACTGCATAATGTTAATTGTGCATATATACCTACAATAAGAGCTCTATGTGAGACTGTTACTGTCACGTCATACACTGTTGTGCATAGATACTGACTGGCGCAGTCCGAGATATGAAACCCACTATTAATGTGCACGCTATGAAGTGACGTCAGCCAGAACATACCTGGCTTCGTTCTGCCAGAGTAAAAGTAAAAAGTCGTATGGCGTCCCATGACTGCTAAATCAGCGCCCCCTAGCAACTCGTCAGTGCCCTATAGGTTGCTAAACGATGCGCAGTAAAAGATGCGCTAGCCATTCAGGTGGGACTTGTAACCAGCCACACCATCCCTTACAGCCTTGGTAGCGTCCTCACAAGACATGAAGGACAAGCTCCACAACCACGTTAAAACTCGTAAAACCAGTAAAGGTTGGCATTTGCGTCAGTTAGTTCATGTGTAAGTGGGTTGGTGTTTCATCTTTGTAGGTCAGAAAATTTTCAATATACCATATTAACCACAAAAATTCATTACTGTCATAACTCTTATTTACAATTCTACTTACTTTTACGCATTTTTTAAATACACCTACACCCTTGAATACATGCATGTTGAACACTGGGAAACTCACAATTCACTTGCATTACATGTGTTGACAAACAATACTGAACAAATTCAATAAATAAGCAGTACATTTGATTAATAATTTATGTCAAATTTCATAGACGCGAATGAGAAACAGCAGCTCAGGTTGATTTGGAATTGATTATATTTGATTACCACAACTACATGAGACAACTTTTAACCTCTCCTAATTTGCGTCTTTCACCTTCCTCTGATCTCTGAACTTGCGTCTCATATTTCGACTTCAACCGTCATAGTATTCCTGTCAAGGACCACACGTAACAGGGGAAATGATATATATTTTTCTCTTGTTTTAGGACAACGCTGTAACGCAGTTTGAGAAGTTACTGAATATGGTGGTTAAGATGTTCACTATTGCAGATTCGGTGAACTGAAAATGAACTACTCTTTCATATCATAACTGCCCAAACTGAAGTGGTTTGCAGATACATTCACTTTGACAATTAGGTAGAACAGCATGCACGAAGACGCGCGATTTTCAAATTTGTAAAGTGACGGCTAGTTGTTATAATGTCACGGACGTAATAAAGCTATTACCCTACGTGTGTAAAATATATATATCGAACATAAAGACATACATCTACACTGAAGATAGCGCAGTTTGGCAAATGTTTAAACAGCCGTATAAGTTATACAGCCAATTACACTTGGCGTCTCACTTTTTCTTACTTTAAGTAACTAATGAGTACACTTCATAACTGCTAACCACCGGTAGTGTTACGTTGTTTTATAAGCAAACTGAAATGCCTTACCTTTTCTGAGTTTTTCCGCGGACTTCAGTCACAAACCTCTGGGTATGATCAAACTTTTACAGCTGAGTCAACTAACCAGTACAATAAGCAAGCATCAACACGGTCGCACAATTAACGTGCTAAGGAGCGCCACGCAGCGGTGGGCAGTTTAAGTCTTATTTTATTGAATTAATTTATTTTACTCACTCCTGACGTTCCTTCCACGACCCAACACTGCACTCGAAGCACTCACTTCGTTCTAGGAAGTTCATAAGTTTCGTCTGTTCATCAGATATTTTGGTTCTTTCAAAACGCCATTGTTGCCCTTGCTTTGCATGTACAAGGTCGAGCTCCAGTCAGATTGAGGCTGGCGTGTTGTGGTGTTAACATTTTCATGTGTATGTTGTGGCCATTTCCTACAACGTACAAATAATAATACTGAATGCATTTTGAAGAAGTGCCCCAAAGAGAAAATGAGTGAAAATTGCATGCCATCACATCAAGCAGTCTAGGTGGAAATATAGAGCACTGCAAGTAAGAAACACCCATACTAATTGCCAAAATTCAAAAATTCAAAGCCTTGTGGTGGCCATGTTTCTTATTGTATCATCCTGAAATCAAGAAATTTGCTGCTACTGTGGTAAAGTACGTATGTACCAAATTCTATTCCAAGCAGCCTAGCAGCTGTCATTTTAGACCCAATTTGCATATTATACCCTAAGGCAAATCTATTCATGGCAGCCATTTTGTTCTAATCTGTTGGACGTGGAACCAAAATATCACCTGCTCCAATATTGCAGAACTGGGGTCAATTCTGTTTAAATTCAACAAATTTAGGGAATTAATTCATATTCAATCAATGAATTTCAATTCAATCGCTGACATGATTCAGCTGAAATGGAATTGACCTCAACTGCGATATACTGTATTTAAAAAAAATACAAATGCCAGCCTAATTGACCATTAATGCATGCCACTGTTCACTTAGCTGGCAGCCAGCTGAGGTTTCTTTGTATAGCTATGATATGACTCAGCAGCACTACAGTCAAACAGACCTTCCTGCTCATGCCCGTTCAGAGAACCTTCCTTCAGAGGAAGGAGAAAAGGAAGCATATCCAAGGCAAGAAAGAATGAACCAATTGTTGAATGTATTGTGTTAGTAAAAGGAAGGAAACAATGATTGCGCTGAGAGATTTTGTTACACCTGTGAAATGACCCTAGACAGATATGTGTATATATAGGTTTGCGTTTGTTTGTTTACATTGTGCTGTTGCTGTGCATTGATATAACATGTAAAAATGGCAGCCTTGTGGATGAAAATGCTCCATAATTAGGGTGAATAACAGAGTTTTTAATTGATGCTCTGAACGTGCTTGTTTTATAAAATGTATGTTCTCCATTATCCTTAATTATTTTTGTCACTAATTCAATGATTTTTATTAGGTAATTTACCCTACTAACAAGGAAGAGCAGGAACAGTGCTAAGAATTTAAGCAACAGATCCACAGTTAGAAAGGTTAACTATCGTAACACATCTTCTGCCTTCCAAAAGTTTCCTCAATTAGGCTGCATCAGTCTGTCACAAGTGACACAAATGACTGTGGAAAGCAATGTGGTGGCAAGAATGAGCTGAGAGTTGTGAGCTGATCCAGGATAGTGAGCATAAACATGTGTTGGTACAGCTGGCACTGCTAACCGCCAGGATGTTGACACAGAGTTCTTAGGCATCATAATTTCAGAAAGCTGGAGTTTCTGTCATTGCTACTCAAGAGGAAATCATTCCAAGCATTATACCTTTTCTGCTGTAACCTTCACAGTCCCCTGCACTGAAATGCTCCATCACCACAGAAGCAGTAAATGATCAGTTGAGGGAAACATGACTTAACATATTCTTTGCTCTTTCAATGTTTCGTAAGCCACATTTATTGCTGACATGGTTGTCTGTTGCACACAGTTTTTGTTTAGCTGTGTTCCTTCTGTTCTTTTTTTTTTCTCTCTTTCTCTATTAATGTGGTTGTCAGACAGTCTGCCTGAACCATATTCATTTCATGACGTTATGGCCCGTTGTTACTGGAGATTGATGTGTCTTCATTACCACATTTTTACCAAGGTATGCGTTATAAATAATGATTTATGTACTCCTAACCTGCTGTAGTGAGCATAGTGCATACCTCTAAGTGCTTTCACATTTTTCTGTGCACTCCCAGTGGCTCAATGAGTGCAAACCCCCTCACCATGGAGAGATGCTGTGCGCAGCACTCACAATCAGACCTGGCCAATGTTGAAGGGACCTGACCTCAGACCTGCCCTGACCTGTTTCTGTAGCCTTTCTATGGACAAACTCCTTATGGCCCTGAGGACACAAGAGTCCCCAAGCCCCTCTCACTCTATGGCAGGTCAGCTGCTACACGTGTCATAACAGGGACATACAGACTCAGTTATGTAACCTACCTTTTCACACTTTAGAGTTATCTAGATTTATTCAGAATTTTTTTCTTTTTTTCACATGCAGTCTCACTTGTGTTGTTTTTTTTTGTTTGCTTGTTTTGTTTTTATATTCCCTCTGGAAATAGGTCACTGTGAAGCAACTGCGATTAGAACCGCCCTTTTGCAGCAGTGCACAGAATAGCATTCTGCAGCAGTGCACCAGCGTGTCCACGCAGCAAGCCCCCAGCTGTGTGCTTTGCCTCATTCAAATGAACTCACTCCTATATCAGATCCCGTGCAGCGCGGTATATGCTGTGTGCTAGATGTGCCCGTTTGTCTCCCATGGAAGTCAGCTTTTGCATGACAGCAAAATATTTAAAATATCCAAACCAAATTTATGGAGTGATTAGTGACATCTGTTGAAAGTTGAACATTCTTAGGTATTCCTACCATCTTGATGCAGAGGTATTTGTGTGACATTGTCACAGTGATTAAAGTTCATGTTTAGGTTAAATAAAACACACAGAGTGACTACATGAAGCCTTTCATTGAAATATGCATAATTTTTGGTTCAGAATACAATGACCTCCAGTTTTTTTAAATTACTACTACAAGTTCAATGAGTAGCTACACAGGTACAGACACAGATACCTCAATGACAGAACAGATGATGCTTTCCCTGTACACCCTCAGTACCACCACAAAACACTTTCCCTTCTTATGCCTGTCATATTTTTCCTCTTAGCAAGACCTGGATACCTGACACTTGCCAACCTAAAGAGATGAAGTGAGAGTTCTAACCAATGTGGCTGTTTCGTGGAGCACAAATTGCTATTTGTGGCTGGGAATGCTTGCAAATCTGTCGCGAGAAACAAAGACTGTGTCAGTGAACATTAATCTCTATGCACGCAACAAACACTGAACAAAAAACGGTTCTTATACTCCACCTATTGCTCCACCATGTCCCACTTTCCCAGAATGCCAAAGGTCCAGGCCCAAAAATCTTTCTGGTCTGACTGCATTCCATGTCTGTTTATCTGTTGAGTGTCAGTCTGTAGCAGGATTACACAATTCCATTCCAGAGAGGCTCCGCATGTCATGACATTACGGTGCATGCATAGTAATACCCAACATTACCATTGCGTTTAATGAATGAATCTACATTTGCAGTGATTTCAAGTGATTTATATATAAACATTTGAAACTCCCATCCACAGGTAGCCACTTGTCCATATAGAGCATCAGCACTCTTACTACGAAATATAGCAACAGAGCCAGGAGCATTTTCAAGTAAATGAGTATTGTTCAGTGTGCCTTTCAGTATTATTCAGTGTACTTTTGAGTATCTAATCATTGCTTGAGAATACAAAACTTTTGTAGCTTTCTCACGTTTACATTTACAATAAGGTCATATATATGATTTTCTGGGTCTTGGAGTTTTTAAAAGTCTGCCCCCTGATGTCTTCATTCAGTGTTATCCCATCCATCAACATACCAAACCCCCCAACTGGAACTCTATGTACGCATTCATGTGCCTGTGCACTAGGTCACTTCATCACCAGGACAAACAGGTTTCTTTCTTCATGACTCTGAATGGGATGGGCACCTATCTTTGGTGTGGTGTTCTGAGGGGTGGGGTGGGGGTGGGCGTGGGGGTGTTGGGGGTACTTTATTCACTGGGGACATCCAAGGCCTCATCCTCAGACAGGTTATTGCACCTGGTGTGTTGAAGGATCAGAGAGTTACAAAGAGGGTTACAAAACAGATCCATCTTTGATAAACAGTATAATTAGATGCATGCACAAAACTAGCTGTGCAGCATCATACTGACTGGTTCAATCTGGACCTGTTAGGTCAGTTCAGCAGTGCTACTGTAAAGCTCCTTTTGCTCACATCGTTGTACCATTTTGTCATCTTTCTGCAATGCGTAGTATGTTTTGATGTTGTAATTTGTAAATTTTAACATGGTTTTTATCAATTGTTTTTCAGCAGTTTTGTTATTCATGTTATCATACCATCCAACCATATTTCTACAATATTATTTTGGCTTTCATTGCTGTCATTATTATGCTTTTTTGATGTTTAACATTTTTCAAATACATGTGTTTCACTTCACTTGTGTTACTCTGCTAATAACAATATTGTTGCTATATTAGAAACAGATTTAATTGACTGATTTGGTTTTATTATTTCAATGTTAAGGTCATTTATAGATATGAGCCCTTTCAAATGGACCAAAGAAGATGTCTATTGACCTTACATGGAGTCATTTAAACAGAAGTATGGTCTGGAGGAGTACTGAAAAGACATTTTCATTCCTTTGCCAATGAATATAGTCATTGATGTGCCAGTTCAATCCACCATCATTATTGTCAAAAGATACAAATTTCTGTGTGACATAAAATATTGATGTAGTTTCCTTAAATATTTACATTCATGGGAAAAACTCTTTGTAATATATTTTTAGATATCATCCTCTTTGTTGAAACTCTTACAAATCATGCTACTAAAAGTACCATAGATGCTTTTTAATCATTAACAGCAAAGCACCACTGCAGAGCATAGGTGACATTATTGTTCAACTTTAATAAACTTTAGTAATTAAATGCTGATATTATATTATATTTGAAATTTTTATTATTATTATCAATAATAATAATATCAGTTAAACTAGCCCACAATCATGCCAATAATGTTGCAACATTTTCATGATGTGCAATTCACATCAATGTTAATGGAAAACATGTTCTAAACAATTTCTGCTATTGAGTTTGTCACTGATGGTAAACGATAACTAACAAGTGCTCCACCATAACACAGATCATTTAACTGCTATGAGTTGGATTAATTCCTGTGCTTTTGTGAAGGTTTCAGTCTCAGTATAACAATATATATAAAACTAATCAAACTAAAAACATGTGTAGTCTCATTTACTTCAAGAAAACAAGTAAATTATTTCATGACTTATTTCATTACATTATGTGGAACACTCAAAGTAGTGAAATTGTAAATCAATAAACTAATTACTGTATATTGTCTGGTCAGATGTATTAAACATATTGAATGTTATTGGAAAAAGAAACGGCAATATCTCAGAAGTGTCTGATGTCTTGTTCATAGCAAAGGACACATTGTACAGGAGGTCCTCTCCCAACCCACCCTGTCTGGTTGTGCAGTTCTGAAATGGTTATGACACTGCACTATCAGTACGGCACACCCTCAGTGGAACTGGAATCAAGAACCAGTTTTGCCAAACAGGATTCTCTGCTACTTTAAACTGCACTGACTCTTAAGTGAGTTTGGCTCAGCGCTGAAGAAGCATTAACAAGCTTGCTAATCTGTCACACTTAATTATGGCACTAAGTGCCTATCATTTTTGTTGTAGCTGTTATTATTATCATGATTTTTAAAATTATTTTCCTGCTGTTTGTTTTTCAAATGCCCACAGTATAGCTCAAACTGAGCCACATTCATGATTTTTTTTACAGATTGCAGATGGCCATCTGCGATTGTGTCAGAGCAAAAAATAACAAAAATACATTTTTCATTATGTCATTATGTCACACGGCACAGCTGCCTCCTTGAACTTCATTAAAATAATTTTAAAAATTAACAATGACAATTAATTTAATGTCACTGAATTCTGAAAAACTGGTGATATGTTCCACATATTATTATGAATGTTTACTAATTTATGTCTGCTGTGTTGGATTTTCCACAACTGACCAAATTTTCAGTCAAGGAGCATGTGTTATAAAACCCAATCCCAATTAATTACGGCCATGAATGTCAGATAGATTGTGTAGGGCCATGGGGCGTTCTGTTTGGGGCGTTCTGTGTAGCCACCATCTTGGATTTTGTGTTAAAACATCTTCTTACGCTCCAATTGCCAACAGCCACTTTCATCTCTTTGGTCACATCACTTTAGTCTCTGTAAACTCACAGTCAAAATACTTTTGCAAGTTATTTTATTTTTCATCAAGATGTGTTAAATATGGACCTGATTACAACTGCTTGCAACTATAGATTTAAATGTCATAGATCTGGGGACACTCACAGTGGAAACCAGGCTTTAATGTAATGGTCAATAAATGTTATGGTTAAGAGTGGATTTGTTGTACTGTATTAAATCATGTTTTGGACACTAGCCAGTAGCTATCTTGGGAAATGACAGGATGAAAAAGTGGCCATAAAAAAGGCTAATGATAAAATACAAAGCAGCACTTTTAGTAAAAGTAAATTTTCTTTAACTCAGTCAAAGAATCAAAATAGCATCTTCTCTGTAAATTTCAAGTTTGTGTGCTGTTGATAGATACGCATAGAAGCTAGAGACATGTTTGTGATATCATTGTGCAATAACAACGCAAGCATCGTACAAGAATGTTGTTTGTTTTACAGTTTGGTACAGTTTGGTATGCAGGACACTAAAGTACATAAAGCTTTATGACAAGAACAGGTCATTCAACTTATCTAGGACTGTTATTTTGCCAACAGTCTGATATCTTGCAATGTGTGACACCTTATCCCCTTCTGTGTTAACTGTCTCTGCTTCCATTGCAAGTCCAGGTAAGATCTGCCATGCATTAATATGTCTGTGTGAAAAATAAGCAGGCATATATAAATAACGTTTTTACCAATGCCCCCTAGTTATGCTGACAGAACTCTAATTAAAATAGCTTCAGTAATCTACTTAATGGATTCCTAAAAAAATTCAAGTTTAGCTGACAGCAAAGAGGTCCCAGCACAAATCTTTGGGGGACTCCGCTTTTCACAACTTCCTGCCCAGACATTGTTCCTTTTACTGCAGCTGTTTGTGTTCTACACTGAAGCCAACTGTGAATCCGCTCTGATTAATCCTTTTGATTCCTGATTTCAGTTTGATAATGAATTGATAATGTGGTACTTTGTTGAAGACTTTTGGAAACTCTGAGTATGTCTTCAGGTCGGGTTCAAGCCCAGCCATCTGCAAACAGTGACCAGAAGCCTACAGCAGGGGAGTAGTTGCCCCTTCACTCTGGGTACAGAGGTTATCATGATGAGTCAAATGTACAATTGGTAACTCCAAAAAGTTGGATGAAAAAGGGACAAAATGCTGCAGCTGCTATTTCAAGAACTAACTGAATACTATGCCTTTTCATTCAAAAATATATTGTAACTGATGCAATTTATTGGAACTGGCCTATTTTTTTCAATTTTACAAATGATCTCACGTAATTCTTCATGTGCTCTCTGGTATGGCTTCAGGGCCTTCTGATGTCTTTGTGGTCATTTTTTGTCATTTAAATGTTGTCAGATACTTCCTGGGTAACACAGGTAACTGAATACATATGTGTAAGATCTTCCTAGTGAAGCTCCTGACAAAGTAACTGTTGTGTGGATCTGAAATAAGTTTACAGTTATGTAGCAAAACCCCACTCTTATTTTTATAGTGCTTAACCTTATTGCAAATTTTCCTTTTTGTAGTATAATTATGAAAAAAGTATGGAGGATCAACTTTTGCATCTTGAATGCTTTGCTGCTGGAAGACCGTTCTGTCCATATGTGTCAATCCATTTTTACTGCCTTTTGCTAATTGAAATAAATACATTTTCTTTTATTTTGTATCTAAATCTATATTTAATGCTCTGTGTGTGAGAAGACAGCAATGCAGTAAATATCAAGAAAAATTGGAATGTCTGTAAGCTCTGAAGCTGAATTTTATTCAAGAAAAATAAATTTGGAAAATTTCTACCTAGGACCATTTTTACAGGAAAGTGTCAAAAATGCTACAGAAACTGTCAACATAACAAAAGAAAAGTAATATTTAAAGAAAAGTA
This sequence comes from Megalops atlanticus, assembly GCA_019176425.1. Classification (NCBI taxonomy): domain Eukaryota; kingdom Metazoa; phylum Chordata; class Actinopteri; order Elopiformes; family Megalopidae; genus Megalops; species Megalops atlanticus. The sequence goes on from CM032893.1 coordinate 8,264,889, forward strand.
GCATTTTCAATTACATATATCATTGTGAAAATATGATCCCCATCTAAGAGTCTGGCAATATCAATTTAAATGACTTCCTTCTATTAGATGCCAAAATGAATGGTTTGTAAAAGCAAATTGAAGTTCCTGTAATGTAACCAATTCTGGTAAAATGATTTAACATAGCTACCGTGATGAATGCGATATGAATTATTAAGATGCTGTAATCATAATTCAAAGACCATAACATTAATACACAACATCTATGAAACCACATAACTGTGGGTCATTCAAACGAAATCCAGATAATCACAACTCATCAACACTCATTTAAGATAAATTAGCACCCAGGTGGCAGATGTGATTCACTTGGATGAGGTCTATCCCTTAGGCACCGCACTAGTTAGAAATCAACATGCCTCAAAAAAAGAACCCATCATCTTTGAGTTTTTGCTTATTGAAGGTTTCAACTGGAGCATAAAGAGCAGGCCAGGACCAGGATGTAAGAAGCACAAACACACAGTATAATCAGTCACCATTTCCCACACATCCCCTCATTTTGGAGCTAGAGGCCAAAAAATATTGTATTAACTTACCAAATTTTGTCTTGTTTCCGGCTTCCTCGGTGAATCTGCTTCTATTCTGAGAGCATTATGATTCTGAAATTTTCCAGCTGTGTTTGTGCCGATACGGTCTGCATACAGGTGCACACAGGTATGTGTGTAAGCTATGTGGGTGGGTATGCAGGTGAAGGCTGGCTACAGTGTGAAAAGTGGCAGAGTGAGTCTGGCGGGTTTGTGACATTACTTGCTATTCATCAAGATAACACAGAGACTAACTGAACATCCCTTAACCTCTTCTAATAGGACACTTGCATTCCATTACTCATACGCAGTATCTCCATACACTCAGATGATCCTCAGAACTGCACTAAGCTCTGCTGCTACACACCAACATTACACTATGTTATTACAGTCCTGAGAGGAGGCAAATCAATAATCCATCAATCAAAAAAGCAAGTGAGAGTAGATGGTGAAACATAAAAAGTGTTTTCTGGCCACTTGTAAATGGTGATCAAGATAAACACGTGAAAAGAAATGTATAATGTATCTGTTGGCCCAGATAAAGGGTTAAAATGGCTTTGCCTAATATGTAGTGTCATTCATACTTAGCTACAGTGTAAATGATAACAAACACCACAAGTGTTAAAACCTGAATTGAGCAACTGTGCAAGATGTTCTATAGTCAACAATTTTAGATGGAGCTGGCTAGCTCAACATGTCAGTCATACAGACAGATGCAGATCTAGAACACAGATTCCAATGGCCACTCTGCTAAACTCCTTGAGGAAGGTGGTCAAGGAAATTCAGTGGACTTCAGGGCACTGAGCACTTTGCATTCTAAAAAATAACTTCAAAAATAGCTCACTGTAACATCTACTTAATCCGATAAAACTCAACAAAAATAACTGTAATCTCACACAATAAGAAAAAGAAAATGAATTGTGGTGTGCCAGAAAATGCATGTGGTAATTCCAGGACAATCAAAGTTTCACAGAAACCCCAGGATGTGTTCCACCATTTTATGCTCTCTCTCTCTCTCTCTTTCTCTGGATTGAACAGTCTCTCTGTCGATGGTGGGGACTGGAGACAGACATCTGAAGCAACTGCTTGCTGTGTCAACTGAGATCAAATTTGTTTGTTATGGATCATTTTTAAAATGGGAATTGTCAAAAAGCAGTAAGTATATTTAATTTTCCTGAGAGAATTTAAAACATGAAAATTCAGGGCCAAACTCTGACAAAAAAGGAAAATTATTCCCTGACCCCTCATAAAGGCAGTTGAGTGACTCCTGGAAAAGTCAAGTGTTAACAGTGGAATGATATGAAATGGCCATCAGTTCAATTTATCAGCTGGAGTTTAGAGGCAGTTTGGTTGTTATAGGATGCCATGGTGAACTCAGACAGGCTATGAGGGGGGCTTCCATATAACAGTGACCAGGGCAGAGGTGGCGTGAGTTTTACAATAAAGTGATGGTCTGTGCATCTTGCCTTTTGAGGCAAGTAAGTGCTAATCAGCAGGGGATGGGAGTACAGGAGCAAACTTTTCTTGGATGGCATGAGAAACTAAAAGAGAGCAAGAGAGAGAGAGAGAAAATAGGGGGTAGTGGTTACAATAGTATGAAAAGACAATTTGGGTGCAATGTGTAATGTGAACCTTCACCCAGCTTTAGCAAAGCATCTATGGAAGCAAACAAAACTAGATGAATAGTAAGGTTAGGACCCATGGCCATGAAAGTGATTTGAGGCTGTCCATTCAGAACAGGACATATTATAACATCCCTGTAAAAATAAAAATGGCTTAATTGTGGTTAGGAATGTATTACTACTGTCTTGTTAGGAGTCTAAAATCAGCCTTCATCAACCTCCGTTCAATTACAAAATGGTTTAACAAATCATTAAGCAAGAAGGGAAATAAATAATGACTTGATTATGGTTACATTATAACATTGGCTTACTGACAGGAATTTCACAAATGATGTAAGAAATGTGCAATAAACCCAATTATTTTGCAAGAAAATATTTTAAAATTATTTACAATACAGAACTTTTAAGAATGTCTACAATATTCTGACAGTTCTCTCAATCTAATGGATGACTACATTTATGTGACTACAAAGTATGTTATCATACTCTTTTATATTAAAAATATAAAAAAACTATTACAAATGTATTTCCAAAGTATGTCAAAATTTGGTAAATTTTCCGTAGTGTTACCTATTTATGTAAATGCTGCATGTTTCAAATTACGCAGTAATTTGTGAGGTGAGAATGAACAGTATTCTGAAAGTATATAGAGTAATCTCAAAGGAGTAACTGTGGAATATGTTCTGAAAATAAAATAGACCCTTACTGTCCACATGCATGATCTTACATGGAGTATGGACAATGAACTGAAGCTTCTTCACTGATGCTGTTTCTTCCTCCTGACCCTGCTCCTCTCATACCAAATAGCACCCACAAACACAGATAATAAATACAAGACACTTTAGTCTGATTTTGGTGTCTGTGTGCACGTGCGTGTGTGTGTGTGTGTGTGTGTGTGTGTGTGTGTGTGTGTGTGTGTGTGTGTGTGTGTGTGTTTGTGCAGGTGTATGTGTGCCACCGTGGATTAGTTAAAATTTGACTGTGTAACTGAATAAAAAATGTAACTGAACTGAATGTAAAACGGAAGCCTAGTATGGCCCCCGGATAAAGGTGTCAGCCAAGTAAATAAAGAATAATGCTACGTATGAACATGAGCTACTTTATAAGTAAAAATGAGCCGGCAATGTATCACCAGATCAATAAATAATCGGCTAAACCTGTAAAGGTATATTAAATTAATTTGACCGACAGCCTTGGCCGATAATTAAGATAATCTATAAATCTAAAAAAATATTCCCCGGCGTGGCTTTAGGAAATATGGTTTTAGTGAACGCTGTGTTGCTTAGCATCGTGACACATAACAATACATATGACTGGATGAAATATGCTTAATGTAATATATTTTTATAAAATATACTCGCTGTGCGAGATTGAGCTAAATTAGAATTTAGTATAGGCTACTACTTACTAAACTATATCAATAAAAGTGTACACTACTGCCATAACGTTTCTTTATAGACGTCGGTAGAAATCTCCATTATATTAGCTTAGTGCGTCTCTCCTATTAGGTGCCCCTGACGCATAATATTACATCTGTACTACGTGAAATTTTCTGATCTAAACTGATCTCTCTGATCTGCTCACTCTTCATTCATTTAATCGGTCAATTCATCATTTCTTGTATTCTACAGCGCCCTTCAGAATGGCGTTATCACGGTCTACAGCCAAAGACTTTTGTAGCCAAATGCTTATAAACCCATGATGCCATTGGTAGCTACCGCATGGTGGGGGCGGGGCGAGAGAAGGGCTGGGAGTCAAGGGTCGGGTTACTGCCTTTTTTTTGTTTGTAGTCCTCCAAACCTCTTCATCATTTCTAGTGGCGCGGCAGAAAATTGGACAAGTGGACACAAGATACTACGTTTCCCAAAACTCTAGGCTCCGCTACTGACGAGGTGAAAGGGAGGGGGCGACCCCGTGGCGGCCATAGTGTTTTTTCCTCCCATTTTTTATTTACTAGCTAGCTATCTGTATTTATTTATTTCATTTTTATTCAAGAAAAAATGGAGAACACGAGCCATCAAGATGTTACCCAGAGCGCATGAACGATTAAACCTGTCTTTGGATTGCAGTAGCTAGGTAGCTAGCTAATCATATAAAAACCACAAAACACACAATAGAAACGAGAACAATAGCCACGTTCATCCGTCTGCTGAGTTTTTTTGTTTCATTTTGACCATTTCTCCTGGAATGATGATGCATCAGCCGCTGAAGCATTAGCTGTAGACTGTCGATATTTTACGATACACTGTCTTTAAACCATGTTCAGCTTTTCTCTCTCCAGACACACAAGAACATGCTGAGACTGAGAAAGAAACAGAAGCAGAGAAAACAGTTCGCTAATGGCACAAAATATCACACTGTCTTGCGCACAGCTAGCTTGGTAGCTAGCTAAATACATCCGCCTTGCTAACATCGTCCAGCTAGCTGGCTGCGCAGCTAGCTACTAGCCAGCCACCTCTGTACCAACATGGAGCGCATGTGAACGGTACACACGGGACCGACAATTTTCAGCAAGGAAAGGCTACCGGAGAAAGGAACGAGGAAACGACCTAGCTACAATCCCAACAACACATTGTACAGCTAGCTAGCTCGCTCGCTAGCTAGCCAGCTAATATTTCTAATGCGCGACCAAGGACTATGCGACTCGGCACCAAGAGGTTAGTAGCTAACGTTTGCTAAATGACCAGTTTCTCTGTTATTTCACTCATTCTCCTTGGTAATTCATAATTTATACTTTCTGTGGGGGTGCGGTGCAACTGGACAGACCTAATGGGAAGAGACTGCATTTGAGGAAGAGAATGGTGGGGAGATGACGGGTGGGTAGGTAGCTGCATGGCTAGCTGGCTAGCTACATGTGTAAATTGCTAGCTAGTTCTCGGTTGATGCATGTATGGTATAGAGATGGTTGTAGCTAGCCAACGTTAGCTATCTTGCACATTGCTGCTGCGTTCTTCTATTAAGTTAAACATCAGGGTGCAGTAATCGCGTGAGGAAACTATCAGCAAATAAATGGTATGTAACAGTATAGCTGGGGTAATTTTGCATTTACGCTGTTTCAAATGCATTGATTATCTAAACTGCATTGGCGAGAGCATGTAATTACGTGTGTGGTATGTGGATGCCTAAATAGCTATCTCGCCACCGCTCTCAGAACAGCAGTCTGAATGACTGGCGGTTTAGCCTATACATCAGAAAAAAAGGTAACTGATCTGATTCAATAACAACCTGACGCTGAATCTAAGGAACTAGCTAGTCTCAATACTAGACCACATTCAGCCAACGCTTATTAGTCAGTGCCCATACGCTGAATTAAGGCCGCCAAATTCCGACAGAAATGCTGAATTTAGTTGTGGTTTTTGGTAGGCCGAGTGATATGATTCCATCTCAGTTCAGTTTTCTGGAATCTCCGTCATCTGTGTCTTTGTCTCTCCTTCACTCTCTCGTACTCTCTTACTGTGCTATGAGCAGTATCATCCTTAACCTTCTCGTGTCTCTCAACTCCCTCTTCTGCCTCGCACCCTGTATCAGTTTAATACCCCACACTGAATATTTCTGTGTTTGTGTGGTTGCTATCACGTACCCTACCAGACCTTCTCATGTATCTTCACCATCTGTCTCACATACAGTACTCTCGGGTTCCAGGACAACACCATGCAACTTTTGTGGAGTTCGATGAGACACATTGTTGTCTGTGTTGTACAGGCTTCACACAGTCCTAGATCTCTATAGATATGCTGATAAAATGACACTGCCTGGTCCAGCACTGAAAATTTGTCAGCGCTTTTTGGTTTAGCTGGCCTCTCTTAAGTCCAGAAGACACAACGGTTCACAAAACCCTATGGTTGGGGCCGATATGTGTTTATCAGAAACATATTTTAATGCTGTGCATGTAGTAAATTCGTACAGATGCAATTGAAGTGATTGATTATTGTTACTGAATTACTGTTGTTGATTTTCTGTTATTAGCATCCTATGCCACCCTTATGTATTTATCACATGCCTTCATGCAGGGATGTATACAGAATTATCTCTTGATGGCATCTGAAGAGCTCATTGCAGAAAATCTATAAAGAGGAAATGGTTAAGTCACCCTGCGATCTGATTGGTGTCTGGTGGCGCATGGGTTTACAGCTGTAGTTACTGCCCGAGACTGAAGGCATCACTCTGGAACCCACCTCCAGCTGCCTTCTGCTGTGATGCTCGCTACAAATCCTCAGGAAGCGCATCCATTAAAAACAAATCAAGACAATTGTTATTGCCCAGTTTGCCATTCCCCCCCTCTTGCGCTGCCTCTGTGCAGAAGGCACCTTTTTTTCTGACATTCTGCAACCCATTTATACAGCTGGATATTTATTAGAGCGACTGAGTCAGCAGTAGTGTCCCAATAGTGACACCACATGCTGCCCTGCGGAGTGTAGCCATTTTGAAGTCATTTGTTCTGCTGATGCTGTTCTCATGATATCTCTCCCCTCTCTTCACACTGCTCTCTAAAGTCTCCTCTGCTTTCCCGTGCTGTGGCACGTGATGCAGCCGTCTCACTTTTTTCATTCAAAGGAGGATCGTGAATGACAAAGTTGGTAGGCAGATTCCTATGTTCTTTATAGCAACAGTATGATCTGGTGGGGGTTTTTTTGCTTACATAAAGGCTGAGGAAACATTTGTATTAAAAAACACTGCACATGAGTATAGGGTAATAACATTAAATGTGTAAGACTGTTCTTACCTGTTCGGTGATTTCCAGTGTGCGGTATTATAGTACTCAATTGCAGTGCGTAATATATCTTTGCTCTGTGTCAGTCTTCGGCCTCTTTTTGTGTCGAAACAGTGTCCTAAAATGTAATTTTGTCTTTCTGTTGCTGTTGCTGTGTTCAGGATTTAATAACCTGTAGACTGGCAGCAATGGCATACAATGACCATTATTCAACATCTGTTAAATATGGATGTCTGAAATGTAACTTCACTCTCACATAGCCAGAAACGTTGCTTGTTTATATGTAATCACAATCTCTTCTCATTAATCTGCTGGGTTTTTATGCATTTTGTCAGCATTTCAGTACTTCAGATGAAAATGTATGGGTAGCCTGCACATTTAGCACATAATTCAACAGTGTCTAAAAAGAACACCTAGTGAGTCAAAACAATACTTTGTCTTTTTAAAATTTATTTTTTAATAATTCCAAATCTTATCAGGTATTTGGCTGAAAAATGGTCCCTCTTTGTTTACAGTGGTTTCTCTGGGTTTCCGGTTGTTGCTGGCATATCCATCTTATGTTCTTGGTAAATTTGTCTAATGATGTGATAATTATTTTTTGTTAGTGGTCATTCTAGTTGTGTTATTAATTCTCTAAATTTAGCAGTTTGCTGTGTTTCTTGGATGTTAGCCTCTGTCTAGTTAATGTTTATTTGTTTCAAACTGGGTAACTGGTCACCTATTCTGGTTCCTTACAAGTTGAATCTCTGCTTGTAAGTTGTGTTCTGTCCCTTTTAGATGGTCTTAGCCTGCTACAGGTGTAGCTTTTCGGAGGAGGTTGTTGATATTCAAGTAGCGGTGTCCGATCTAATCCTGCCGGTCAGATAGTTTATATGACCTCAATTCAGTAATCATCAGTATCTGGAATTGGCTCTCAGGTGCCCCTGTTAAGTGATATTCAATGCAGTCTAGTTGTGTGGTCATTTGGGCCACAGAAAGGGAACAGTACTGTCACTCAAAGTTTGATTTTTATTTGGAATGCCCACTGTCCCCCCTTTTTCTCTCTGTTTGGCTCTTTTTCTCTCTATTTATTTAGCTCTATCCCAAAGATGCTCACTGCACCACTTGCTAAGGATCCGGGAGAGTGTGGACAAGTGCGTGCTCACCTCCAAAACACGTGATGCCAAACAGGGGCGTTTCTAGCTATTGAAAAGATCCGGGGCTAAGTCATGTTCGCCTGGGGCTTGTCTTATTTTATTTTATTTTTTTTTTTTTTTGAAGGGAGGCCGGCATCGCTAGGTTGGAGAGGTTATATCTACCTTTATAATAAATAAATATTATCACACACACACATTCAAAGGTTATTATGCTACCTATCTTTACACAGCCTGTCACAGTTGTTTTGTTATAAACACCTCCTTTTTCAGGGCGAAAATAATCGGGGCTAGGCTTAAAATATTCGGGGCTATAGCCCCGAATGATCGCACCTAACAACGCCACGGATGCCAAACGCTGCTTCTTATCACACTGCAGTCCCTGTGCCAAGCTTGCACATCCATGAGTCGGAGGAAGACGCTTTGTGCTTATCATCATGTGCGAAGAGACAGGATACCTCTGGCTGACCTACTCACCCCTGTCCCCTGGTGGACATACTCAGGAGTCCTTTAAAAAGTTTTAGACTTGGGGCCCCTTGATAGTTCAGTGGTTAGGGCTTTGTCTTGATGGAAAATTGAGCTGTATGGCCTGAGTTGGATTCCAGCTGTGTCATCAGCCAGCAATGACTGGGCACCCACAGCGGAGCCCAAATCATTTTCGTTCCACCAGGATATGGGTGCTTAAGTCAGTCAAGATTTCCTCTTTTCACCGCTGTCAGGCACACTGCAATTTACCGGGGGCTTGCATGTTGTTTGGATGACATCAGTGGAGTAGCGTCTATCCTCCAATGAGTGTCCACTCCACCAGCCATTGGCTACATTCAAGTGTATGAGAGAATTTCATTCATCTTGCTTCACTCACATTGCTGTGATAACTATTGCTACCATGAATACATGCATGCTACAATGAATTCATAAAGAACAGCACAACAATACAACATGTAGGTAATACAAAGGCTATACAAATAAGGGAAAGATTAAGATTGGTAAGTGGGAGTCAAGCGGCAGTCTGAAGAGGTGGGTCTTCAGTCCGTGATACAACATGGCCAGTGATTCTGGCATCCAGCCTGCTCATTCCACCACTTCAGGGCATGAACAGGCAGAGAACGTGAACCGAGACTACATATGCAGAGAAGACCAGGTACCTGAAAGCTGTAGAGCGGAGCAGTCTGACCTTTGTGAAGAGTGTGATGATACCCAGTGACCTGGTAACCAGTGGATGGAGATCAGGAGGGGTAAGATGTAAGTTGAGTATCTGCATTCTGTATGAACTGCAGGGGTCTGATCGCACATGCAGGGAGACTAGTGAGGAGGGGTGGTAGTAGTCTCGGAAGAGTGGGGAGAAAACACAAAGCCCTGGACCTTGGTAGGAGGTAGGTCGAGTAAGCAGCAAGGAAAGGGTGGATTCTTCAGATGTTGTCGAGGAAGCATCCACAAGGCCTACTGACTGAAGCTGTGTGATCAGCGAAGGTCAGTCTGCTATCGAGTGTCACCCTGAGGCACTTAGCAGTCCAGGAGGCTCATGCCGTACCGTTTTGGAGGAGAGAGGACGTGGCTAAAGTAAAGCTTTGCTTTTCTGCATTGCTTTGCCTCTGGTGGTGGTTACGCTTCAAAATGAGGCATCTAGGCAAGCTGAGGTGCACGACAAGATCTGTGTATTGAAAGGGGCAAAGGAGAGAAGTGATCAGTTGATCTGTTCTGGCATGACTGTGGTATTGCGCAAGTGGAATGGTTTGGAGGTGGAGTGTGATTTGTATTGGCTGCAATACAGTATGGATGGGGAACAGCAGTTATATATGGCTGACTGCGCAATGCCGATGGCAATTTCCTTGCTGTATGTTAGTTCGAAACGTACACAGTTGTGTCTGCATATTTATTCACGATAAGGCTCAGCAGCAAGTCACACACATTGTACAACTTTCTCTCAAGGAACCTTGTGCATGTGATGGACTGAATGATTGAAAACTTGGAAAAGATTGTCTTACCGTCTTAAAACCTTAAAAAAATTAACATTGTGGTTTAACATTATGGAAAAGGGAAATTTTGGTCAACACAAATGATTTCACGATATTGTTTTGACACCATTGGACACTTAATGGCATCGAGGGGGGAGCATCTGGACCTGACCTTGCAGATGGTGCTTCTTATCTGACAGGATGTGTGGTGTTTATTTGAAACTCTGATATTTTAGGTTTGGGTTAGGCCAGGTGGCTGCCCCACTGTATTGCTTGCATTTACAGTTCTCTGTAGCAGGTTTATGTGTACAGTACTCAGATTTCCACACAGACTCCCAAGTAAGTGACACAGAAGGTAAAACTACTTTCAGTAGCCCTGTAGCATGGACATTGATAATTTTAGTCTGAGCTACGGCATTATCTGGCTGTAACCTGCAGTCTTCACTGCAGGGACATTACTGTCACCCTTCCAGGGTAGGGTACACTTACATTCACCAGACATCCTCAGTTTGCCCCTGGATCCACACCTCTTTGTGACACATCAAGTGCCTAAAGGGTTACCAGCTTTCCTGCCTTGAAAAACGTGCTGCTCCTCCCATCACTGCAAGTCTTCCTGTAGTACACTGTGTGGTTTATAGAGTAAAAAATAGGCGTTGGCCGTGGGTGTGTGTGTGTCAGAGGGGTTTGCACACCTCGTTCTGGCACTTCCTGTTTGAAGGAGTTTAGCGGTGAGTTAAGCTTCACGCTCAGTTGGCTGTTCCAAAGTCTGGATGAAAAAGGGAAGGAGGGGGGAAGAAAAAGTTAAGTTCTCTCAGCAAAAGACGTGTAATAAATGGTTAGGATGGCTCAGTCCACGTTACAGTAATTCAGTGTTCTTAATTAGAAGCCTCTCTGGGATGCTCTGGGTCAGTGTGTCTGTGTCTTAAGAGTCTGTGACCGTGAGCATTTGCTGCGCTACACCCAGAATACCTCAAAAAGTGGGAGTTGAATTCTCAGAGTCATTAATAGTCTTCTAATGTTGCTGTGTCAGGTTTGAGTGTTGATAGCAGCACTTGTTCTTCTCCCCATAAACGGACACCCATAGTATTGAACCTCCTTTGCTCTAATAATGGGTTTCAACATTAAACTGTCATCGCTGACCTGGCATTGTACACAGTCTTTTTTTCCTCCTGCCCAAGAAATGAATCCTTGCTGCATTTTTAATGCATCTCAGTATAGGTCTGCTTCGGTATTTTGTGTTTCTTTATCACTGCTTTCACCCTCTCCAAAAATGAATAGCGAAACCTACTTGAGGAGATTACTCTGAGCTGAAACCGGGCTGCTAAGAGCATAAGCGTGTTCCTTTCAACCGTGTCATGCTTTTTGCACAGATTTGTATATGAAATGTTTTAGTTGCATGCTCTGATTGCATCATGTTGGCGTCTGTGTTGTACAGTGGCCTTAAAATATATCATTTTAGTAAAAAGAAAAATACTCTACTGAAGTGAAAATAGGCCTAAGTGCATTTTTGTTACTGCATGTTACAAGCAGCAATTAAAGGCAATCTTCTGCCAAATGCATGAATCATTCTTAGGAATGTCCTGAAATTTGGCGAGCGGTGTCTTTGAATTCATGAAAGCTTCATGCTTAAAAGTATGGCTACCATGTATACACATTTTTACATTGCTATAAAGTCTAGATTGTTTGAGCTGAAGACATTAAAATCAGTTATTCATACAGATGTATATGTGGCTGTGTTCATCGTATATGGTGGCTGTTGGTCAAGTAGCACAGAAGCAGTTCAAGCAGATGCAGCTAGTTAATCTACAGAGATTTCCAAGGCTAGCATGAGTGCTTATGAGTCTGATCATATTTTAGGTGCAAGGCAGAAAAGAGGTCTAAGCACTTGAAACCAAGGAGAAATCTGTACAGGTTTGTTTCTAGTTGCCATGGTGAGCGATAAATGTAGATGGTGAGCAGTTCTGTACTTCTGATTACAGGTAATTCAACCCCCCTGAGTCCCACCACTGAGTTATAGTTTTCATCTGTAGACCTAGTTACCATTAGGTATGGAGCTTGACATTGTCTGTGGTTAATAATGAGCATGCATAGGGTTTTTCACATAAGCACAGCCCTCTTTTTAGAGGTATAGAATTGGTGGGATCACAGTTGCATGTCCGGTGGGCTTCTGTTGGGCCTTGTCTCTAGCTCATCTGTGTGTAAGGCAGAGGATTTCTGTCTGTGCTAAAAGGCACAAAGGGTTGTTCTATGATAAAGTAAAAGCGCATCAGAAGCGTTTGGCTGAATGTACCAAATGTTTACCAGTCAGCTGCATCTGCCCATTCCCGTTGGATGCATGAGGAACCAGACACCTGACACCTGAGGTTTAATGTTGCCTGTACTCGTGGGCAAGTCATTTTGGCAGGATTCTTTTATGGGAGGTGCTAGTTATGCTGAAGCAGTATAAAAGGCAAATTGTTTGCTGCATATCCCAGCACCCTGTCTTGATTCCGAATTGGTGGTGATTATATTAATGGTGTACAGTGTCTTTATCAAACCACATTGAGGTTGCTGTATTCAGTTCCGGGAACCGCAGTATAGAAGGGTAATTAGAAGGTCTTGGAAAAAGTACAGAGAAGGGCAACAAGACTGGGTTTTGGTTTCTTAAGTTAGGAAGGGTTGGAAGATCTTCAGTGTCTTTAATCTCAGAAGAAAGAAAATCTGTCTGAGGTTTTTCAGTTTTGAAAACGGGATTAATACAAGCTCTTTCAAGATGACTTCCGTAAAGAGGACAAAAGAGCATACGTTGCATGACATGCACGTAAATTTCACACTGACACTAGGAAGTGTTTTTTTTTTGTTCCTTCTCAAATAATGAGTCATCATTGCTCAGAACAGCTGTCTAGGACTCCTTGCGAGCAGAGGCCCATGAAGCATTAAAGACCGGCCTTGAACAAGGCAACGCTCTAGGCAGAACAACTCCAGGAAACTGAACCCAGATCGATACTTTAAACACTCAGTGTCAGATGTTAATCATAATGTAAATAAACCGGTGATTGAGATGCGCTGTGTGTGTATTTGTGTGTGTGTATTTGTGTCTAAGTCTCTGCTTCCTCTCCGCAGTTGATTGCAGAAGGGATGTCAGGCAGTAAGGCTCTAGGGGGAGCGCGGCGGCGGCGGACCCGGTGTCGCCGCTGTCAGGCCTGCATGCGGACCGAGTGCGGCGAGTGCCACTTCTGCAAGGACATGAAGAAGTTCGGGGGCCCCGGGAGGATGAAGCAGTCCTGCCTGCTCCGACAGTGCACCGCGGTGAGGGTCCCGCGCACACACCCTGCCACACTGGAAACGAATTGGCAAATCAGCCGCTGCATATCGTAGGCACTGCAAAAGTTTTGCATTCACCTTGTTGACGCATGGATCTCAAAAATTGTCTCGCAAGCTGCAGGATCATTCTGAATGGGATTTGTCGTATTCGAGTAGCCTTTTTCAGGTTTGCTCATTACAAATATGAAGGTGAAATATGAAAGGTGACATGAGCCAATGAATTAAATGAATAAAGCATGATTGGGTCTAATAGCATAAATCTGGCCAGTTATATAGAATGATAAGGAACGTGACTACACGTCTAGTGTCTGCATGGTGTGGTCGCTATGTTGGATGATGGGTCCTGCGCTGATTTCTGTGAAATTTGGCTGGCATCTTCAGCCCCTTAAGCTTAGCACATTAGAAGGTTTTCGGTTAAAGAACAATGTAGTACGGAAGTCTCCAGTTCCAAAGTAATTGAAGGTGATTACCAAACCATAGAACCCAGTGTCTTCTGAACTCTCCCAGAGTGGACAGAGTGTGAAGAAATTTCAAGCATAACTGATTAAATAAGTAACGGGACCCCAACCCACAGGGCATCTAACAAAGTTAAAAAAATGACTGAAGAATAAAGCTGTTTACTTGTGCTGTGCAAAGAAAAGGCGAACTGCTGCACAACTGTCTATGGAGCAATCACTGCAGCGGTCTCAGAAGCAAAGCACAGTGGAAGGTATTGCACTGCATAATTAGCCATTTTCCACTGATGGTTTGAACCTTTGACCGTTGAACACACCCGATCCTGTTATACCGCTGCAGTCGCTGTGCGCATCCATTCGTCCTCCTTAATAACATTTCAGCGGTGAGCTTCATGAATTGGAGCCCAGATGAGTCACTGATGTCCATCTTTACTTCAGCCACACAGAGGATGGACGTAGATTTCAAATCGTCAAAAAAAAAAAAAAAAAAACAGTTGAGTGAAATGCCCAGCAACTCAGTTACAACTGGGGCCATTTCAGTCATGGTTTACATCTCTGTCGCATGCAGACACGCAGACATCTTCACCCCCGCTGAAATGCATTCAGATGCTAAATTGCTTGGAGAATGTTGCAAAATGAATAAATGAGATCCTACAGAATGGATCCTTGAAGTTCATGTTCATCGTCGTTATTCTTTTGTTATTTTTGGCTGGTATAATTATGCTTGCATCTCTCATATCTGTTTGCTTATACTGTGCCAGCTGATCCACTTAAATGAACTGCTAATGAAATGACTAGGGAGCTGAAAGTACAGATCATAGAAATGTTTTAATTTGAAGCTTAATGAAGGATTTTATACCTCATAATATCTTGCATAGATTGTTTTCTGCGCCCATTTAGGTGACGTGTGTTGCTTGGAAGAATTGCACAGCTCTCGGGGAATTTAAATTGCCCAAAGACTTGCATACGAAACAAAAACATCTGAAGTATTCAGTGCCCGAATTGGCAGATATCTTTGAAGGAACATCGGCTGTTGCCTTCGGCCCTGAGAATCTGTATCAGTGCACAACCATTTTAAAATTTCATTTGATGAGGAGTTCTGAAATGAAGACCTGAACCAGACCTCAGTCAGCCTGTAAGAAATACTGCTGAATCATTCTGATTTTCTCACCAGAACCTCTAGGACAAAATCAGCCCAGTGCAAACAGAAGCTTAACGCTTCATTTTTTTAAAAGAACTTTCTGGCAAGCTGTTTCTCTTTTACCATGGCTTTTAATTCAGGGCAATTTAAATGTAATTAAAATGTAAATCTTTAAGTGTTTACCACACAAATAAATTTCACTAAATCAGTAATACAGCACGACTGGTACCGAGACTAGCACCATACTTACACTTGTCCTTGCAGCTACTTCACTGGCAATGACACTGAAGACATTCTATTATGACCAGATATTCAGGTCCTGCATTCCTTGCATTGTCCTCTAGAAGGTCCTGTTGGTAACAGACGGCCTCAGTGCTGTCTGCCTTCCTGAGCAGTGCCATGCATGTTCTGTTTTAGACCACACCCCTTCAAAAATGTTTGTAACGAGCCAAACAGCCAGAACATGTGAGCAACAATAGCAGAGACAGAGTTTTCATAGGGAGGCGTGTGAACCTGAATATCTGGTAATTAAAAATTAAATATCTGTGCTTGTACTGCTGTTTCCACGCTGATGGTGTTGCACATGTGTTGCAATGCTCCTTAGAATGACCTTCTCAACATGCTCAAAAACGGTGAACAAACCGAAGTAAGTGAAGGAGCAGGAAGTGACACATGCTGGTTGGTTGATGTGCGCTCTCCCCCATCCTGCAGCCGGTGCTGCCCCACACGGCCGTGTGTCTGTCCTGTGGAGAGGCAGGCAAGGAGGACACGGTGGACAGCGAGGAAGAGAAGTTCAGCCTGTCTCTCATGGAGTGCACCATCTGCAATGAGATCATCCATCCGGGCTGTCTAAAGGTGTGTGTGTGTGTGTGTGTGTGTGTGTGTGTGTGTGTGTTTGGTGTCCTGGTGGTGTCTTTGGGTTTATTCAGGTTCATGCGCTGACTGTGTATGGGGTTTATGTGGTGATTGTCTGTGGGGGTTTATATGCTGATTGTTTGTGGGGTTTATGTGGTGATTGTCTATAGGGTTTATATGGAGTATATGTGTGGGGTTTTTGTGTCATGTATGGATCTGCATGGGACTCTGTGAGAGAGATAGTTAGAGACTGTAGTGGAAGTAGGTTTTTTAAAATTATTTTTAGGGGCGTTCACATTCTGATACATACCTTTGTTTTTAGGCCAGGGTTCGCTTTGTACTTCAGGAAACTGTTACATGTAAAAAGTGAAAAAAGGGCACGATCAAAGTTGGTCAGAGGACTTGATCAAAGCATTTTGAAATGAAAGTCATACCTTGTCTGCCTGCAAAACAGATTTCTCTCTACACCAGAGCTGAAATATCATTCAGAAATGGACTGGAGCATACTGATTACAGGGAATAATATACCTTTTTACCGTCACCTGCAAAATTGCAGCTTCTCTAAAATATTTCCTGTAATTTTACAAATTTGCCAACAAGGCCTGAAACTCATTATTCAGCCACATAATAACACACCTCCCGATACTCTCTTAAAGACTGCTTTTCCACCCAAAAGCAACGGTAGTCCTTGTGTTACTCATGAATAAATACTGGCACCACTGTAACTGCAACTATGTATTTCCACCTGCAAATTGCAGAGAAAGTGGCAGATGTCAGCCAGTTGTTTTAATTACTGTACACTGTATGCATAATGGGTAACTGAAATAAAGGGCGTTCGGTGTGGTTCCCTGGTACAAATATGCACAGCTGCACCTCTGGTGCGCTGGTGGAGTGAGGGTGTCATCCAGGAGATGACTGTGTGCCCGGGCTAAGAGTGCTGGGGAAGCTTCTTCTGCCACTTCCTTCACTCCCCGGACATGGATATTGTGACAATCCTGTGTCGAATGTTTTGGTTTCATATCCATGCCTGTTAATCCTTTCATGTCCCCCATGGCCCTGCAGATGGGTAAAGCCGAGGGGATCATTAACGATGAAATCCCAAACTGCTGGGAATGTCCCAAGTGTCACAAGGAAGGCAAGACCAGCAAGGTGAGCTGTGAGGTTTTTACCCCACCAATTTCTTCTGTTTTTTGTATGTAAACCTGAAGGAACCTTTAGTTGCTACCTTAAACAGAACTTTGATGCCACGTTTCCCTCCCCCAGGACCAGGGCGACGGCTCAGGGAAGAGGCGCATGGATAACGGGGAGGTGGGGAGGTGGAAGCTGACAGACGACCCCCCTCCCAGCAGGAAAAAGGCCCTGTCTCTGGAGGATGGGGTCAAGCAGGAGGGCCACAAACGCAAGAAGGAGAAGGAGATTCCTCAGGACAGCGGACCCAAAAAGAAGGTCAGCTGTGTGACCGTATAGGTGTTTATGCTTTGGCCGGAAAACGAGAATCTACCATCATCAACATGAACACATTGTAATAACAGGCAGCTATACAAACACAGTCAGCTAGAATTGCCTAGCTTCTTAAACTAGGAAGAAAATGACGTAGTAAAACTCCATCAGGTTAATGCTTTTAATATAAGTATAATTCAACAGCAGCGTTTAAATTCATCTGATGTTGGTCAACACAGAAATGTTTTTTTGAAAATCTTATTAAAATTCTTATGTTTTTAGTAATCTGAAATTTTTGGATCCATCACAAGCTGTATTGTAATAAAAGTTTCATATAAACCAACAAAATGAATCTTGCAACAAAAGTTCGATCTACCTCTCTTTTGGTGCAGAGTAGCAGTGTTAAAGGGACTACTCTGTTTCAGCGCAAATCGTAGGATAGCAATACCCTGCCCATTTAAATATGGATGCTTTCATTTTTTTCTGAGACAGCCCCATAAACACATTTGAGGGCTCATAATGAGATTGTAAAATCACTGACTTAATGCATTGGGGTCAGAACGTGGGAAGCCGCTCACTTCTCCCTTCCGTATAACAAGTAACACAGATACTTCAATAGAGAGTGGCAAATGTTGTTGTACCTTTTATAAATCGGAGGATATGAAAGAGACCTTGTCAGCTGAAATAAGGTAAATTATGGTCTAGCTAACCTTAATTGGTAAAAGTGTATTCTGCCTTGGTGAACATGGCTAGCTGACAGGATGAGAAGGAACGTTGCTAGCTATATTGACAGCATTCCAATGGTCAGTCCTCTCTCTTTCTGATCACCAGTGCATGTGATTCAGAGTTATATTTCTGAAATGAACAGCTAGCAAGCTAGTTAGCTAGAACTTTACTATAAATTAAATCTAATTAAATTGCTACACAGTTCTTAAAATCTGGTTAGCTTGCTAGCAAACAGTAGTTTCAAGTTACAAGTTAGTAAATTTACACTGATCATTCTGTTAACAGAATTGTAATTATGAATGGTATGTAATGGTAAATGTAAGTGGTAAATCTTGACAACCTGATGCTACAGACGCAAAGCCTATTGGGAAACGCACATACAAACAGCCGGCATTGATTATATACATCTTTAGAGTTCCATGGGATTCTTTGTAGTGCCAGGCATTGCAGTTTCCTAAATCATCTCTCCAGGTGAGTCACCGGAACAGGTCTTTAATGGTGTTTAATTTGAAAAACGCAAGGTTTATTAACAAAGAAGGGGCAGTAAACATTGGGTAGAGGAGTATGTCATGGAGGGAACACGAGTGTATGTAGCCTCACAGCTGTTTTCATGTATGGAATAAACCAAAACAAACCAAAAGGTGAATATCTTTACAGCTAGTAATAGCACTACTATGACTAATAGCAGTATGTACTAACACTACTGCTAGTGACTAACCCTAACGAAAACAAAAAAAAATTCAATAGCAATTTCATGCAAACTTAGCATTCACCTGGATAAACCATCAGCTCCCCTCTAGTTCTGTCTGCTCTGAATATGGAGATGGCTTTATGATTGCTGATAAAGGTGAGGGGGTTCTGGGGTGTGTTTACCTGATTCCCCTTTGCACTTGCAGCACAGTGTCTTCTGCATTGCCCCGCCTGCGTTTTAATTTGCAAGTTGCGGTATGGTGTGACTGATGTGATTGCTGTCTGTAATAATGCCAGTGGCACTCTGCCATGCGGATACATCAGTCTGGGCTGTTCATTTAAACCTCAAAGTTGCAATCTCCATCACCAAAGAATGTGCACGCACCTTCACTGGAATAAGTAGGTCAGTTTATTCTCTGCAAATGCATTTAATGGAACTAAGTTATGACTGCTTCTTGGGCTGACTTGCTCAGGTGCAGGGGGAAAAAAAACCTGGCTGCAAAAATTTTTATCTGTTAATGTAATGAATGTCAGTAACTCCATCCATCTGACGGAGCTCTGCGACCTTGATTTCAGTGATTGTAAAAGGACAGTAGTCCCATAGATCAGAATAATGCCTGTGGCCCTGATTTCAGTGATTTCCAAGGACAGTAAGTGCATCAATCAGACTAATATCTGTGGCCCTGATTTCTTCCTCTCTCTCTCCCTCAGATGAAAGGAGGCAGAGAAAAACACTTGAAAAAGGTACTTCTGTCATTCATGTCCAATCAAAAAGCTTTTGGACATATTTTATATATACACACATGCATACACACTGTTCTCATGTCCATACCCCTGACTCAAAAGGAACAAAGAATTATTAAAAAGGTTATATAAAGCTTTGAACCTTTGAGACCCTCATTTTCTGGAACAAACTTCATTATTTGTGAACATATCAATTTTCTCCCTGAGGATGCTGTTAAGATTCAAGTGTAACATGTAAAATTGTTCAAGCAGAAAAAATGATCTAGTACATAGATTTTTGTTTTGATATATCTTGTTTTTCTGTTTTTGTGAGAAATGCGTCAGACCATTAAAAAGACATCGAAAGAAGCAGGCAAAACTACCATCCGGTCTGAAAATTATAATCATTGAATTATGTAATCCTGTTTTTTTTTTTTTTTTTTGAACACAGACACCAAGAAAGATCTAGAATTTTTTTTTTGTACTGATGTATTGCGTAATCTCTTTTCTCTCTTGTAGAAACAGAAACTGAACTCTTCAGATGCGGGCGTGTTCATTGGGTCCAACTCCTCCTCCGGCTCAGGCCAGGGGTCAGGGGCCCCCGCCGGCGGCCCCTCCCACGCCCTGGCGGCACCGGCCAGCCAGCCCGCGGACCAGCGCTCGCACCAGCGGGAGAAGCTGGAGCGCTTCAAGCGCATGTGCCAGCTGCTGGAGCGCGTGCAGGAGTCCAGCTCGTCCAGCTCGTCCAGCTCGGAGTCGGACTCGGCCTCCGACTCGCACTCCAGCTCGGAGGGCTGCGGCAGCTCGGAGCCCGGCTCGCCCGCCGCCTACGGCAACAACAGCAACAGCCTGGCCGGCCGCGCGCGGGACCGGGACCGCAACCGCGAGCGCTACCGGCGGCTGGCGGAGCTGGGCTTCAGCGCCAGCGAGGACTCGGAGGGGGAGGGGGAGAGGGCCGCGGACGAGGGCCGGGACGCCGAGGACGCGGGCGAGGGCGACAGGCCCCGGCGGAGGAGCGACGGCGGCGCCGCCCCCCGGGGGCGCAAGCCGGTGACTGTCGAGGAGGGCGGGGAGGAGAAGGAGGAGGAGAGGGGCCGGAAGCAGCCCCTCTCGCCCCCGCCCTCCCCGCTCTCCTCCACCCAGGCCTCCCCTTCCTCCGTCCACACCCCCCTCATCACGCCCGAGGGGGGCTCCGGCAAGCACAGCAACGGCTCGGAGACGCGCAACGGGCGGACGCGGGCGGGCGTGCGGGACCGGGTGGCCCAGGAGAGGAACGCTGTCGGCGGCTCCAACCACCGGCGCAGCAAGGGGGCCAGCCGGGGCAACAAGGTCCACAGCGGCCGGCAGCAGGGCCCGCCCGGCCTCAACCAGCAAAAGAACAGCACCAACGGCGGCAGCTCGGTGGGGCCCGCCACCGGCTCCTCCAACTCGTCCGCGGGGAGCCCGGCCGCCGCCTCGTCCCCCAGCCTGCAGCCGTCCCGGCTGGCGCGCCGCTCCCAGCTGCTCAAGCGCAGCCCCCCCGCCGTGCCCTCGCCCCCCCGGCCCATGCAGATGGAGAGGCACCTGGTACGCCCCCCCCCGGCCTGCCCCGAACCCCACTGCCTGCCCCTGGACTGCGGCGAGTCGCACGTCATGCAGCGGGACGTGTGGCTCAGAGTCTTCCAGCACCTCAGCCAGAGGGAGCTCTGTGTCTGCATGAGGGTGTGCCGAACCTGGAGCCGGTGGTGAGTTCCGGAGCACGGGGGAGGGGTGGGCATCACGGGGCAGACTGAGGCAACAGTGTGCCTCTGTACAGTTCTCAAAAGTTCTTTTTGTTCTGCAGATTCTTTGAAGAGTTGTTGGTTGAAGAGACGAACAGAATATTGAGACAGTACTAGAGAGCTGCACAGCATTAAAAACTAGAAATTGAACTTAAAGACTTTATCCACTTGTGGCATACACGTGACACTGAAATCTTGAATTGTATGGAAAATGCTAGGAGAGATTGAGGCCTTGAGAATGCGAAAAACACTATTAAGAAATGCTGCTTTATAGTTTGAGGCATTACCATTATCAAAAGTAGTGGTCTCACTGACAAATATCTGATTTGCACGGGGTCTGCAGTTCCACTGGTCCATGCAATAGCTGGATGTTATCATTGTGCTCTGTGTGGATGCATTAGATCTAGCCAGTCTGTGGAAAGACCTGCTATTACACACTGAGCTGATGTGATTCGGATGCTATGGAACACGACTAAGGCAAAGGGGCTCCCTCAGGCCAGTGTTTGCCCTAACATTGCACATTGATGGCTAGCTGAGTGCTGATGTTGTTTAATAGCAGGCTGCAGTACCATTGTCTCTCGGTTTCTTCAACTGTAAGTGCCTGAACTATCCTCTACCTCTAGGAAAAGTACCTTACCTTCAGATAATGACTGAGTATTATGATGCTATCAACATCTAGCAGAACACCGTGCTCTCTGGGCTGTGCAGAGGCGAGGGTAATCTCACTGCACTCTCTCTCCACTAATGACGATGCCTTGTATGGTGTATGCCTGCCGTACAGTGACTGTGGAACGGGAGCTAAGACTGCTCCTGATGGTAATGCCCCATTAATATCTGACTCGCTGAAAGCCTCGGCAATTAGCAATTAGCAGTTAGTCCCCCCACGGTAATGAAAAGATGGGGCCTTTTATGCCCACAATTCACAACAACTGCCTGTTTAGCCTGCTCAGCGGTTTCTTCTCCCCAACATCACGGCGATCCACTCAATTTGGACCAATATTTGTGTGCCATGCCAGAAATGACTCTGGCTTTAATGTGTGCTGCAACATGCATCGCTGATCTACTGTCACCCCACGCAGCACACGCGTCTGACTTAAGCTGCCCGTATCTAACGCCAGTGTGTCATACTTATGTTCTCCACATTTAACAACACACTCACTTTGCTAGCTGACTAGCAAATTGCATTTGCATTGCATTTGTTGCCCGTTTTTCCCCTTCTGTGAAGTTCTTGAGTTCTCTCATGCTATGCAAAAGCGAAAGTAGAACACTGATTGCCACAGCTGCTCTTCACAAACACTTTTATGCATATGTTTATCGACATTAACGTCCGTTAGATGTGACAGCTGTTTGTTTGACTAAGAGAATTTCCTCTTGTCTCAGTGGGCGTACAGTCACATCACTAGATGCCCCTTTGCTCATGTTTGTCTGCCATTCATTTTATTTAATGCATGTGTTCGTATCAGCCGGTTTGCTGATATCATTGCAAAGTGCAACCTTCATTAATGTATAATCATTCTCCGCTAAAGCCATGACAGCTAAAAGCCATGACTAGCTATCATTTACAAATAAATCATTTACAAAAAACTGGCTATCATGACAAAATATTTGCAGCGATGTTAAGCCATACCCATATTTACCATAAAGTGGTCACACAGCACACAGCAGTGATATTGGGGTATTTGTGGTTCACAGTGTGTTTCACATTTGATGTGAAACGTTACGGAATAGCTAGCTGCAATAGCTAGGTTTCGCTAGAAT
This sequence comes from Megalops atlanticus, assembly GCA_019176425.1. NCBI lineage: Eukaryota > Metazoa > Chordata > Actinopteri > Elopiformes > Megalopidae > Megalops > Megalops atlanticus. The sequence goes on from CM032893.1 coordinate 8,287,724, forward strand.
GCAAACCTGCCTGCTGTCTTGTGGTACAAGAAGAGCTTGTAGGACTTTGGATATGATTAAGGGAGCCCAGGAGTGAGAACATTCTGACAGGGTGTGTTGTATCATGGTGTCTCCCTAGCAGCAACTCGGTAGGATACCTGACCATTTACAGATGCTGTTCTGATTGCTGGTCTTTGCGGAATTTTTCTCAGACATTTCACTTGTTGCATTGTATATGTGTAAAGTTGTTAGCTCAACTTTGTTCTGGAACATTCAAAATTAAATTTTGTTTCAATGCCTGGATTTTGCTTCTCAGAATATTTTGTTCATTTTGGGCATTAGTTTCCGATTCCCAAAATGGTTCTCATTCCCTGACACAAACGTTTTTTAAACGTGAAAGTTTTTATTTTTTAATGTCCAGCCATTACATGGGCATATACTGAAAGGTTATTATCTGGCTTAATGATCTGACACTCTGGTTAAAAATATAGCGTTGCTTTTGCGCTTCTGTAAATGGCTGTGCTGTGACCTGTTCCTCATTACTCCATCTAGTGGAAGAACGGGAGTACTGACATGACTCCACAATGTTAAGATGATGTTGAGGAATAGTATCAACAGTCTTTGCAGTGTGCAGTTGAAATGGGCACATCTGTAATTGTGCGTAAAACACTTAAGACTCTACCCCTCGTGGAAATTTGGGCCAACTGACAAAAATTCAAATGAATAATTCCTCCACGGCCCTCTAACTGAACTCCGAGTGGAATCTCCTTTGTCAAACAAGATTGGTATCATGAGCCAGTCAGAGTGGTTTTTAAAGCCATCAAATGCAAAAAGAGCAATACTCTGTGGATCTTCTTCTGGGTTGTTCCTTGAGAGGATTTTTTTTTTTTTTTTTTTACTCTGTGGTGCATTTCTTTTCAGACATAATTTTTGAGAAGAATCTGTCATGATTACTCAGGCAGCAAGATATTATGAGCTTTGTGTTTGACAGATGACACATGCCAAATGTAAAATGTCAAGATACTCAAATTATTTGGTTTAATTTTCATGGGATTGCTTTCTAGATGTGTCTGATTACACTGGACTTTTACATGTAGGCTGTATGCACACGCATAAAGGAACACCAAATTAAATGATTGAATTGTAGTATTCTGGTGATAGGTGGCAGTTAAGACTGGTTAAGGGCCGGGACTAGAAGTCAGTTACAGAGGAAAAAAAAAGATTGGTGTTGTCAATTTGCAACAGTCAACAATAACAATAACTGTTTGGGGACTGTTTAGTTTTATTTTCACTTTACTGTTGTGTCTTTCATTGGCTTGTGTGCTCTAACAGAGATACAGCAACAGAATAAATGAGCACTGATGTTTGTGGAGACATGATCCATCAAAGCATCTGTGGCCTCCCCAACAGCTTCCAGTGTTACCTCAAAAACTGCAGCAAAACTAGTATCTTGAGACTGACTGGCTGTCTTGACAACTAACCAGATCGCTGTTATTTTTGAAAAAATTAACACTTGACAAGTCTGTGACCAACACTTCCCCATTTTATTACTTTTGACCTACACTTTTGACCTAAAAATGCTGAGTTTCTTTTTTTAGAGGGCTTAATAGAAGTCATGGGGAGGAATAAAACCAGAAGTGTTTGGCAACTTTTGGAAGGCTGGTCCCTCAGGTATATTTTGCAGTACTCATTAAGGATCAGCACCCCACACAGGGTCAAAGGTGTGCCTGAAGTGGGTTGATCCATTGTCTGGCAACCTGTCATCTGAATTAGGGACTCCATATGTTCATATATATATATATATATATATTTTTTTTTACCATTTTTAGCAGCGTGGCATTGTTATACAGAGAAGGGCTTGTAACCCAAAAGTTACTGGTTTGATTGTGTTGGGGACTGCTGTACCATTGCGCTACACCCGAATTGCCTTAGTAAATATCCAGTTATATAAATGGATGGCATATAAATGGTAAAGTCTCTTTGGGCAAGAGTATCTCAGAGCAAATACAGTATATGTAAAAGATCATTCATGTTTCAGTTTAAATTTAGTCTAAGTGTAATTTTTCTAATGATCAAGGTAAGTGTATCACTTTTGAGTGGATTTTGCCAGATCACAACTAAAAATAATTGATTCATGCTGAAGTCAGCAGGGCCAAAAACCTGTCATTGATTTTGGTTTGAAAAATATGAGACTGATTGGCTGCCAACCTGGTACAGTAGATATGGGATAATGCAGATCTATGACCATTTCTTAGTTGTGGTATACATTCAATAGAAAATGAATGGGAAAAATACTTTACAGGCAACACAGGTAACATTTGTTCCTGAATATATATGTTAATGCAGCATGTTTGTTTTCATTTTATATTACTCTAAAAAAATGAACAAAACATCTTTGGGAATGACCATTTTTTTCCAGTGCTTTAAAGCTGACATTAAAACTGGTATTTTTATTCAATGTTCAATGGTTCATGTAGTAAGAAGAGGATTTATGAATATGTTTTTACCATAAGCCAGTAGTGACTGTTGTCTGTGTATACATGTCTACATTCTTTTTTTCCCAGTCGGGGAAGATTTTAGTTCATTTCTGAGCTGTCTCTGAAGTTCAGAAATTAAGTTGATTTCTCATTGTGCTCCCCCAATATTAAGACTTTTAAGCATATGTCATAAAATGTTATTACTCTAAGTTCATCTCTGGTTTGCAGTTAAATAAATGAAATAAGGTCATCATTATTTTTTATGATAATGAACTGAGACCAGGAACCATATTCTGCATACATATCAGAGTGATTTTTCAGGTTGCCCCACCCATTCCAGGTTTCAGTTAGAAACAAACAAAAGCTTGAACTCAGGTCACAGTAAAAACAATAATGCATATGAAAATATTTCATTCATTTTCCCCCCAGATTGTCTCATTTAATTACAACTGTTAATTACAACTCACACCATTTGAAGATAGTGGAGAGCATAAAATGGATGTTTATGTTTTAAACTTTTCTCTAAATGAATTGGGAAATATCTTTATCTGGTTTCCTAAAACATGGAGCAAATCTAATTCAGTATTTTTATACAGTCTCTTATGAAATAAAGTAAAAATCACAATGTGTCAATTATTTGAATGTTACGATGTGAATTATAGGGGACCTTTTGTTCTACGGCGAGGCCCAGTCAGTGTCTCCAAATAAATTAAAACCTAAAATCATAGGTGAACTCGTTTCATTTTTCAACGTCTCCTTGGTAATTGGAGCTGCAGTGCCTTGCCTATTCGCATTTGGTTTTATGATGTGACTTCTTAGTTCTTCAGAGAATCGTAGACAGCATTAGCTATGGAATGCCCACTTTCTCTGCTGCATTTCTCATTTTGGCCTCAGACTATCCTAAGATGCAAGAAGGCATCATTTTAGAAGTGGTGTCTGATATCTCATCTGGCATGGAATCCTGGTGAAGTGTGTGCACTTTCTGTTCTAGGTGCTTTGGTAACTGACATGAGATAAGAGAGACACTGTATTCAAACTGCAACTGATTTCTTTTCATTTATGCACCATTGTGCTTCTTTGAGTATCTTATTACTTCTTGTAAGTGAGCCCAGATTGATTTTGCTGTGCAAATGGATTTATTTTTACAGTAGAGTTTTTAAACTATGTTAGTACAGGAGTGATAGTCCCGGTGTTTTTGATGACAGTATACACATATGATTGATATATCATTATTTCTTATAAGCAGAGGGCACCATACTAGCCAATAAGCTGAAAAGCGAATACACAGAATTTTTTTTTTTTTTTCTTGAATTCAAGTGGTGGTTCAGAGAAGGATTTTCTGTCTCACGTACCACTGAAGATGGCTTTTCTGATGCCCTAAATTCCCTATATGCTTTGCAATTTGCATTTTCTTCAGTGAACAGTGTAACTTTCAGTCCCATTTAAATTTTGCCTGATAAGTTGCAAACTTAAAGCCATTTTGCTGTCGGTACTTTTATTAATCAACCTGACCTTTGGTGTGTTTTATAAAGGGCATTAGGCATTTGGAAAAAGCTGTGTCCAGTTGTTCCCAAACCATCATGCAGTGCATGCCATAGGACTGGTTAACTATCCTGTACATCATGAGTTTGTGCATTTAAATGTACAAACATTTGGATTAGTATTAGTCATGATTTTGAACATGCAGTGCAAATTCAACTCCAAATCATAATAAATTTATACCATTAAAAAAGGTTCAGTGAACAGTCTCCACAGATGGTGAATAAATCTTTTCATTGGATTTTAAGAGAGAATAAGCCATTTTACGAAATAGGCTATATAAAAAACAGTTCGGAAAGTAATGAGTTGGCACATTGTAAAATGCACGCCAGTATTACAAAAGAAATAAGCATGGCCAAAAGGCAGAGAAGCGCATTATTAACAAACCTGTAATTGGTATTATGTAGGTCCGCCTCTGGTATGAATAATGCTGACAAGACACTTCCAGTTGTGTTGTAAGAGGTTCTGGCACTTGTGAGAGGGCATTCTTGACCATTCTCCCAGACGGATTTAGATTTGTGGTTGCCTCCCAAACTTCTCGTCTCACGGGTGGCAAGATACCCACGCATCCTTTTCCTGGCACGGTTGCCATTGTTACCAGTTGCCTTAAATTCCAAAAAAAAAAAAAAAAAAAAATGGAATGGATCATGCAGTAGAAAGCAGTAGATCCAGCTTTTTCTGAATTATTATATCGTCATTTCCCAGCCTGTGGTGACGATTTACCTACAGGTGGTGTGAACATATAATCGATGATATTTGTGAACGGTATGACTGGAGCTCTGCTCAGTGATATTAACATTAAGGCATATCATTAATGTAATGTTTTGTTCGTATGATGTCATGCTTTTTGTTTTAATCAGGTGCATGAATAAGTGTTGAGGGTGCTTTATATGCCATGTGTTGATACACAAGTGTAATTTTTTTGCAGCATACAGGTATTGAGACCAGACTGAATAATTGGGGGATTTTATTTATCTTTTTTTATTATTTTGTTTTGTTTTTCCAAACCAATACGTAAAAATGTCAACTCACTGCTAAGTAGATGTCCACAGATTACATAAAAAGCAAAGTGCCCGTTGGCAGTGATGGCTCTTGCTTTTATTTAATTTCTGTCATTGTTAGGGTGACGTTTGAACTCCAAATATGAATTATCTGCATTCCTGTTCTCTTGCCATTCTGAATGCTTTTTAACCATACTCCATGCTAAGTGGACCGTCTGGCCTTGAACACTAGTGCGTCTGCTCAGTCTCAAATAGGCCCTGTAATAGAAAAGCACTGGTTTTACACAGAAAATGTACAAGACATTGCAGGGTTGTTTTTGATTGATGGATAGTTTAGTGCAGATTGTAGGCTGCTGGTTACACAAATCCTCTCTACAGCCAAAAGTCACCCCAAAAAAATGCAGTGTTTGATATCAGTGCTAGAATCTTTAAAAAAAAAAAAAAAAAAAAAGAAATAGTATTCGGTGTAATGTGTAAAAATAACATGACCATGAATTGCAATGAACAGTTTTTGCAAAAATAAGGCACAGTTGCATTTTTTTATTATTCTTGCTTGTATAATGTAATCTTGAGAATGGATGTTGTGATGTAACATTTTTGGCACAGCTGAAGCAAATAATGCCATTCTAGCATTCTGGCGAAGGTTTGTTTTCTTGTGGGGTTTCCATGTGTGAGCTGTTGGACAGTTTTTGATGCGGTGGTCTGGAGCAAACCTAAAACACATTGTTTTAATTTGCTTTCCTTGCCTTACGTTCGTCTGCTTTCCCTCTACTCGCCTCCCTTCCCCTCTCTTACTCCCTGTCCCAGGTGCTGTGACAAAAGGCTATGGACTCAGATTGACCTGAGTAGACAGCGCTCGATCACCCCCTCCATGCTGAGTGGGATAATCCGCCGGCAGCCCATTTCCCTGGACCTGGGCTATACCAACATCTCCAAGAAGCAGCTCATGTGGCTTATCAATCGTTTACAGGGTAGGCCACTCTCCAGCCTGCACACACATTATTGAAAATTATGAGCCTGGGTGGGCCGAATGGCCTGTTCTTGCCATTAACCCTCTGATGTTCTTATGAAAACCCACCATGAAACACAGCGCTTAAGACCAGAACATATTCACTCCTGGCAGTGTGTGTGAAAATAACCTTCATCTCATGTAATTCTGTGTGGTGTGTATCAGTGGTGCAGTGTGTCAGTAGTAGTAGCAGTAGTGTGGCATGTTAGTAGTCAGTATGGGATAGGTTAGAAGTATTGTATGTCAGTAGCCAGGTTTATGGCTACTATACCTCAGACACAGCTCTCAATAGACAGTAGTGTGATGTGTCAGTAGTCAGCGGTGTGGTGTGTATCATGTGTAGTGTCCCTGTAGTTAGTGGTGTGTGCCTGTGTGTGGTGAGTGCGTGTAGTGTGGTGTGTATCAGTAGTTAGCAGTGTGGTGAGTGCGTGTAGTGTGGTGTATAGCAGTAGTTAGCAATGTGGAGAGCGCGTGTAGTGTGGTGTGTATCAGTAGTTAGCAGTGTGGAGTGCGTGTAGTGTGGTGTGTATCAGTAGTTGGAGCAGTGTGTGTGTGTAGTGTTAGCAGTGTGGTGTGGTGTATCAGTAGTTAGTGTAGCAATGTGGAGTGCGTGTAGTGTGGTGTATAGCAGTAGTTAGCAGTGTGGAGAGCGCGTGTAGTGTGGTGTGTATCAGTAGTTAGCAGTGTGGTGGTGAGTGCGTGTAGAGTGGCTTGTATCAGTAGTTAGCAGTGTGGAAAGTGCGTGTAGTGTGGTATGTATCAGTAGTTAGCAGTGTGGAGAGCGCGTGTAGTGTGGCTTGTATCAGTAGTTAGCAGTGTGGAGTGGGTGAGTGCGTGTAGTGTGGTGTATAGCAGTAGTTAGCAGTGTGGAGAGCGCGTGTAGTGTGGTGTGTATCAGTAGTTAGCAGTGCGGTGGCGCAGTAGTTAGCAGTGTGGTGAGTGTGGTATGTATCAGTGTGGTGTGTGTAGTGTGGCTTGCAGTAGTTAGCAGTGTGGAGAGCGCGTGTAGTGTGGTGTGTAGCAGTAGTTAGCAGTGTGGTGAGTGCGTGTAGTGTGGTGTGTATCAGTAGTTAGCAGTGTGGTGAGTGCGTGTAGTGTGGTGTGTATCAGTAGTTAGCAGTGTGGAGAGTGCGTGTAATGTGGTGTGTGCCTGTGATAAGCGGTGTTGAATACAAGTGAATACGAGCGCTCGCTCCTCTCCTCAGGTCTGGAAGAGCTGATCGTGTCGGGCTGCTCCTGGTCCTGCGTGTCTGCACTCTGCCAAGCGGCATGCCCCTGCCTGCGTCTCCTGGACCTCAGCAGGGTGGAGGACCTGAAGGACTCGCACCTGCGGGAGCTGCTGGCGCCCCCTGCTGACGCACGTGCAGGTCTGTTACGCTGCTGCAGCATGCTGCTCACACAGGGGCTTGTCTGAACTAAAGCCACACATGCAACCATACACTCACAGGACGTGACACGGCATTGTGATTTAATTAGCTGTTAATGTACTGTATCGGTTCTAGTTACCACATTTCAGATTTTCTTTTTTTTAGGAAAAATAAAATCAGCTTTGAATTCCTAAAAATGCTTGTGAATGACATCATGGTTCAGTTACTGCTGCTGCTGTTTCCTCTTTTGTTTTGAGGCATTGGAGAGGGAAAAATATACTAGTGATAGCTGAACAGTGTGCTATCAGTTAGACTAAGATTCCTGTTAGGGCATTTGGACACTTGAAATCAGTTGTGTTACAGCAGCAAGCTACTTGAGGTAGGGTTACAGATTTGCTTCTGCCCTAAGCCTGTATGATTCATGCTCTCATGTCATTTAATGCCCAATTTAATGCTCAGTATTAAAGACTTAGCAATTCATGTGTAATGTAACACATTGTGATATGAGTTTTATTTAACAAAATACTTCAGATAGTTACCATGCCATGTCAAGGAAAATATGTCACCCTTTTTGCCCTTAGAAGGCCAAAGAGGGTTTTGTCTTTGTGGCAGTGTATTGCTAAATTCTTTGGTAAGATGACGGATGACGGCAGTGGAGGAGGCCTTAGCTCAGCCAGATGGGCACACACAGAGAGGGGAGCTGCAAGCGCAGCTGAGTGCAGGCAGCTCCTGCTTTACCCCCTTCAGAAGAACATGGCAGCTGAACACAGCTAAGTTAGCGCTAGAAAACCGCAAACTAATGTTTCCCCTTTCAGGGGACACCAAGAAGGAACTAAAATGGTTTTGTTATGAGTTGAGGCGGCCACCTTTTTTTTTTTTGCCAGGCACAAAGGGGCTTGCCTACAGTCATGACTGTTATGAGTGGAAAAAAAAATTTGCACACCACTGTGTGTATTCAAGTGTATGGTTCATTTTATAAGAAGCATACAATATTCCATCGCGCATGATCCCACAGCTAACTAGCAAATCCATTCTTGTTTAAAATATCCTGGCATCCAATATATGCGGATGTGACATAAGGGTAGAGACTCATTTTGTTGAATACCATTGGCTGATGGAGAGGATGAGCATTGAAATCATAACAAACCGCTCTCCACTCACTTGGTTTGTTTGCAGGGCTTCATCAAACATTTAGCACAGTTGTCTGAAGCACAAATTAACATTTTTCTGCAACATTTTGATGTTGGGCCTGCAGTATTTTTGAGTGCCACAGACTGGTTCAGCGTGGGTCATTACATGACAGATAGGGTCAGTCACATCACATCATGCAGGCAAAAAATAGGGATGTGAAAAATGCATTGATCCACAAATGCATCAGATTTTAAAAACATGCAATGCTCATACAGAGGCTATAAAAAGTCCAAAGGAAGCACCCCCTCGTTGTGGACGGCTGCAGTAGGAGGAACTTTGGCCAGCGTAAGCCTGCCATATTCCAGCAGGAGGAAGCAGGTTGTGTCCCACTGCTGGATACTCCAGATCACATTTGCAAACAGCAGGTCTCTAATGCAAATTCATTCTTTAACGGATTGTATGAGCTAATTTCTTCCTCCCTCTTCCCTTTCTCCTGATCTCAGGTCACAGTGAGAACCGTGGGCGTTTCCAGAATGTGACGGAGCTGCGACTGGCCGGGCTTGACGTGACGGACAGCTCGTCCCGCCTGCTTGTACGCTACCTGCCCCACTTGACCAAGCTGGACCTGAGTCAGTGCTGTAATATCACTGACCAGACCATCCAAATGCTGACCTCTCCCATCTCCCCAATAAGGGATAGTCTCACTCACATCAATCTGGCAGGTGAGAGCCGACAATGTGGAAGAAAAACACACTCAACAGTATCAAGTGTTTCCATTATCACAGATGATTGTCCTCAGTTTATCTTCTTAACACAAGTTCATCAGTGTCTTCACCAGACATTGTCCCCTTCCTGGTGCAGTTATGCTTAATTCTTCTCAGGAATTCTGAGTCTGTGCTGAGAGTTTAAAACGCCAAATTGCAAAACTGTCAAATCAGAAGTTGCAGACCACAAAATCCTATAGCAGTGATTACAGTATGCATCAGTTGGAGCCCATGGGTTTGTGGAGAGGCCTGGGTGCTTATATCGTGGCTTAGTCACAATATCTCTATCACCCATTTCCCTAGATGTGCTTTGTAAGCAGATGTCACAGATTCCAATATGGCCACCAGACTGTGAAATATGGGTTTCTAGTCTTCTGTGCACAAAACTGTGAGGTCCCTACCTAATCAAAATTACTGTGGGGAAGAAACAGTATCACAAGGCATGGTCAAAAGCAGTTGGGCAGAGGAGGTTGCTCCTAGACATCTTTGAGGAATGTACAAAATGCCAACTCTGATATTAAATATTTGGATTTTCAAAAAAAGCATTTAACAAAGTACCGCATGAGTGACTCATTATGAGACTGAAATCAGGAGGAATTAAAGGAGTTATCTCAAAGTGAGTTCAGAATTAGCCTCCACACAGACTACAAAAGCTGAGCTCCAACATTACCCCTAAAGCACTGAATTTGGAGTTTGGAAAATATACCATCTGCATTAAGGTCTGTTCCAGTCTGTAGTCACTGAGGTGAAGTAGGTCGGAAGCAGCCCTGAAATATGCCCTCAGCAAATGTGTAGGTATGTATTGTATGTATGTATGTTTGTATGTGTGCAATACTGAAAATGGCAACTTTAGCCTGGGAAACAATGATTTTAAAGCAGTTAGCATGTTAACCTGCTGAACACAAGCATATTAGGTGAAAGAGAAACCCTGCTGGAACACTTTCATTTTTAGCATACATAGATTCAATGTGTCACTGGCTCCGAGAATTCTTTATGACCAGCGGGGAGTTACTGTTCCGTTTTATTTTAAGCTTTTGCTGCATTCTGAACAGAAGCTTGTGCATGCATTGTTTAATATGACTACACACACGGAATCACAGATCTTGCGTGTCAATGCTCCAAATTCTTTGTAAAGAGCAGTGTCTGAACATTAACACTCTGCAAGAAACAATGAGTCATTTAGAATGTTCTCTTCCTCAGTCGGGGAGTTTTTTTATCGTCTCAAACAGCATTTGGACTCTCTTCAATTACTGAATCATTCTCAGTTGAAAAATGTTGCCCTCCTCCCAGCAAACTGTAGTCCCAAACAGCATCCAACTGTAGTCAGTTAGAGACATTTTTAAACGTAGAGCAACACAGACCAACATTTCATGAAACGTAACATCTAGCTTTACTTGTCCTTTCTGAAAAGGTTTGCCGACTTATGTAGGGATTTACAAAGTTAGGCTTATTGTAGCAACTACAGCATGTGTACCTGATCTTACTGTCAAGGTATGTGGCGACACAGTAGTAATTTGTGGCTTCTATTAACGGTGCAAGCCGGCTGTGTCAGGCTGTAGCTGGTAGGTAGCTGGCTACCTAGTGTTGGTCAATAAAAATACTCTCTGTGTAGATGAAGAGACAGACAGAAGTTTAATTACACAACCGGCCATGGGAAGCCGGGCATGCAGCAAAGTGTTCAACAGGTACAAAGTGCGGTTCTCTTTTACTCAGAGAGGATACATTTACATTTAATTAGGCCCAGTGGGGGGTGTCTGCCTGATTGGACCTGTGTTGCTCTGGGGCGCTGCCTTTACAGTCTCTAATACCCTTGCAAATGTAGCAACACTATCTGTGCGATCACAGATCGAGTGTCCTGCTCCCTCTGTGGAATTTGTTTCTCACGCCAGCCTGAGTACGTACATTGCACTTGCTAACGTCCTACCTTTTGAATCTAACCAGATACGTTAGTTTACGGTTTTGGGCGGCTGCAGTGAAGTGCCCTCTCTTAGGCCGTGATGCAGCCCGCTGTAGTTCCAGCTGTGACTGTGTGGTGTTTTTGTGTGTGCCCCCCCCCTCCATGCAGGCTGTGACTGTGTGGTGTTTTTGTGTCCCCCTCTCCGTGCAGGCTGTGACTGTGTGGTGTTTTTGTGTCCCTCTCCGTGCAGGCTGTGACTGTGTGGTGTTTTTGTGTCCCCCCCACAGGCTGTGTGAAGGTGACAGAGCAGTGCCTGCCCCTGCTGCGCCGCTGTGCCTCTCTGCAGAGCGTGGACCTGCGCTCCTGCTGCCTGCTCGCCCCCGAGGTCTGCCAGCTGCTCACCTTCTCCTGCCCCGAGGACAGACTTCTGCTCAAGAACAGCTAACGGCTCCGCCCACGCGCGAGCACGCGCACAACCCCACCCTAATCCCCACCCCCCCCCCCATTCCCCCAGACGCTGGCACTGAGAGGACGGCCCTCAGGGAGAGAGAGAGACAGGGAAAGAACCACAGGCACTTGCTGGGAGAGAGAGAGTGAGAGTGAGAGAGAGAGAAAGAGAGCCTGGTCCATCGCAACAGTTTCCTGGTTGAACATTGTGGATGGGTTTCGAGAGAAAGCATGTACATATTCAGTATCTGTACACCAGGTGTGTATATAAATGTAGTTTACTGTAAATGGCCATACTACACCCCCCTCCTCCTGGTCGCCCTCCATCAGATCTTTATAATAATGATATTCAGCTGTCTTGAACTTGCATATTTGCACTCCATTTGAGAAACATCCCTCTGATGTAAGCCACAAAAAGAATGTACTGAATAACAGAGGCTGTATACATCCAATCCTGGTGCACGGATGCTGGGCAGGTTATGTGTGTGTGTCTGTGTGTGTGTGTATGTGTGAGAGAAAAATCGAGCGTGCGAGGGTGACAGTGTTGCTGATACACTGAGAGAGAGTGGGAGGTCTATCCCCTCCATAATCATCAATCCCACTGCCCCTCCCATCGCCCCCCACGACCGAGGGGAGAACCTGGACAGTGGAACCCCAGCACAGTCAAGTCCAGCTCAGGAGAGGCCGCCAAACAGCCGACGGACCAAGCCAAGCCTCAACACACTACTGCAATCACAGCCTCTGTCCTTAGCTCCAGGAGAGTGTGTGGTCATTTCTGAACAATGCTGGAGACCCCCGACTTCCCCCACCCCCCTTTTCTCTCTTTGGGGTCCCCCCACTTTACCACCACCACCACCACCACCTTCTGCCTGCTGCCCCCCCATGCCCCACATGCCATTATCAGGGATCTGACACTCTGTCACTCTCTTCAACACTCTTGCTCTCCTTTGTGGACTCTCACCCAGTCGCTTCCCCTCTGTCTTTATCTCTCTCTCTTGCAGCCTGCACTGTCAGTGTTTTGTGTGTCTGTAACACAGAGGAAAAACCAATTTGACAATGCACTGAACTGGACCGTACTTGACTGTACACACTGTACTTGGCCACTGGACTGGGACTGGGTCGGACCGAACGGGACTGGACGAGATACTCAGAGGCCAAACTGTGCTGGACTGTTTCAGGCGATAATACACAAGGCTGAACTGGGCTGTAGGAGCTATCCTGTATTTAAAAAAAAGGAGGGGGCTGAACTGCACTAGCTTGAAATAAGATCGTGCAGGTCTGTAAGATCATAGACTGGACTTTTAACGTCTCAGCCTCCCAGCGTGCACGGTGTTTTTGAATGGTTGAACGGGACATTGTTGGACTGAACTGTTATGTAATTTACTGTACTGGTGACAATTTGAACTGAAACAACTCTCCTGAACTGAGTTTTTGAAGAGCTGGTTCAGGGCTGCACTGAAAAGTATTCTACTGGTCAAGAATGTCTTGTCTGGGTTTAGATCAGTTTGTATTGTATGGGACTGGTTTGAGTAGCATGGGACTGGTTTGGGGTTCATTGCGCTCTTGGACAAAGGTTACAGTGGTCCAGACCGGGTTGGGATGTGGTTCTCCTCTGGGTTGTTCTTGTGGAACTGTGTTGCTCTTAACTTCTCTGAACTGTGCAAATCCATTTTTGTGGGCTGCACTGGTGCTGGCCATGTTAGACTGAGGTGGATCTCCATAGCCGGGATTGTATCCCAGCTGTGCTGAATTCCCTGTATTCAGTTCCAAATCAGTTTTTTTCTTCCCCCAGATCAGCTCCAGTGCAGTTCCATTCTTATCAATTCCATTTCAGTTCCAGTCACATTATTCTCACTCTCAAATTCCAGTTTAGATTACCATGGCAACATCACTTGACCAATCAGAGTGCAAGTGAATTACTCTCTCGAAGCTCTGACGAACCGACAGGCATCGAGAAGGCATTAAAGCTGTGGTCATCAAAAGCCTATTTCACACACAATAAAAAAACCATCACATGCACAAAGCTCGCATTTAAGCAGTTATCTTGGAAAATGAATGTCTGAGACAAATGCCGTTCTGGATTACTTTTGCAAATGAAATCCGCAAATGACATTTGTTCGCAAACTAAAAGTGCAGCAGTAATACTTGGAAAACTTGGAATGGCAGTTGGTCAGATCAGGGCAATAGCTTGGTTTAAGTGAGCTTTATTTTGAAACGTTTTCTCAGTTTCATTCAGCTGGGCCTGGTAGATACCACATAGCTCATTCAGATTGTTCTTGCTCTGGTCTGTCATATAAAACAAATCAGAAGTAATCATTATAAAACAATTCATGGCTATTTTAAGTGTTTCTTTAAATTTGCTTTATTTTTTTCAATGAGAGAAATTCAATAACAGCCCTTGTTAGTGAAAATTTAAATAGGTCACTCACTAGCGTTTTCCATTATGCAAGCTAAGACCAGTGCAGAAGGAAGAGATGCATCAAAATATGTTTGATTTAAATACCTTAATTTCCACAAGTTGTATGTGCAACTAATCCCTGTCCTAATTCACTCCATGTAGTTGGACATTACACATACTTCTCATCTAATACCCTTGCTTGCACTCTTAATGATTGAAATACTGGCATTGGTTGGCACTGGTTTCTGTTTTTCCAGTATACAGTCTGGTTTCTCTCCTGATCTTCCTGTGCCAGGAGTATCAAAGTAAATTTCAGCTTTGGTCACCATTTGGAGTTGGAGTTTTGGAGCTTTGGAGCTTGCCGTTATCCTCTTAGTAGGTCCTGGAATTGTATCAAGAGGGAAAGGACTTTCTTGTATTTTCAAAATGTGGGACATGGAGACTTAAAACGAGAGAAATGTCGGGAATGCTTGTCAAAATGGTCTTCATCATTTTGCCATTTGTTTACATTTTTGTGTTTCGGACAAAGCTCGTCAGACCTAGCAACAGTACTCATGGTAGGGGAGACCTCTTAGTAAGGTAACTTTAGTGTAACCTGGTGAAATTCTACCAAAATTCCAATCCAATCAGATGAAATTCTAACAGCTGTAAAATGAATTACATTTCTCAGTTTGTCTTTTATATTATCCCCATGTGTATTATGCAGTACAATACATGTATCAAGTAAATGATGAAATATAAAGAGTTTTCAAGCAATTCACTGCCAACTACTTTCATTGCGGAAATCTGGGAATGGCACTAAAGTGGACATAAATGGAATTGATAACATGCAGGTCACAGTGTCAGATTCTGTTCAAACTGAATTCCAATCCATGCAATTCCAATTCAATGTTCAATTCTGCTCGTGGTCATACTTGAACTGGCCCCATCTTTCCAATGCAGAATGGATCCCAACCCTGGACAGTATTGTATTTTCCTGTGTTACACCCTACTGAAACCTGTTGAACCAGACGAATGCACTGGACTGGACCAATATTTTTTGAACTCTTGCCAAATTCCAGCAGTCTTTAATCAGGGGCATTTTATCCATTTCTTTTTTTATCATTTGTTCATAATTTCTTCCATTGTGTTGATCAAAATGAGGAAGAAACGAAAAATAAAAAAATAACTGGATGAAGAGTAGATATTGAACTCTAAAAGATTCAAGGAATGAACTGAATGAAAAAAATAGTTTGACTGTAAAAAGAAGAATCAAGGCAGCTACTTAAAAGAATGACCACTGTAAAATGACAAACTAAATAAAGACAATGGGTTGTTTTTACTATATTTGAGTTTCACTGGTTCATTGTTGTTTGTATAATTTGTACAATATTTGTTACAACTTACTTCAGTTAACAATTTTTGCTTTGCATGTACTGTGAATAAAATGCTGTGGCTTTTGTTAGGGAGATCCAGGGTTGATTCTCTCTTGATAATCAAAAAGCCTGTTCATTGAGCAGAGCCATTTTAAGGACTTCAAGGAGTAATGAATAAGATTTGATTAATTATTTAGACAGTGTACAGCAATATGCAAAGTATCATATTTAAAAGTTTCCATTAAGAATAGCACACTGGTGTGAAACAGTTTTTTTAATTCTTGGAAAGATGAGATTAACATGGGAATGTGTTCAAATTCAGATTCATGTAAGAATTTCTCAAATAAGATCAACCAAAAGCTATTATCCCTGGAAGAAGTCAGGTTGAACAGTATCTTTAGAAAACCGCTGGCTTCCAGGAGCTATTGACATTACTGATAATCACTTAAACATTACTTACATATATCTTGTAATTATAATAAAATTATAATTATTAATAAAAGAAATGGAAAGAGAAGTCACAGCTGGACTTGCAACTGGAACAGTGGAATAATATGTTGAAATAATGTTTTCGGGCATGACAAAGAACCAAAGCATTCATCCCAATCTGCTACAAATGGTCAACTGAGCACAAAATAAATGTTTTCAAACGGTGTTTCAGTCTCCAGACCTCAGCCCAATTGACTGTTTTTAGTCTGAATTTAATAAACGGAACCCAAATGAGGACCCACAGCAATTCTGCCGGGAGGAATGGTCAGAAATCACACCTCAAAGGTTCCTGAACCCCATGAAATGCTACAGTAAGTGTCTTGTCAGTGTAATCTGTGCCACCTCCTACACCACCTCCTCCCTGCAGCCCCCCTGCCATGCCTCCACCTCCCTGTGACCCTTGGCCACACCCCATATCCCAACAATGTCCCTCCTACACCTCCATCTTCCTACAATCCCCTTGCTACGTTTCCATTACCAAACTCCACATGATCTCCCCCCGCCACATCTGTATTTACAAAGATATACAATTTTAATTTGTTCAATAAAACATTTTCATAAAGGGACCTTTACTGTTTTCAGCTTTGACAAAAACACTGGTTTTGATAGACAGTGAAGGTTTTTTATGTTGAAAGTTCACACAGTTTATTTCTGAACAGTAATTAGTATCTGGAATTAATTTTCAGGGTAAAGTTGGCTATTTTCCATCGAAATGGTGATGGAGTGTATTTTGTTAATTAACCAAGAAATTTTAAGATGAAACTGAAGGGTTTAATCAATGGTGCAAGAGACTGCAATATCCTTTCAACTTAACAGAAGTTGAGCAAATTAGATGTTAATTGCAAATGCCCATATGTATTAAAAATGTTATCACATCCTCAGAGGCATGCATTGATAGAGTGTGCAAACTATGTTCTGTATTCAGGTATGCTCTTGTCCTGTACCAACTGCCAAGATTGGGATGTGAATGTGATTATTTATATTAACTAATAGGTGCATTAAGTCTCTTCCTTTTGTCTTTGTCAATTAAGAATAATGAAATCTTTATTAAGAAATAAAAGCACATGGCAATTCAAGCATTGCTGAAGACCATGTTGAAATGCTTGAGCGCAGTTAAAGCATATATAAAGATTCGGGTAATTCAGTTATCCTCTGCAATCCCCAAATGACTATTTGCCCCGTCTAGCCCCCATTCTAGTAGTCAGCCTTGGCCATACACTCAAGCCAGTTTGTTCATTAATGTTAAGTATAAACACACACAAATGTTTTACTCCATGGAACATCAAACAAGTTTGTTTATTAATGGTAAGTATATATGTACTGAAATATTTTAACCATATAGAATGCTGATATTTTGTTCCTGTTTAGCTTTGGTAGGCACTAGTAATCACTGGTATTCAAATAATGTTTTTTCCTCTTTCTGCCTCTTTGAGTTTTGTTTCTGTTAGCCATGATAAAAGGAAACACTAAAGGAGAAATTCACCATGTCTGGCTGCCTTCAGCTGCCACACCCAAGACAGTGACACAATTCACTTGGGAGCCCAGGGGAGCAAACACCCGCTTAGAGAAGGCCAAAAACTGGAAGGAAAGGCGGATGGGAGGGGTTGCAGAGAGGCTTTGTTGCTAGTAGCAGCTTTCAAACTTAAAAATTGAACACAATCTGTCCAATGGGTATAATCTGATTCTTTTGAGTGCAGTCCCCCTCTAAGTCAACTTAACCTTGCAAGACAAACCCAGGCTGGAAGATGGGACTATGCAACTTAAGAACATCAGAAGTTGCTTCTTGTGCTGGAAGTTATTCTGGATAGGAGCATCTGCAAAAGGTATGTTATGTAATGTAATGTAAGGAAGGTTCATGGAAATTAACAGGCCTTTCAGCTCAATTAACTGATTTAAATATATTTGGCCATGATGGGTACTCTGGATAAGAGTGTGTCAAAGAGCAATAAAAAGAATGAAAAGGGGCCAAGTCCAAAATGGCTGCCATATACTACAAAATATATAGATATATAGATTGGTCTTATGATTTCATATATTTGGATTTTTAAAAAGTGTTTGGAAACAGTACTGCAAGAGTGACTCATTATCAAACTGAACTCAGTAGGAATTAATGGACCTGCAGAAACAACAGGACACACCAGCAGAGAAATCTCATCTGAGCAAGGGGTTGTGGGGGGTGACATCTGCTGTTCCTTTTTTATATAATCGACCCTGATAACAACATGAGGAGCAAAACTGTTCCATTCTTTGATGATGTCAAACTTGGCCTGAAGCAAACAGTTTTGAAATTGCTACAGTAATTCAACAAGACGTAAATGAAATCCAGACCTGGTCAGACACATGGCAAATGAAAGAGCTAATTTCCAAACAATTAAGAAATTATTTTATGGGAGGTACTGAATTTAAAATTTATGCAATTTGACATTTCAGACATTGTGCCAAAGCAGTAAAAATGCCTACCCTCTTGTGGGGTATTGTGACTTTACCATGTTATCTACAATAGCTACATATGACATAATTACCCATAATTCTTCACAAACTGAGGGAAGCAGCAAATTTGGTTATAATTGAGCTGTAGTCATAGGCTCAGTGAGTTGACTAATATGCCATTCAAATAGGATGTTCCAATGGTGAGCAATGTTATTTGGTTTTCAGCATAACATCTTGAAGCAGGAAGCCGTAGCGTTGCATTAACCGATATTTCTTTCAACTATCATAATGCAACACACATTGGTTTTTACATGTGTAGGTCATTTTCTTTCACAGAAATCAGCCAAATTGCTATCTTGTTTACCTGGTTTGCAACAGGCATCAACAAGTAGATGATGCTACAGGGTAAATATGATGAATCAGGCTGCCCAGACAGAACAAACCAATGGTGAAAAGAGTTACTGGAGCCCTGTAGGATGTGCGATGATGTAATGCAGCAAAATACTACATGGAGGAGAAGAATGAGAAGAAACATTGCAATCAGAACAGCAGAGATGCTGATCATCTCAGACTGAAGACCTTGAAGTGTGATCTTTCATTCCCCTTGTAAGTATTTATATATGCAGAAATGTACTTCAGGGTAATTATATATGTGAAGATTTATTTCAGGGTATGTGTTAGCATTGTACTTGGAATGGTATATTCCCTCTGTTTTGTACATATTATGTGGCACTTGCATGTTGATGTAGGCACACACTTGCAATCTCAGCATTATGCTTTGCACTAATGCTTGTCCATATGTGGTTAGCGGTGTCCTGTTTGTGCAATTTTTCATGCCACTTAATTTGATGCATTTTATAAGTCTCTGGATAAGAGAATGTGTAAAATGACCATAACAATAATAATGAGAAGAAGCTGAACATAAGGTAAAAAGTGCAAAATGATCCATGTTTGATCATTTTCGATGTGTTCACACAGAGATACATCTGAATTTTGTGTGTTCAAATTAATTTAGATGGAAAAGAAGTAAATGTCTGTAAGGAATTCAGTGATTATTTTTGTAGGAATCCTACAAAAAAGGGCCTACCTCTCGGTGCTGTATGGATGTTCCGAATAGCCCTCACAGCTTCTTCCTGCAGTCTTTGCAAGTCTCGACACACATCAAGGATGAAACAGATTACAGACAGAGGTTACATGAGGTTTTCTCAAAAATATGAATTTTCAAGTTACCCAAAGCAACCTGACTTGCCCTGGTATTGTAGGTCATATCTCTAGTTTTCTATGCAGTCACACGAAACAGGTTTAAACTGATTTAAAATCCATCGCAACCAGCTGTTGAAAAAAAAATGCTTTTCAAAGCATTCACAGCTGTGTCTACGGCCCAGAGAATCTGAACTCCAGATAGCTATGTGATTGCACCACAAGTATCCTCTGAAACCTGGATAAATACTGTAGCTTAACATACCGTGAACAACGTATAGGAAGCCCTCATTTTGAAACAATTATATTTACTTCACAATTATAAAAAATGTATGAAAATACCACTATTGTTTGTTTTACACCACAGAATCCTCATTTATGGTGAGACAGCTGGGGCCTGACAAAAAATCTTGCAAGTAAAGTACATTGCCAAGATGTCCAAAATGCTACCCACTAGACACTTTGGTGATGTTAAGAAACTAGTTCTAGTGATCAAGTTTAGTAGTAAAAATATGTAGGACCTTACAGGGTGGACATGAACAAAAAGGTACTGTAGCTAGTTAGCTGCTACTACAGCAGCTAACTAGCTACATTACATTTTTTAGTGTCCTTTTCACCAAATGTATTTATCTTAGCTAGTTACTTGTCATTGAACGTCTTGGTCATCTCCATGGCATTTTTCCATCAAAGCAAATATGTAGAGAAGCAGCTTGACATATTAAGAGGCAAGGCTCAATGCCCATGTGGGCCACTGCTGTTTACCCATTGGGCAAGGCTCTTTACCTGAATAGCCTCAGTACATATTCAGCTGTATCAATGAATAACATGTAAAAATGGCAAGATATGTAGGCTGTTCTAGATGTGAGTGCTAAGTGTATTGCAGTGACTGGTGGAAACCAGTTTGAAATCGCAGCAGATATATGGAGGAGAACTTTCTCACTGAACCCTTATTGTAACATCTACAGCGGATGTCACGCTGAACTTGTGTGTATATCATACAGTGTTTTGGAAAGATTTTGCAACACACCAAAGATCACACCCCAAACTCCCCTCCATCATACAACAGTCATAAACGGTTTGATGGCTAACTCAATAGTTCCTGACCATAATACTGACAAATATATAATTGATTTTATTTCTGAATTCCTCATGTTTTAAAAAGAACAACGACAAACATAAATCCTCAATGACCCTCCAAGGTAATACATCACAAGATAAAATTCAGTTCTCCTAGTTTTTCCATTTTTATTTGGTATAACATTGGCAAATTTGTCAGCCGGCGCTCTAATAGCTTAATGTTGCAATCGGACTTGACTTGTTAAATACGTAGCTACTGTTAATGACCTCACTTCATATAAGAAAATCAAAACCAAGCCTGAACAAAAAAAGGTCTAAAACGTCACTTCAGTTTACCGTCTAACGTTAAACGATTAACACCTATACTAAAAATGGGAAATTTGTCTCCGATATTTTATTAACAGAAGAGAATTGTCCTAACTTTCTAGAATATCTCAGATGGTTATGAATCACACGGAAAGACGCACATGCACTCTCGCCTCTCCCCCTTCGCTTCCTCTGCCTGGCTGCCCAGTCTCATCTAGCCAGCTGGCTAGCTGCTAGTCTAATTTCAACTCAGCTGCACCGGTCGCCCAGAGCAGTACGGTCCTGTACAGTTTATTACGCTGACGGACTATTGATATAAATCAAACAATTTTTCTAGTTAGGGAATTGAAATATAATAGAAAAGGCACTGAAGATGATTAAGCTCTTTTCTCTTAAGCAGCAGAAAAAAGACGAGGAGTCTGCAGGAGGAAACAGAACAGGAGCCGGTGGTAAAAAAGCAAGTGCGGCCCAGCTTCGAATACAGAAAGGTACGTGTGTGCTCCTCCTTAAAATGCGTTAGCTAGCTTACTGTAGAAAAAAAATCAGCTAAGTTAGTTTACATGGTAGATAAAATGAGAGCCCTTTTGCCATCTATCCACTTGGCTAGTTTTTTAACGATTAAAAAAGGGCTAAATGAAACCAAAACAAACGTCGCCAGAGACTGAAAAAACCTCGGACTCGATTAGGCAGCCAGTCCGGTTTTTGCTGCAGAATGAATCGAATCGCGGTGTGTCCTGTTGTTTTGTTGTCTCGAAGCTGGTAAAACACCTATCCATCTAGCTGTAAAGTATTTTAAAAACAAAATCTAAATCTAATACAATATATTCTGGATGGTAGCTAGCTAGTTAGCTATTTAGCTAGCTAGCTACTCAGCCAACGAAACATGGGCCAGGTTATTCACTGCTAACGAGGAAGAAAGAAATGCAGTTTGCTATGACATGCCATTACATTAACACCTCGTGCATTTTAGACTGCGATTTGACTCACCCTATAAAATACTTATGGCCTAAGTTTTAGTCAGCAACTCCTGGATGCTGTATCTGAAATGCTTTGCATGTAAACAGAAGTGGGAGAAATTTAGAATTGCCCTTCAGTAGAAGAATGCTAAATGTAAAGGACATGTACTATTACAAATTTGCCTTACACAGGCCTTATTTCTTGAATATTAAAAATATTTACAAATATATAAATATATTAAATTGCTAGCTGGAATGATACAACAGAAATTGTATTGTGCCTGACATGTCAAGGACTATGCAAGCATTGGTATAATCAAAATGGAAAGTGTGCCAAATTAAAATACTACAGTAAGAAGAAGGGTCAGTTGCATATTTATGATAATGTAAATAAAAATAACATTTTTGAGTGATTGCAGGTGTCCTGTTGAAACAGGTGAAGTAGGTGGAGATGTTGGAAGGATGATCTCGTTTCCTGGAATTTTGGAGGGTCGTTTCTTTGTCCACCTCGTTATGGAACAGGCCTTAACCTCAGCTGCACAGGAGGGGTCCCAATCTTCAAATGTAGTGTGAAACATTTAACCAGTAATTGAAAGTGCAGCCGAGGCTTGCAAATAAGGAAAGACCCAAGGATGATTTTTTCAGTCAGATTCTATAGGTCAAATTACATTTTGTTAAATTTTGTTTTGTGTTGGGTTCAGCTGACATGTCCTCAGAATTATTATATTTTCTTAAATATTGGCATATATGCCCCCATTGTGGTACATGTATACTCTTTATTATACTAACAGTCTTTAACTAATAATTTTGGCCTTAGTATTCCATGGCTGTAACAACAGATATTAGTTAATAAAAAATCTTGTTTTTTTTCCTCCTACAATTAGTTAACCGATCTTGAAAAACGTACCTTAGTCACTTGAATATTTGTAGCGCACCTCGTATGGTGAAATTGCTGATTTGCAAGTGTGGATGTAATACTAGTGTTTTTTATGTTTGTGTTTTCATGCATCTGTGTCCATGGGTTCAAAAAGCATGAACTCACTCGCAGTAATTATGACTGACAATATAATAGTGCAGCAACCGCCAGATGGAGGACATTTCAGGGACAAAGTAGACGGTATTGCTTTGCAAATCACAAGTCAAATTAGGGTGCCAGATTTGCCTGGTGGAATTTCAGTTCCATACTTTTCTGTACATGAAACTAGATGATGCAGTGTGACTATGTGTAAACAGAATGCTCTGCTCCATTCATCAGCTGGCTGGTTCAGCTGTGTCCTGGAAGCACAAGAAAAGGCTCTGGTAACAGATCAGAATAAAGTATGGGTATTGGTTTAGCTGAATTTGTTGACTCTGAATCAGGCAGCCGCAAAAAGTCGCACAGCAGTGTGTAAGCAAAGTCAGCCGTTAGCTATGTAGCATTGTCAGTCTGGCAATGTTTTTCACAGGTTACAGCAAACTATAAGTATTACCACACCTCACTTTAGCTAGATGGCTAACATTGTTTTTTTCCGCTCTTTGCATCTAAAAATGGCCATCTTTGTTGAAAAATGACCTTTTCTTCCCATATTACAAAGTCGGGTAACATAAGATGGTCCTGCGTGTAAATGCATCATGTAGACAAGTTCTGACGGGAAATACATTGATACTTTATGTTAAGTGAACTTTCCTCAGAATGAAAGGAAAGTCGATTATAAGCATTTTTCACATTATTGGCATCAGCTAGAGCCTGAGATGCTAGGAAGGCTGCTCATCTCCCTTGATGCCATTGGGCGATAGTGACCTCATGAGCAGGGAGCGTCTACCAACAGCCAGTGAAAAATCACAATTCCATGAACCAGCCAGAAAAACAGCATTTCTGTTAGCTGCTAGAACCACAGCAAAAGGCAGTGAAAACCCTGCCATATGAAAGATAAAATGCAGAAGACACGAGCAGCAAGCCAAAAAATACATGCTTGACAGAAGTTGACGTCGAGGAATGTATTGAGCTGTGGCAGGAGCCATGCAGTTTATTTAATCCGTCTGCAAACAGCTAACATGGCAAACGGCAGAAATGCACTATAAGTGGGAAAGCGCAGGCAGTTAGATAGAAATAGTCTGTGACTTTGTGTGTCCTGGAGCTATCATAAGTGCTTCATAACCTTATAGGGCAATGAGTGGCACCGCATGGTAAAATTCCCTGATTTCAAAATTTGTGTGGAGCATTAGCTGTGCCCCCACCCCCCACTCTCCACCTCCTTTCTGCAGTTGCCCTGTCATTATATGCGTCAGATTCACTGACAGTGCACTCACTTGTAATTTTCAAAAATTGTAATGTCTGATGTCTGTACTAGGCTTCACTGAGCTAGGCAGCTCTTCCTGCTGGCAATGTAATGAATGCTGGTACGTAATGAAACACTTCTGTAGCATAGTGCAGTAAACAGAGGTCACATGACATTGGACTCATTCACTGCAAAAACAGACATCCTTGTTTGAATATGCGTTCTTGAATTAATGTGCCTTGTCGTTATTTAAAGTCCATCACAACTTTACTGAGTATTAAAAATGCATCAGCACACACAAGATACCACTGAGTCTTTTGGAGATAAATATTACAGTATCTTAAAGGATACTTGTGTAGATGTAAAAATGGCAAAATAAAAACATGAAAAAGAATAAGTTGGAGATCATATCAATCCAGATATCCACATGACAAATGTATGAGCCACCTGAGGAGTTTGTTTTAGTGCCAGCGTTGGTCCCATTTCACACAGATTAACAACAGCGGAGATGCTCTTAACATTGAGCTTTCCCTTCTTGGGATCAGTAAGCATGTCCATAATGGGCCATTTTTGGATCATCGGAACACAAAATGTGAGCCGAGGTATCATTAAGATGCAATCTGAAACATGAGTGCCTGTGACGGAGTGCCGTCACTATGGTTGAGTATGTACTCTGCAGTTGCAGTCAAGCTGCAGGTTTGGTACCCCGTAGACCCGGGTTCGAGGCCGGGTGGGGTGACTGCTCTCTCCCTGTACTACATATGGTGTTAGAAGTGGGATGACTTGCCGCAAGGCCATCGGAGGCCATATGAGGGACCCCCAGGTTAGGTTGACCCCGGTGTGAGGGACCCCAGAGATGGGGGAAGCGCAGGGGCACCCTGGGATGAGAGAGGTATGGTGGGGGAATGCGCGAGGGACGCCTCTGTGCGTGAAGCGCATGGGCGCGCTTCCCGAAGGGGAGGGCAGTGTGACAGAGTGCCGTCACTACGGTTGAGTATGCGCTCTGACTGCCATACCAACAAGCTTGGCTCTTTGGCGTTGTGGTCAAGCTGCAGGGTTGGTACCCCGTAAACCCGGGTTTGAGGCCGAGTGGGGTGACTGCTCTCTCCCTTGGCTACAGTGCCGCTACTCTTTGTACTGAGGTTTATGTAATGGTAGGTTATGAGACATCATATTCGGAAGATGCCAGACTATCTTGAGGAAAGATATGATTTCCGATAGTTGCTCTTGGATATAAATTTGCCTCCTAAGTCACTTTCCTCTCTATATTCTGAGGAAAAATTGACTTGTGCACAAGGTAACACCCATTCAGGTGGCCTTGAGAGCCTTTTCGTAATGGATGCAATGGTGGAAATTGGCCAGCTCGGCTTTGTGGTGGTACTTTTGTAGCCATAACCCAACATGAGGATGTCCAAGACCATGAAATTTACAGGCAGCTCTATGATATTAAAGTTGCACTGAGACACCACAGCTCCCAAAATGCCAGGGTACTGGCTGTAGATCTCCAGCGTTCTGTTCACCATCTGTGATGTCACATATGGTAACTGCGTAAGTTACATGGAGATGCAGAGTCACAGAAGTTCATGAAGCTAGCCAGCTAGCTTTGACTGTAAAAGGGGGGAGATCAAAACCTAGCTGAAATGTAACTGTGTATGTGCAATTTGTTATGCCACTAACTTGTTAGAGATGCAGAATACTCATTTTACAATGTTCCTACCGAGCTAACCAAGATACTGTGGTGGTTGCCTCCATAGCTAGCTCGGGTAAGGGTAGCTAGCTCAGTAGCTAACTAGCTGTTTTGTGTGGAGAACAGTCATGTAGTGGAGGCCCTCAAACTAATTTTAAAAGAACTGTATTCAGAAAAGATTATAGCTAGCTAGGCAAATGTAATTAAATACAAGAAATTTTACTAGTCCTACTGGTCTACTGGAATGGTGTTCAGATGCTGGATTCAGCATGATCACATTTTGTTTCAGGGTGTGTTTTCATTTGTACATTCATCTGTACAATTAAAAAGATGGGAAAATGATACTTAAAAATAATTTCATAGTTCGTTTTAATGCACTCAGGTTTTACTTCTGTGTGTAATCTCCTTGTATACCCAGTGTTCACACAGGTGTTGGAAGTTTTTGTAAAGTTCCAGAAGCTTCCCGTGAAAGTTAAGCCATCAGAAATTTGAAGCAGGATTAGTTTGTGCACTGCTTTGTTTGTTGAAACTTATGGGAGTGATTAAAGTGGATCATTATAGGGTTTTGTTTTTTTGTTTTTTTGAAAAGAGCACCATTTTTTCAAAAACAATGATACTGCCCTTCTTGGAGTAGAGATGCAGTTAAAGCGATATTGCTGTTGTCTGGTGGGGATAATTCCACTGATTTATCGGTTTGACTGTAATTCAAGCAGAAGCAAATGGGAATTCATGAAGAGCAGTTATCATTATTAATGTTTAAAGGTGAGACTTCAGCCCCCTCTTAATGCCCATGAACCACCCCCTTCATATTTGTGCTAATCTGCATCTGCTGACTGGTTTTTTATTTGTTTGACTTGACCGTCCACTGTCGTGAAACCTAAATTCTTCAAGTATACTCTTATGAACGGAAGGGATATGTTAGTTCTACCTGGGAAAGCTGGTTATCATTCCTTGCTTCAGTTCTGCGCCCTACAGTAGATCATCTCATTTTTATATCCATTGGGTCAGATAATTGATGTACAGACTAGAATTCCCTATGTCACATCTCATGTCATTTGATTAAAATGTCCCTGTGAGCTAATGTGCTTTTGGAAAACAAACAATACGACTGAAAATGTTTGGAATCACATCTCTGAGTCCTAGGAAATACTCCTTGTCTCCAGAAGCTAGACAGTTCATCAAAGCCAAGCACATGGTTTATTGTCCTCAAAGGGGGGAAAACATGAACATTTGCTCCTTTAACTGGAGGCAAGCTGGATTAATCAGTAAAGTAGGGTGGCACCAAGGGGACTTAATAAAGAATTGGGTCTGTGCCCCTCTCTAGTCTAAATTATCTCCATAGTTGGCCTGTATTTATACCTTTGTAGTTTTCTTCATATTTATTTCATATACAATATGCTCAACAGACCCATTAGCCTGAGCTGTTCCTATGTTACTTTCTACCATTGTGAATAAGTTGCAAAAGACTTATTTCTCTTTTTTAACATTTCCTATGTTGTAGGGCTGAACGATTAATTGATTTCAAATCGAAATCGCGATTTGAAACAATGCGATTAGCAAATCGCAAAGGCTGCGATTTGGGATATACGTTATGCTGTGCGTCTGACCCAGGGTTTAAAATGTTGTGTCAATGGTTTTACAAATTCATGCCGTCCTCCTTGTGTGGCAGTCATGCTCACCAATCAGAAGTAGACCAAGGCGACTGCGTATACGCCCTCATGGGTTAAAGATCTCCGGCCCCACGCCAGAAATCCGGCGTGCAGCGATTTTAGATCAGGCAGTGAATAATTATTAGCGTATACCAGACCGGAACGCAATTCTATTAAAAACTATCACTGACGTGGTGTTTTTTCGGATGAGTTTTAACCAAGCCTGTTTAGGCGACGTACTGGCACAGGAGCACTGTTCTTATCCAATCGGCAATTAGTTTCAACTTTCTGTGAGGTGGTGCCAGGAAGTACTCGCAGGGACTGTATCAGTTGATTACTGCACAATAGGCTAGCATGCATTCAAATAGATGGAGCATAGAAGCAAAACTTGTGAAGGTTGGCGCAGACACAAGCACAATAGAACGGGAGGTGAAAAATAAATGGCGATAGGCTTGGTTATATAAAAACGGTAATGACGGACAAACATTAGGCTTGGGGAACTGCTTTTGCACCGTGTGTTCGAAAAAAAATACATTATGGGACAAGCGGCAAAAGGCATTGTCTCGGCATGATACAGAGCCCTCACACAAAGCAGCTGTTTGGGCTTTCGTCAACGTTGCCGGGAGCTGGGACCTCTGTAGCTGCTGCCGCTTCATCCATCCAAGACCGCGTGTGCCATCATAAAGTCCGCATTTGTACATTTATAGCGGAACATGACCTGTCTTTCAGGATAGCGCCAGCGCTAGCTGACCTGTGCAAAACATTCTCACAGGACAGAACTGCACTCTTCAAACTTAGCGTGTCAAATACACAGGCCAGCTACCTATCCACTCACGGCATTGCCTGTCACATTAGGTAATGTTTAGCGCACAAGCTATCAAAACAGATGTTTTCACTGAACGTCGAGTCGACTAACCGCAACATGGACAGAATTCTCAATGTCTTGGTCCGAATCTATGATGATGACTTGGACAAAGTTGTAACACAACATCTTGCTACTCGACCAACTTTTATTGAAGTTGTCATTTTTCACTTTTCATTTTTAATAGCACTTAAGAAAAAAAGGAAGCACTGCAATAAAAAATTGTATTAATTTATTTTTTTGTTTTACAATTTTGAATTAAAGCTGTTGTGGTAACGCTAAATTTACGTGTGTCTTATTTCAGGCTCAGAACATTTAGTTGCTTTAAGCCTTGTAATTGTTCTGTGTTTGATTGTTCTATGTTCTATGCCAAATAAAAATGTAATGAATACATGTTGGAAGGAATTCATATCTTTAAGTTCTCATCCTTGCATTAGAATATAGAGCAGTTAATATTTTGATGGTATCTCATGTGTTAATGCTCCATCACACAGTGAATATATTACACAGTGAATATTGAACTGAAGCTTGACTTTAAAAAATTGTATCGCAAATCAAATCGCAGTCGCAATATCTGTCAGAAAAATCCCAATTAGATATTTTCCCCAAATCATTCAGCCCTACTATGTTGGGATTTTTCACTTATTGTCATTCTACTGGGGTGTTGTCACAACTTTGAATTTAACCTGTTGATTAGCTGTCTATTCTCTCCACCAAATCTTGTTCCTTGGATATAAAATATTAATGTCACCTGTATGTTTGATGTTCTTGTTACAGGTTCAAGTTGGAATTTCACACATTGACATCATTATTGAGATTTGCACAGCATTGTCATTTCTTTTTTTCCTTCTCTCTTAGATATCAATGAGCTCAACCTCCCAAAGACATGTGAGATCGTCTTTCCAGACCAGGATGATTTACTGAACTTCAAACTCATCATCTCACCCGATGAGGTTTGTGCCGTCCCCAGCTGTGCTGTGCACCGCACGCGCTTCACTGAGCAGCTCGGAGAGTACTTCAGCTTGGTGCTTCTAGCACCTGAATGGGTTTATGTATCTCTTCCTGCATTACGATGAGTTTGTTCCCCCCACCAACTTTTTATGTATTTCTGAACTTCCTGTGATGCACACTCCATAAATGGTTATGTTCTTTGTCCAACATGTTGTCATCAACATGTATGAACCAAATTTTGAATTTGTAATATAACCTTGCCTCCTTCAAGGCATTTGGGGTTAATTCCATGTCAAGTGTGGAGGTTGGTAGCCCATCCATCTCAGATTTTGCTGTAAATATTTTTACTTGGGGGTGGGGGGTGTGACGGGTTTGAACAATAGCTAGATAAGGTACAGAAGAAGAAGCAAGGAGGGGATCTGTGGCCATGAAGGTGCCGCAAGGCTACCCATTTTCCATTAAAGGGCCCTACTAAAAGCATGGGACAGGCCCATTAACAAGGAGGTGACACAGAGCAATTTCTTGGCTCCATAATTTTCTATAGCCACAGTCCATCATCTGTCTGAGAGCCAAGTGTGGTTATAGGACATACTAGAAAGATACATTTTTAATCAAGATACCAGAAGAAGAGGCTACAGATTGAGAGGGTCACTGGTTCCTTGACTGTATAGAACTGTATAGGCTATTCCATTGTACAGTGGCTCAGGCCTAGAGAGCTCTACCAGCAGATTTAGTTTTTTCTATTTGTGGTACAACCAAAAAGCCAGCCATCTAGGGGGGATTGAAGGGAGTTAGGAGGTCACATAGGTGGGCCTAAACCCATTTACAGCCTCATGGGTCAAAAGCAGCAGAAATCTATCTGGCATTTTGTTGGGAGCCAGGGCAGCAAAGCTTGAACTGGTATGATGTGATACAAACTTACTTGTCTGGCAGTAGTGAGTCATAGGTAATTTGTACTGATTTGGACTGATGTACTGAACAATGTGATTGAAGGACATTACAGCATGGATCCATTTTTGGCATCTGTTGGGGAAAGGATGTGATTAATTTTGACAGTGTTTCTGAGGTAAAAAGTCTTATAACATTGTTTGAACTGCTTAAGTGTATGAACTGAAATGTGTGTCAGTTATAACCCCCTAGATCTTTAGTCAGTAGAGCTGGACGTACTCAGGAACTGTCATGGTTGAGGAGGACTATCATTTCCATTTTATTTGTATTCAGCAGTACATTTGACTAGCTGTATATCCTTGGGATTGTCATGGAACTAGCTAGCCACACTAACTAGCTAAAATTTGAAGAAATTTTTAACATTTCCTGCCAGCTAAGTCATCCAATTACCTCAGTAGCTATTTAGCTAACTCATTGGCTTGTTGGTTGTCTAGATCACTAGCTAGCAAGCTAATTTTATTTATAGTTCACAGATCACTCTGGTCATTGTGTCTGGTAAAATTTCATTCACCCTTTTAAAATTAGCTTAATAAATTAATCTACGCTTTTGACCCAGACTTATCCTTGGTTGAAAAAAACAGCAAATGGGCGTTAATACACCATATTTACATAAAAACCACGCCCATGATGCAGTAACACGTCTATTGACAAGTGCTGTTTAGATTTCTGTAGGACAGACTCATTTGACAGGGCAGTAGTGGCAGACTAGGATCTTTGGAATGGTAGGAATTCTAGCCTAGCCTACCTTTGTAAAGGGGGAATTGGTCACTATAAATCCCACCTGATAACAAAATAACCAAAATAAGTGAAACTTTCTTTTTTTTTATTTGAAATATTGACAGATTTTGCTAGCTGATACAGTGACCAGAGTAAGGGCTGGCTGTCTAGCCCTTGAATTCTCACTCAGAAGTCTTGGGTTGTCGCTTTAGACATGAAATTGCAGAAGGGATGTCTGGAGTAGTGTTACCACAGTCCCTGTGAATCGGATATCAGTCCCTGCAGTCAGAGACACTCGCAAGACATGTTTTGCTCATCAAACGTATGACAACAGTCATGGCTGGGGGCAGCCATTTTGTGCTTGGTGCTTGGTCACTGCTCCTTGCAGTTGTTGTAACCTTCTGGTTTGCTTGCACCAGTATTTTCTATGGAAGTTTTGTCCATTTTCTCAGTGCCTTCTGCCATGATGTTTCCAACTCCATCACATGCAGTGAAGAACTCTGCAGGGTCTAACGGGCCTGATGCCAAAAGTATTTGTGATAGATTGTTTTTAAAGCTGAATGTGCTGTTTTTGTGTGCAATGCAGTGCATTTGTCTCTGAGGTGGGTCTGTATGAGCTTTTTGTGAGCAGTATACTTTTGATATGTATATGAGTCTGTGCATAGTATAGCTATTCATGATGTATGAACAATATTGCTATTTTGGGCCAAGTAACCATATGCTGTGCCTTTTTTTACAGGGATTTTACAAAGGAGGGAAGTTTGTCTTCAGCTTTAAGGTGAGACACTTTGGACCTTTGTTTACAGGGTTGAAGTAAGATTTATCCACATGCCTTCCAGTAGTTTTTATTGGTATTATAAGTTTATTTAAAATTAATTTTCAAGCCTTAAACCTGTGTGTGCATTGGAGAGAAAAAAATATGGTTGGGAGTAGGGGAAAAATAGTTTTAAATTTGTAATGAGTAACTACTTTAATGGTAAAGGTGTACCCTTAAGGAGTCAATGAACTAATTATGGGTAACAAAGGGTCTGAAGATAAGAACAGCATAGTTGTTGTTTCTTTAAGTATTTTTCAGTGATGTTTTGGTTCCTGAAAGCCTTCAGTCACAATAATCAACTATTGCACAGCTCTCTGGGCATCATTAACAATAACAGGAGGTGCTGCACATATTTACGCAAATGCTTCCCTCAAAAATACGCACAGCATTTTGAAAGGTCTTGGGATGCATAGCTTTAGAAATTATATTGAAGAGAAAGAAAATGTGTTTTTCCACAGACTTCACTCACTCCTTTTACACCTGTGGGCTTTTACAAACCTAACATGTAATCTGGTATGTTTTGTGGACAGACTATTATTCATCAGCACTAAACTAACCAGAAAGGTCACGTGCAACAGCCATAAAGAAATGTACAGGGCAAACTATTTCAGTACAGTGGAGATAAAGTGGGTAACTCTTGATATCATCCTCCTATTTTTTCCCATGTTTTTTGCATAATGTCTCTAACATATACTGGGGAGCAATATAGTTGCTCTATATACAGTGATGTATAATGTAAAATCTTCAGCTAAGAATGAAAAGCATAGAGATGAAAGGAACCTGGTCTGAGCAGGGAGCTACGAAGACACGTCCATCAGGGAACAGTATGGGACCAGTACATGGATTAAGGAAGGAAGCAATTTGATAGCAATTTGAATGGACAATGAAAGTAAACTTGTAAGTGAAGAAGGTTTTAAAGTTACTAAAGTAATTCAATTCAAATTTAATAGAATATAAAATTAACCTGGCAATTTTATTGCCAAATACAAAGTTCTACATGTGGGCAGTAACAATGTAAAAATTTCAAGGATTTCAAAGCATGCACTTTGCTCGGCACTGTATGTATTATTAAATTCAGGATTTTTCTATCACGGCCACCTTGAAGGTTTTACCTCTTTTTGAGTATAAGTACCTTGTGTTGCTCTTTGAATATTGCTACTTCTGCACCTTTAAACTATATTTCATCCAAGGCAAGTCATTTCTGTGCTTTTCCAACAACAAGGTAAGACAGGGTTTTTTTATGGGAGGCACTAAATTCGAGGGTTTGCAATATGAGCAAGACTTGGGTGTAGGAGTTGACCAAGACCCGGCTGGATGTAGGCATTGTGCCGAAGCAATGAAAAAAGCACTGAGGATCCTGAGGCGTATCAAAAAAGCCTTTGTTACAAACCGCAGGAAGTTATACACATTCTACAATGACCATGTCAGACCACATTCAGAGGAATATGTCCACCACAATATAAGAGGGACTTAAATGTTCTTGAAAAAAGTATGGAGCAAGGCAAAAACAAGTTTCCTATACAGTGGGTATCAAAAACTTCAGTTATGAAGAGGGCCTTGCAACACAGTTTATTTAGTCTGAGCAAAACAAGAGTCAGCGGATGTGTGGTTTTCAATTTATTTTTAAATGCATTAATAAAGTGCACTAAAGAAGCTATTTCAAGATGAGTTCTGTCAGAGGACACAAGTTGAAATTATTTAAAAAGAAGCATACAAAGACATACTGTCACTAGTCAGAGTTACAGGCCTATAATATAGCCTACTGCTTTGTTTCCCCACTGGTCTCTCCTGAAATACAAACTACTGCTTTATTACCCTGATAGTCTGTCCTGCACTACAACCTTCTGCCTTATTCCCCCATTTATTTCTCCAGTAGTCACAACTACAGTTGATTGTAATTTGTTTCTGTTTCAGTATGTCTGGGGTTTGACTTGATCCACCTGTCTGTAGTGGGATCCCATTGGTCCAGTCAAAAATGGAGGAAGTAAATCTCTTTTTTTTATCTGACTGTTTCCCGAGCCTCACTTTAGTCTTTATTTTTCAGGTTGGACAGGGCTATCCCCATGACCCCCCGAAGGTGAAGTGTGAGACAATGGTTTACCATCCCAACATTGACCTGGAAGGCAATGTCTGCCTGAACATCCTGAGGTAACACACAAAGTGAATGATACAGCCTGTTATTTATATGTATGTTTCTCTTGTTTCATATCCCAGGATGAATAGTAAACTCCTCATCTGAACCCCACACAAACCAGCAAATCAAAACTTTAACTATCACGTCATTACAAGACATATTTTAAAAGCTTGCATAAAGTAGACCAATCTGAGTCATGGACAAACCCAAGAATGTAGTAGCAGTATTCATATTGATACATCACCTGATAGCAGTATCAGCACTATTTTGTTAATAATAGGCTTTTATATAGGCCAAGCAAATTAAATTAATTTATGATGGCAATTGACCACAGTAATAAATAGAGTGTAATCTGTTAAATTTTTGGAGCTCCTGTTGACTGTGGTTATTCTACCCAATTTTCTACCAGTGTAGGACAGTGTAGGACTGCTTGGAAATTCAGAACTTACACTTAAGATAAGTTATATGTTGAAAACAACACTTATTATCAAAGTACTTACCTAATTTACATAACACATATCATATATATAACCTGATTTTCATGTTTTCCTTTTCTTCCACAACTTGCTTCCAACATTCATATCCCTGTGCCATTCAGGAAGCACAGTCAGAATTCAGCCTGTTGGTTAAATTAAAAGAAAAAGAAGTCATCAGAAGCAGTAATGTCCATGTTACCTTTAGCCTTGCATTTGATGAGTGGCTTTTACAGGTTTATTTTTAGTCATGCATATGGCTTAGGAAAAACACTATGTTTCTGCAGCTAACTCTGCATGTGCGTACCAGTTTAGGAACCAGCAGTTCAAAAAAGCTGCTTTCCACCCAGATAGACAAATGTCAAATATCAACCTTTCTCCACAGGAAATGTGTTCAGTCTTTGCCAAACCACATGTTGGTCTGCAGGTTTAAAATTAAAAAGTACTTTTTAGTCTGTTATACTTAGTAACTACAGAGGAAATGGCGTGAATGGCACCGTTTATTTTGTTAAATGCAGATTAATTGACAGTTTATTTAGTTAAATTCAGGGTAATTGGCACATTTGATTATATTGCATACAGCTTGAATTTGCAGCTGTTTATGTTAGTAAACTGAGTAAATGCTGCAGTTTATTATGTTAAATATGGAGTAAATGCTCCAGTTTATTATGTTATTAAATAGAGTAGATTGTTGAGTTTTTTTTGTTGGTAAATGCTGCAGTTTATTATGTGAAATGTGGAGTGGTGTGGTTTATCATGTGTGCCAGTGTAAATGGCACAGTTAAGGTTTTAAATTCAAGTAAATGCTACATTTTATTATGTAAAAAAAAGAGTAAATGGCACAGTTTGTCATGTTGAATACTGGGTAAATGCCAAAGTTTAACATATTGATAAATACAGAGTAAATGCCACAGCGTATTGTCTTAACGTGTGTCATGTACATAGTATTTAACAAAAACTAGCATTATTTACCAACACAATAACTCTGCAGTTTACTCTGTATTTGTCTGACATTTTCTCTGTTGAAGTGTTATCCATTCTATCCCCTCATTTTTTAATTTTTTTTTTTTTTTAACTACAGAGAGGACTGGAAGCCTGTGTTGACAATAAACTCCATCATATATGGATTACAATATCTATTTTTGGTGAGTAGAGACCGTC
The DNA here is from genome assembly GCA_019176425.1 of Megalops atlanticus. Classification (NCBI taxonomy): domain Eukaryota; kingdom Metazoa; phylum Chordata; class Actinopteri; order Elopiformes; family Megalopidae; genus Megalops; species Megalops atlanticus. The sequence continues at coordinate 8,323,203 of CM032893.1, forward strand.
TCTTTTCCTCACTTGAATGTTCCTGCTCGATTCTGACATCATTTCCTCCCATCTCACGCCCTCCTTTCCCCCTACTCTCATGTAGGAGCCCAACCCCGAGGACCCGCTGAACAAAGAGGCCGCAGAGGTCTTGCAGACAAACAGACGGCTGTTCGAGCAGAATGTACAGAGATCACTAAGAGGCGGCTACGTGGGGGCGACTTACTTCGAGCGATGTCTCAAATAATTCGGAAAACGCTCCCACTACATACCTTTACACCCAACACAGACTGACACACAGAGGGAGTAGACAGATAGCTGTGGGGTGGTGGGGCTGGAGGACAGGCAACACAAAGCTCAGCGGTCAGAGAATGTTTCTCAGAAAAAAATCGAATTGGTAAACGCCACTACACTGATGCCCACAGTTTCTGCAGAGATTGACACACTGACTGATTCTCACTCAGACACACAGACCGACACACTTCTGCAAACATTTGCCTATATTGTACGATAGACACAGCGACACACATCCAAACATCCCGGCAGGTCTCTCATACTTAGACTTCCAAACCCCAACCTTATGGATTACACTCAGACTGCATGGACATCATCAGACGGCGGATATTGCAGTATAGATACATGGGCGTACACGCACAGACACACACACACACAAACACACACACACTGTACAGATACATTGGCGCACATGTGCACGCACGCACACACACACACACACACACTCACCCACATACACACAGACATACATACATACATACATGCACACACTGTACAGACACATACTGGAGTGCTTGCAGATGCATAGACTGGTAAGCAAATGCAGACATGGTGATTGACAAAAACAAAAACAGTAATGCATACAGGGCTTGTGTGGGATTGGGAGATCTATGGTTTTTTTGTTTTTTTTTTTTTTTTTTTTTTTTTGGAGGGATGGCATACTTTGATTTGGGGGAGGGGGAGGGGTACTTAAAATGTTATTGTTGTTGCGTATATTGAATTCCCAGCTGTTCACAATGACTGCAATATGAATAATATAAAATAAAATATGAACATGAATGATTCTAATTATATTGTTTAATACAAACCCATGACATATATTTGAAGCTGGATAAATAAAAATAGTTTGTTTTTTTTTACAGATTGTGTCAGTGAATTCAGTGTATTCACTATAATTCAGCTGAATGGCAGTTTATCTTGTGTTGAAATACAGTGCACTTTGTTTATAAGAAAAGGTGTTTTCTGTTCATAGGAATGGAGCAACAGTTTCTTCATACAGTAATAATTCTGGACTGAATGACCATGTGCAATACAATACTCAACAGAGTGCAGTGGTGCAAAGTAAGGCAAAACAAAATCAGCTTAGAATTTGAAATGCAGTGAAACTTGTATCTGTCCTTGATTACAACAGAACCTAGCATGTAAAATACTTTGAAATAAGAATGGCAGCTTAGCCAAGCCACAAAGTGACAGTCGACATGGCTATAAAAAGAAAGCACTTTCTGTCAATGAAAAATGCCATCCACTTGAGTTTTGCAAAGGTTTGTGAAAAACAACCGAAGAGATGTTGCTGACAAATTGGGCTTTCTACAGTCTACATTGTCTGAGAATCTATAAGACAGGGAGAGCATCATGAAGAGAAGAATTTGCATTTAAAAGGCATCAATGACTTCTGCAACAGTTATTACAGAGACACTTGAAAATAATTAATGGATATTATAATTAATGTGAAATTATTTTACACATTTAGGCCATTGACATTGTCACCATGACATTGTCACCACCACCATTTGCATGGTGACACTCTACAACAATTAAGAAGTTTATTTAATTTAATAAATATTTGTATAAAATTTATGTACATTTAAATACATTTTTCCATGGTTACAAATTTAGCCAAGGACATTTCTGGATGAAATAAGACAATGTAAAACATAAACATCCATTCCTTTGTAATCATTGGCCTTTAACAATTGACCACCTTTAAAAAATATAGCACCCTGGAACGATGTGATTCTTGTATGCAAAGTGCACTGTAATGTTGCTTTTGTGATTACAACTGTACTGTCTTCAAGGTATAAAAGCTAGTATGCAGCTGTTAGTGAACAACATGGTTGAGAGTGATTTGGTGAGTTGCTATTACTAAATGAAAAAACTGTATTTGAAGCCCACAGTGTATTCCCAGCACACTACTGTACTGCCAGTACTGACCGGCTTACCAGGACAACATATGTTCACCGCTAAACATGTCAGTTCCCTGCTGACAATACACGTGCTCTCTTATAAACAGCCCAGATATATTTTGTGTTTTGTTAAATAAGAAAAACATCAGTATGGTCTCTAAGGTTTGTTTTGTTATGAATCCTCTATATCTCCTCCAGAAGGATAGAAGCTGATTTAAGAATGATTTCTGACCTTCCCAAATGGGAAGACACCATTTCTCATATCAAACACTAGAAATAGGATGTGTCAGTGCTTCATGTTCTTTCATTTTATTATGAGGTAACTGATTTTCCCAAAAACATGAAGTTGTTAAAGGTTTTTTTCTATTTCCAATGTAAAGATAAAGACAAATCATTTTACAACAGGAAGTCAGACTTCCTGAAACAGAAGTGGCTACCAGTCCCCCACAGACCACCCTCTGATTGGTTGGGCAGGCACCTCATTGTACTGTGCGTACATACATGGTACATTGTGTACACCTATCTGTCTTGGAGTTTGTCAAATGTAAATTAAGATGTTTTTCCGATACTTCACACAAAATGGTGTCTAAAGTTGGAGTGCTGCTTACTGCATGTGTGCGGAAACCAGTGATGGTTCCTCCATATGCAGACCAAGCCTACAATGGCATGTGAAGCTGACACAAAAGAACAAGATTGGAGACTGACAACATATGGGGGAAGCAAAGGAAAGATCAGTGACCTTTGTGACCCTAACTATTTACCTTCAGGCAATGGCATATTGAACCCAAACGACTTTGTCATTTCCTGTGAGAGCTTGTGAGCACTTAAAGACAGACTGGTGTAAGGCACTGCGCCATCTGTTGGAAGACAGTGGCAGGTACCTTTTTTGTCAAGGGGCTGATCAGTCAAGATGGTGTCTTGAAAACAAAGATGGATGTTGATCAGCACCTACATGAAGGTTTGTGTGTGTCAACAGAGAGGCCAGCCCTCTGTTGAGTACCCCACCCTCAGAACAGAAGAAAGAGACAAATATACAAGTATGAGGAATAAAGTTGACCTAAACAGTAAGGAGGAGAATTCCCTCACTGTTTTTACAGTTGTGATTATGTAAGGGACATAGTAGGTCTTGATTTTTTCTTAAGGGATTTTTTTTCTCCAGGGATTGGCTATAGGCCTCATTGGCAGTCATTTTTATAAACACTTCTAATAATCCTCTAACTGTGAAACAAAAATGCAATAATATTTCAGAATTTCTAAATTATTTATTGACAAATTATCAAGTAATTATATTAACCACATAATTACAACACACAATATACTGTAGAATGGTGTGCAGATCTGAAAATGTCAATGCAATCATAAATGTCAAGGTGATCATAGTGACTCTCCCATTTACAGTTTAGCAGGATGGGTGTGTGCAAATGTAATATCTCCAGGATTGGCATCTTCCTGCATCCCAGTGTGCTGCCAAGACTAGAGGTCCATGGCCGGATAAGCTCCCATACACTATGATACTAAGACAAGGCCTCAAAGCCTACTGTTCACGTCAGCCTCAGGCTGAATAGGAAGTCCACGGAAACAAGTCATACCTGGCCTGGGCACACAGATATTAAAAAAAGAAATTGCCCAAAAGACAATTGGCATAATGTTCTGTCCAATGATAAGCTATGGATCAGTTTGATCAGGTACAGAAGTCGACACCACAGGAGTAGACGAAGGTACCGCCCATGCAGCACTGCGCAAATGGACCAGTTTTTGGGTGCAGGTGTAATGAGATGGGCTATGATACTGTGTGGATAGAGATCACAGCTGGCACCTATTTATGGCTCCTTCAATGTGCTACATAGAGCTCTAGCAAGACACATTACTTTGCACTTGACCTTGCGTATGACACGCATGTATGATCATAAGCGTAGCAACAACCCTGTGCCCAGTACCTGAGATACCCGAGATACCCAAGGTATGAGGTACAGAAGCCAGACAGGAGCTGCTTATAAAACACTTGGCAGTTATCTTATGAAAAATGAAATGTGGTGCTACACAAAGCCACATCTTCAAGACAAGGTAAAGATTCGTGCTTCAGGGTCAAGGTGGTATTTCATGTAAACAAGGTGGTCAGAGACACCAAGCTTGAAAGCAAGGCTAGCTTGCTTTCTGCAACATAGGTAGACAGACATATATCTACAAATTCATCAGTGTATCATTACGATATATTGCTAGGAAGCTTGGCTGCTAGCTGGATAGCTAGCTGGCTAACTATGAATGTATCAGTGTAACAATGATGTCATGACTGAAATCATTACTTCATTACAATACATTACTGTCATTTAGCAGACGGTCTTATGCAGAACAACTTACATAGTGCATCTAGTAAAGTCACACAAAAGTTGCACAAACAGGATGCCACTAACCACAATATAGTGCTGACATCCCAAATATGTTCCTAGATAGACATATAAATGTATTAAAGACTACACTGTTCCAAATATAATGCTAATACACGCCACAGGCATGCAAGTAAACCTCCACATACCCAGTTTCCTAAAACTCTGAGTTACATTTCCATGTGCATAATCACACATAAGAGGGACAAAAGATCCAGATTAAAATCTAGACGAAAATCTAAATGAAAAACCTACCTTTATAGAACAAAAGACTAAAAAGCATCACACTGCCAAATTACACACTGCATCAAAAATGCCTGGTCATCCTCTCTCTATCAGAGCCATCTGAGCAGCAAGTGCTTTTGCAAGTACACCAGCATTTGCTTTGTTCAAAGGACAAAATGCCTGCGCCACCACTGCATTATGAAACCCATGACGTCCCCATTCCTGCCACTGTTAGAGGGGAGATCCACCTCATAGCCCACCTCAGCTGACCATGCCACCTCTCAGACGCCAGACTGCCTCGAGATTTGAACTGATGCAGTGAACACATGGAGTTTTCATGCTGTTCCACTGTTTTCCAAGAGTCACTCGACCAGTGTTTCCCTGAGACACTTAAGGAGGCGATTAAGGCTTTAGAGACCAGCTTGTTTGAGCACACTTAATTCAGGGACATAGAAAATATACGATCAAATGTGTAGCATATAAAAATGCCCTGGACATTTAAAGGTCAGGTCAAATAAGGCCATGGCATGAACACATGCTGTTCTCTTCATTTTAGTCAATTTCAATACATTGGTGAAACCTTAAAACAGCTCCACTTTTGACTCTGTATCCATGATCACAGAACTGCAGAGAGAGGACATCCTATTTCCTGTAGCTAGACATGTTAGGCACAACATTCTTTAAGACTTGTAATTTTTTGATATACAAAAGTAGTACCCTACCTCCAGTGTCTAATAAACTCTGGCTGTATGGACATACTGTAAATGCAGCCCTGGGAGCCTAGAGATACACTCTGACAAGGGCTGACAGTAAGGAGTCTATACTACTCTTAAAATGAGATTTTTATATGTCATTTTATTATTCTAAGATAGTTCTTCCCTACTATCGCTGCACATTTTGTGAAATGAACCACACACCACATCCAAGATTGAGGAGAGCACCCACGTACAGGCCCAGCTCAGGGTTTGACAAAGTATATCTGAGATATTCATTGAATAAAATATGAATTGGGCATTGGGCAATACTGAGGAAATATGATGTGTCATTTGTGTCATTGTGGTGATGTGGCAGTGGTGGGAGCTGGTGGGTGGCAGTGATGACTGCAGTGAAAATGGTAAAGCCAGTTATCTCTTCTTGTTAAAAGAGATTAGCCAGCTGACAGATAGCTCTCCAGTTAAGCAGATGTATCTTCACAGTGTTGCCATTAAACACAAGGAAAAGGCACTTTCTCCTGCTTTGGCTTCTTATCCTGGTGCTACAGGAATACAGACGACTTTTCTGCTCAGTTAAGGGAATGATTGGAAATAAAAGTCTGTGCCTTGGGAATATTTGATGACCTAGCAGCTATCAACAAAGTTTTTTCTTTCTGTCTCTCTATTTTTTCTCTCTACCTTGTGCCACTTAAGAAACATGGACAGGTTTGGCTCTGCCCTGGCATAGTAAGAGATTACTATGACTACCACTCACCCTGAGTCATTATAAAGTAAGCCTGGGCCCATATTCCTCACCCAGGCAAAGCTGTAAGAGAAGACCCCATTGGTAGTCCATCATATCCCATTACCAGTCTGTGTGCATGTAATGAACTGATGTGTACATTCATTTACAAGGCACCAACTGTGTTTTCTGTTGTTTGTCTCCTTTATTTTCCTACTGGGGTCAAGGAATCATTTTCCAGTTTTTCCCCAACTGGCTCTGGGTTTTCTGGTTTTTCAGTTCCCTCTGGAAAACACTCACTGCCACAGCTTGTGATAATACATTGAAAGAATGAAAATACTTTCTGATTGATTGTTTGATTGGATTATTAATGGTTATTAATATACTACCACAAGTAAATACATTGTAAATTTAGGGTCAGCTGAAAAAAATATATTGAAGCAAAAGTTTTTGAAATCATCCTATTACGTTATCACAGAGTACTTACAAAGTATTTATTTAAAAGCGAGCAACTTCATTATCTTCACTCATTTCATTAATATAAGCAATTATCCAATCAAGTGGCTACCCTAAATTTTGTTGGTTTATGTCATGGGTAATGTTCATAATATAAACTTAATAAACATTTTATTCACGGCGATCGCCAACCACCCCCAAGCAGCCTTACCCTCCCTACCTTCATGGGGATGAAACCAAAGCTTCGTTCGGCTCTAATAAAATGTACTATTTTTCCAAACGAATACACAATATTTGGGATAATCAGAGAACTCATCTGAGCTATGCATTTTAATTATTAAGTTAATTAAGTTAATGTGCAGAGCAAAGAGGGCGTACAAACACAAGATACGCATCGGTTATTTTGTTTAACCCTGGTACAACCAGATCTCCCCCGGATCCCCCAGGAATCCACCGCTCCGGTGAGATGAAAAGCACGACTTGAAAAGATCCCCCACCTCATCTCAGAGACTGGGTACTGAGCGAGAGCCGGTGCGAGCGCCACTTGATCGGCTGAGCGGTCCGTACACTGCGCGCGTGAAAGGGCTGGGCTACGGGAGCGTGCGCGAGGGGAGGAGGGCTTTGCAGCTGCGGCGGCGCGTGATATTCTTCCGCGGGACAGTGACGCGGCCTTTTCCTTCCGACAACACTGGCCGAGTGCGGGCAGCCGTGCTGCTCAGGAACATCAGCTAATTCGTGTACAGTACGTTAAAAAAGCGCTGTATTCGCAGTAACGCGGTGAGCTAGGGAGCATCCAGGCGCGTTTGTTCACCTCTCCCAACTTTATTTTTTGCTTCCGCACGTTTCCGTTTGCTCTCTCGCCTTGAACGCTGAAGAAATATAATCCGGTTTGTGTTGCGCGCTGCGAAGCTAGCTAGCTACTTCTGGAGTGAGGCTCGGGCAGAATGGAGCTGATCGCAATCCTCGAAAAAACGGTCTCTCCAGGTGATTATACGCCGTCAAATGCTTTCGTGTTGTCAATATATTACATATTTTGTTTGGAATCGGGATATCGTATGGATATAACTGGCTAGATTTGTATTGAATTGGGTTAAGTTGTACAAAGTTGGGGGGAAAAGGAGGGAGGTGGGTAGGTACGTTACGGCCTGCTTGGCTAGCTGGCTAACTAGCCGACGACTCCGCGGAACCGGCTTCTCTGAGTGAGGATGCACATGCTCGCAAGCCTTACGGTTCGCGGGGGGCAGCAATTTTCATTAACTGTGTAAGAATAATTTCACAGTCTGTGTGTTTTCCTAAATGTGTTGATAGCAGTACTTAATTTGACCTGATTAGCCACCCAACGTTGGGTGGTTTGGTCTACAGACCCGTGTGTCGGCCTAGCTAGCAGACATGCAGTTAGCTGTAGCTACTGGGGTGTAACTGGCTGGCTAGCTAACATTAGGAAGGCCGAGTTATGTTCGTGGAAAAAACTTCGTTTCGGTGGCTGGATAGCTAAATCATTTTGTTGTAGAACGGCTAACTGTGTATGCATTTTCAGGTGGCTGAGTCATTTTAATTCAGGTTTGCCTGCTAGTGTAGCTAGCTAGCGAAATAAGTGAGCTAGCCAGCTAACTGGTTAATGTAGCTAGCCACCCAAACGGATGTTGGCTAGCTACCAGGAATGCTAGTGTGGCACCGGGTGGCTAACTGTATTAGGTAGCTAGTTACAATAAATTGTGTTAGAACTAGCTATTTCCCAGCTTGTGAGGATGGGACTTGGCTAACTACTACCTCATGGGAAATGTCGAAGACCGTAAGGAAATGAATGAAGCCAGACCGTGCGGCTAACCGGCTATGCGTTTAGCCGTGAGTCACTTAAAAGCGGGAACCGGGTCTTTTGTTGAACGATTAAGACGTGGAGTTTTCATGCTAACTTTGGTGACGCCAGCCAGCTGCAATCACATTAACGTTTCACTTATTTCCTTCTAGATCGAAATGAACTGGAGGCTGCGCAGAAGTTTCTGGAGCAGGCGGCGATCGAAAACTTGGTTTGTAGCTACATTTTCTGCTTAAGGATGTTCACCACGCCTTTTCAGTAGCTAGCTAGCTAAGTTACTAGCCAGCTGAATGATTTATGTAAGCTACGCTTACTGAAAACCCGCCATGCCTGTGGAATCCACGCAGTTGTGCGGTTTTAGCTAGCTAGCTAACTGCCGGTGCTGGTGTGGGGGGGAAAAAGGTCATTCTTGAAGAAATAAGCCGGATGCTTGTGTCCTGCAGCGCACTGTGTCCCGGCTCTTGAAACGCATCCTTGCTGACTCTGAGGTCACAAATTAGAGCGGTTAGCCGGGGCTTTGAAGAGGTTGGGTTGTGCAGTCAAACGCGACCTCCCTTGCTCTGCGATACGCGTTTCTGTCACTTTCACTTCCCGTGTGTGACTATATTGCACGGTTATAAGGTGAAGGTTCAGAGAATGGCTAATAGACGACTCAAACTTCCTGACAGTTTTTTTCCCTCGTTTTAATAAAGCAAAAAGTATGACCTAGTTCAAACGCAATGTATTTGACATGAACGAACTTCCAAGCAGCGTTTGAATCAAAATATCAAACGGATTAAATCCTTCGTTTCGATTTAACGGTAAAAAGTAATCAAGGGAGATAACATTTGGAACATGTGCTGTACGACAGATGCCATAACCGTATGTCGGATGATATTTTACTGCGTTATTTCTTGCATTACAGAGCATAAACTGTTAGTCAAATTAGACCACCACAGTAGTAGTATTTGCAGAAAAACGCACATTGGCTATTGATTTGCTCAACTGCTAGTCTGATGTGAGCTGGCTGGTGAGGCACTCCCCTTAATGAGTGGAATGTTGTCAGTTGAGTGAAGTATTTAGCATAATGGAATTTGTCTTCAGTAGTTGTAACATGTATATTTCGCCATCTACAGTTTCTATCAGCAAATGTAATTGTAAAGTAACACACTTCCAGCGCAGAACAAAAATGTGACAGAAAAAAATCATTTGTTGAACAAATGTGTGGTAAAGTGTATTACTTACCTCTGAATCAGTGTAGATTGTCAGAAGGACGTTTACCATTTTAATGCAGGCATGTCTGTTTTAGTCCAGCTGGTGCCCAGTACAGTGCTGTAGCCACAATCCCATTTGCTGCCTTTGACAACACAATCAAGATATGTGCACCCGCTGGCGCTGGTGTCTGAAGTTCACCTCCCAAGCACCTTTGTGCTAGATGCTGCTCCTACATCACTCTGGGTGAATGGAAATGTGTTAATGTGGTATAATGAGATGCAAATATAATGCGTGTATATATAATTCCTCAAGTCCTCAAACACAGCATCTGAATGTTCCAAGCTGAAGTGCGTGGTCTGTGCTTGAGAAGAAGCAGTAATGAATGGAAACCAGGTCCAAAGTCTGTCCTTGCAGGTGGTTCAGTTTGTACTGTATTTATTGGTTGGTCATCTTGTCTGAGAAGTCTTTGGAGTTAGTTACTCTTGTATGGCTAGATGTAGTACTTGGCTAGCAATTTCAACATAATTTAGCAATTGTCGAATTAATGCACTTGATGGCTATTTTGCATAGTGTGCTTGTAAGCAAAGATTGATTGCATAAGTACATGTTTGCTGACAGAGGGAACATTTTTAGGTTAAGGTTTGTGGTACACTCCATTTTCAACAGTCCTGTACTTGTGTGAAGGTACACAAATCGGTGTAAAGGGCAGACTGATGTCTGTCATTTGGAAATCATGACAGAATATTTCAGTGTCCTATTGATGAAGGGGAGTGTTTGCTTGTTATATTACATCTTAGTAAGGCTTGTACATACCTAAAAACAGTAAGGTGTGAGTGAAGCTTTTTGAGCGCCCCCTAGTGTGCTGGATGGCTGTCTCTTGGTTTATTTATGTATTTTTGTGGTTAACAAGGTTCAAATGCTACAGATAGCCAGTGAAGGGGTTTGCTGAAGGGCTTTGCCAGTGAAGGGGTTTGCTGTCCACATACGTACACACTGAAAAGATCAGTATTTTGACAGTACATTTGACTGTCTGCATGATGGTTTCACATAAGGTTGAATATTCAGTAAAGCCAAAAACTGCGTAATCTCAATGAGCGTGAAGTTGTTTTGCATGTCTTTTTTGATGATTGCTTGAACACATTTGTCTGCAAGCCCCTTTTAATCTTGCAACCAGTGATTGTGATGCCAAAATGCAGGTTTGTGAGTATTTGAGTCTGTTCTACAGGACATGCGCACTAGTGCACACTCCTTTCAGTCAGAGCCCTTACAACTTCTTGTTCTGTCTAATCATAAAGCAGGAATTCTTTTCCAACAAGTTGCTCATTACTGGTGAGTAGTATACTAAATGTATGGCATGGGTCCAGTCTTTTTAGTACCCATCCCCTTTATGTCTATAATGAAGGGAAAACTTCAGATTACGTGAATATGGAATTTGAGCTGTATGCTGAGGAGAAATTGGCAAAATTGACTGAAAAAATGACAGGAGCATATTTCACAGTTGGAATCGCAGATGGTGAAATGACCAAATTTCATGCAAGTGGGGCCGGCTAATTATCTCTGTAATGAGCACCAGTGTAACCAAGCATATATTCAGACCTGACGGAGGTAATTCTCAGGAAGTATTTTCAACTCTCCCAGTTTTTAGTGGGTAGTAAGTCTTTTGGGTGGGTATATATAACGGTTAGGGAAACCCAGTTCCTTTGACATGGACACATGTAAGGATTGCCCTAGGTATTTGCAAAGGTTTTCTATAATCTTGTTGATTGGACTTAATTTCATGAGGCAAAAAACAGGGTGTAACTCAATACTCCAGCAAACTGGAATGTTATACTTTGAAGCAGAAGAATGTTGCGTTCTATGCCATCTAAAAAAAGGGAGGTATATTAAGGTGTTCCTAGATTTATATAGGTGTACACCAATTACCCCAACAGTGTAGTTATTGAATATTTATATAAATACTATATACATTTCAAATACTTATTTGAAATGTTTGATAGCAGAAATCGGATTATTGGAATATCCAAAGAACAGATGAACAAGTACGCACCGAAAGGCAAAATAACTATTGTGGTTATTCTTTGTGTGTATTATGATTAGTAGTACTTTTTGGACGAGTTTGAACTTGAGGTGATTGGTAAACTTAAACAGGATGAATTATCTTTTGCGTGCAATGATGTATTTGCTACTTCGTTATCTATTCAAACAATTGGAGAATTTGAACAATTGGTTTAGCTAATGTGGCTATGTACTGCTAGCTAAGGCTAGCTATTATGTTTTTATAGTAAGAAACCAAACCGCTTGCTACTTGGCTAACTAGGTGTGTGTTATAGGTGTAACCAGTGGTAACTACAGTTTAGCTAGCTAGTAATATCAGATTACTATGTAGTAAGATGTGAAGCTCAACAGTTACTACTTTGGCAGTTGTCTCTGAATTGGCATGGTCTGAATGGGTTGACCAGCCATTTATTTCAGTGGCTGCTACCTTTAAACCCCTCCATCTTTGTTTTCAGTTATGGTTACCAGTGTGGGGAAAAGGTCCTTACCCCTTTTATTTCTCCCCCTTGCCAAGAGATTTGTGAGAGAGAGACTCAGGACAGTAAGTTAGTTTGTAGAACGAAAGCACACTAAGCATACCAGCACAGGTATTTCCAGACAGAGGTATCTTTGCACATGTAGCCAGCTGGACAGGCTAACCTCATCCCTGCTGCAGTAACCACTTCTATACCCTTAACAGTAAGGTCTGTTTTTGAAACATCTACTGTGCATGTGTGGTGGGTGTGTGTTTTTTTTTTTTTTCTAGAATAGATTTAAGTCTTGCTTTCATGTGGAGGACTGGCCTGGTGAATTGCAGTCGCTTCATGTTTATTGCCATTGGTGTCGTAGCTCTGTGGATGGTTTGCAGAAGGGGGTAAACAGCGGTCCGACTCCTCCTTGCTCAACACTGCGTTCTGATTTGCAGCCAACGTTCCTGGTGGAGCTGTCCAAGGTACTGGCCAACCCTGGGAACAGCCAGGTGGCACGTGTTGCAGCAGGGCTCCAGGTCAAAAACTCCCTCACCTCCAAGGACCCAGACGTGAAGACCCAGTACCAGCAGAGATGGCTGGCCATCGACAGCAACGCCCGGCGCGAGATCAAGAACTACGTGAGTTTATGCATGATGTTCTATATACTGTTTAATGCGGGTATGCAGTGATTGACTGAGTCATCGTGCACCCCACCGAACACTCGTGGACCACCAAACCAAATGATCAGATTTTAAATGACGTGGTCGTTAACATTAAAACCAATATTGTCAATATTGTCAGTGTGTTGCCTTAAACGTATCCAAATATGTATCAGACAGATGGGAATCTGCCATGTGTGGTAAATGAAGAAATGATTGATACACTTCTGTATATCATAGGTGCTGAGTGGAAATGGTATGAATATAGCTTTACAACACAATTACTGTCCAAAAATGGATGCACTAAATGTGGTGAATGTGACAGATACATGGGCGTCCAAGGTGGTATCAGGCTGTTCTGCCAGCAACAACTGATCCAAATAAGGCTGGCATTAGTTCAGTTCTTCATTTCATGACCAGTAAAATCAGACCTGGCACCAATGAATGAGAGGATGAGTGGCCTGTTGTTTTTTTATATACACCTGAGGGAGCGCATAATATCTTAGTTTACACTTTATTCTTAAAATTCGTCCTGAGCTTATCTTCCTAATATTTTGCCCTATAAACCATACATAACTGTATTATACTTGAATTGACATATGAATAAGCATGATTTCAATTGACTGAACACATTGCTGAATTCATCAGGAATAAATATTTTTGAAATGTAGTAGTGATGTTGTCACTATGTTGTCTCACACCATTAAAGTGGAGCTGATGTTTGAGTGGGTGTGTTTTTAGTAGTCATAGCATCCCAATCTAAATTGGCCAAAGGATGTAAATTTTGAATGAGAGAGTTCTCTGTAGATGGACTTTGTTATCTTGAAGACAGCCCAAAGTGGTGCTTCGTTTGGCCAGTGTGGAACATTGGGAAAATTCTGGAATAAAAAGCAGTTCAACCTTTAAGTGATGCTATAACTGGTAATGTATGTTAAAGCATTTGCTCTTGTAATTGGTCAGTGGAGAATCATGGGACCTTGCCCTAACTCCGCCACCTCCTCCCCTTGTCTCCAGGTCCTGCAGACCCTGGGCACAGAGACGTACCGGCCCAGCTCAGCCTCCCAGTGTGTAGCTGGCATCGCCTGCGCCGAGATCCCCGTCAACCAGTGGCCGGAGCTCATTCCCCAGCTGGTGGCCAACGTCACAGACCCCAGCAGCACGGAGCACATGAAGGAGTCTACCCTAGAGGCCATCGGTTACATCTGCCAGGACATTGTGAGTAGGCTTGAGTCAGTGTTTCCGTTTCAGCAGACCGTTGTGGTGTGAGAACAGTATCACTGTGGGTTTTTCTATATAAATAAACCATTGGTTTATAACATGTAAATTTTACAGCATTTAACAGCATCCTATCTAACCTAAATGTCAGAGCCTAATAGTTACTCCTTGTTCCAAAACTACTCACAGGTGTCCAGAACTCGGGCCAGGCCATAGATCCCTTTTCATCAAGCATAATCTGCTATTGTTTTTCTTGTCGACATTGCATTCATTTTGCACCACTTGCACTGGTTTTCACTGAATGAATGAATTGTGCACCATCCTGTCTGAAATGGTCCATCCCCACATGCTTCCAGAGTGTGCCTTGAAGGAAAACTTCCTTCATCTCCTGATCTCTGTGCTCCTTTTTTCTCTGTACAGTAGGTTCCTATACTGTCTTTACAGCACAGCTGATACCCATACTGTTGATACTAAAGTTTATGATCTGTTAAATATTAGTCCATAATATTATCTTTGAACCTTAATGGATGAATCAGAAATGGTCGGTTCAATTCACTAAGTCTTACTGTCCCCGATGGACAAGTTGTTTGGTGTAGCTACAACAATGTAAAGAACGTTGGACGCAGAACAAAAACCCATTAACATGGAGGTGCCTGCATACGTGTAGTTCTCTCAAGCAGTCATAAAAATGCAGTCGGACTAGATTAAAAGTGAGTACAGCGCAGAAGGTCATGAATTAGTAAAATGGTTATAATAAATACAATAAATTATTTGAACAGTAATGTATGAAAAGAGGAGAAGATTATCACGTATTGCATGACAGCCTGCAGTTGTGCTTTTCTGCGCTGATTACTGAGGTTGTTATAAGGACAGGAGCTAAATTTGCCGTCTTGCTTTTTAAGATACTGAGTTGCCCAAATGGGAGCAGCTGAAGGTCCTTGTACAGGAGCTCTCAGGCATTTAAAAATGATTTGGATTCCCAGAGCATGTGCTTCTCGTGTACTGTAGAGCCTGCCTGCCCCCAATAAATTTTGAGACCCTTTAAAGTATTTTCATCAGTGAGATATGACCATTGACATTCAAGCAGGTAAATCTGCAAGCCAATGAAAATGTCAAAATGGACTCAGGGACTGAAGACTAAGGGTCACCATGGTTTTGTCAACATGAATAGTTTCTTTCAGAAAAACTACCCATTGGAATTTATTGTTGTGATATATTGCATGTGTTCAATGTTCCTAGGTATTTATAGGTCTCTTCAGACTCAAACCTTCCCGTAAATAATTCTGAAGAGGAGCTTATTTTTTCTTAATTTGTTTTAAGAAACGCCTTGTATTGAAATCGTAAATCAACAGGCCTTGTTTGCTTTCAGTTTCATGGAGAAGTCTGAATCACCAGCAGTACTTGAGGATATGTCTGCTGTCATGCTGATTTTGTACAGTAACATGTGGGATGTGTAACAGAGGGGATGAACCACATGCCTAACATGTGTAATAGTTGTTTAACCCCTTGTCCTGTTATGTATATATTAAGATACAAAGCTGCAACTTCTACCCGTTTTTGCTCTTGTAGGCAGACTTAGGGTGATCTAATATTTGGCTATTTGTATTTAGCTAACATGGTATTACCAAAGATTCAGACAAAGCGGCATATTTACTGTCCTGGTTGATTTTATTTAGAAGGTATGAGAGCTATGGGCCCCAAAATTAGTTTCGCCGTGGATACAGCTACACCTGTTACAACACATTAAGCATTTCCTGAAGACCAAGACAGCTGAAAACTAAAATGAAGGATGCCACGCGACTATACAGCACAGAATTATAGGACAAGCCCAATAATTTTTGCCGAGGCCTGAAGTACGCTGTCCTTTTACCTGTCCCCGTGGCAACCCCTCTGTCTGCACATGCAGCGCTGGACTCTGGATATGAAAATCGTGGCACCCTGCCGCATGTTTATCAGATTTCAGATCTTCATTTGCCATTGTCCCCCGGCTCACTCTATTCTGCAGCGCCGCCACGGTTTTAATCCCCGTCCACGCCGGGCCGAAGTGTCCCACGCTCCCGCTTCTCCCCGGCGTCGCCCTCCTAATCTCGCATTTCACCACCCCGCGTGCCTCTCCCGTCCTTTTGATTCCCGTGATAAACTGCTGATTTAATGAGGCTTTCACAGACACCAGTGCCCAAGGCCCTGCGTTTTTCGCTTTCCCAGTTGTGCCGCTCTATCCTCAAATCCAAATGCGGGGTGCTGTTTATGATTGTGCTTCTCTCGGTTTAGTTGAAGCATAAGTGTAAACCCAACTGTGTTGGACTGGTATCAAGCTTTTGAACACATTCCTGTGATGATGCTTTGACTTCCATTGTCTTGCCTTACTAATAAAAGGATGTGATTTCCCAAGATCTTGTTTGGAACTCATTAAAGGGTTAATTCATCCTGGGTGTCATAGAAAAACCAGGTAACGGTGTAGTTTTGAGTATGACCCAGAAGGATATTCCCCCTTGAATGTTAGAGCACTGCTTTCCCCTTGTAAGCCTGCGTGTTCGTTTCCCCTCAGGACCCAGAGCAGCTGCAAGAGAACGCCAACCAGATCCTGACCGCCATCATCCAGGGCATGCGGAAGGAGGAGCCCAGCAACAACGTGAAGCTGGCCGCCACCAACGCACTGCTCAACTCCCTGGAGTTCACCAAAGCAAACTTCGACAAAGAGGTATGTGCCCTGATACAGACAGGGGCACACGCATCCCTTTGTGGCCACAGTGTGCCATAGTGTTAAAGAACAGGGCTTGTAACCCAAATTTTGTTGGTTCCATTCCCCGTTGGACCACTGCTGTACCCTTGGGCCTGAATTGACCTCAGTAAATACCCAGCTGTGCAAATGGATAGCATTTGTAAGCTTTGCAAATCTGCTAAACAGCTGTAATGTAATATAATCAGTTTATTGATGAAGACCCATGCTGATTTGTTGCCCCAGTATGTCGAGTTGCGTTCAGCTTTAGAATGAATTCAGGCTCAGACTGAATATTGGCACATGGGAGTTTGCCTGGTAAATAAAGATGAGCTTGCTGGTACATGAAGATGGTTGTGGTGAGCAGATACATCACAGTTTTTGTCGTCATTGTTTTGTTCCTCTAACCACATGCCTGTTTTCATTCCCATCTCTCGGGGTGACTTTCTGGATGGTGTTATTGCCGACACCATGTGCTTAGTTTGAAAGTTAAATTTAATCTTTATTTTTAAGCAGTATTCGGAGTACTTCAGACCTGTTAAGAATGATTATTGAATATGATGTTGAACTTCCTAACCTGTCTGGTCTATGATGAGAGATCATGCACCACTCTGAAAGCTGATGTACAACCCAACCACATGATCTGAGACCCCAGAAAAGACAGCTGCGGACATACCAGGAGATAGCATGTGGACTTTGGAGAAGTGGGTCATGACGGGTTCTCATTCTGTTTTTTTCCCTCCGCAGACCGAAAGACACTTTATAATGCAGGTAGTCTGTGAAGCAACGCAGTGCCCGGACACCAGAGTAAGTTCCCATCGCCTCATTGTCCCCCTTGTTTTCATTCAGAGGGAATGATATGTGCATGCCAGCAGGCTTACCAAAGCAGGAGCACAGTGCCAGGGCCGCACCAGCAGAGAGCAAGCAGAGCAGCAACTGTGTGCCGCTCGCGAATGAAAGCATCAAAACCTGTGCACTTGCCTTTTATTATGTGGGTGTTTGCATTATCAAACCTCTCATGTTTACACACATAATGTGTACAAGTGTGCCGTTAATGAACCAAAAGATGATTAAACTTTCATTAAGCAGATTTATTATACGAGGAAAGAAAATGCATTTAAAATGTGTTCTGTCAAGCCAGTCATGGTTCAGCTCCTCTGCAGAAGTTGTCTAAAACTTAGTGGTTTGTATTGCCTCCCTGTAGGTATTTTAGACTCTTCAACCTATATCTTACAGCGTTTACAATAAACACAACTAAAAGTGAAAACCAGAGTGCTTTTCGTGTGATGGGGTTGGGGTCTACTATGGGATTTAATGCTCCCAGCTGTAATGCTTCCATAGATTAAATGGTGTGTGCAAGATCACCTTAGACTGTTGGCAGATTATCTCCGAGTTTACTTAAGCGTTTGACAAATTCCTACAGAATGGTGCCGCCTGTAGTAACTAGCCAGTTAAGATGTCGCTCGTATGTTTCCACAGGTACGAGTTGCTGCCTTACAGAATCTGGTGAAGATAATGTCACTGTATTATCAGTACATGGAGACATACATGGGGCCTGCTCTGTTCGCAGTGAGTACCGCAAACGATGGATCTGTCCCTGTTCGCCAGAACTGGCCTGTTTGAAAATGAGCTCCACACCTTATTCTTTCCCCTCTCTCTTCAGATCACAATAGAAGCCATGAAAAGTGACATTGATGAAGTCGCCTTACAAGGAATCGAGTTCTGGTCCAACGTTTGTGACGAGGAGATGGACCTGGCTATAGAGGCGTCTGAAGTAAGGCCCTGTAATGTCAAACAGAACCAAATGTTCAAGTGAACTACTACCTGTTCAAAAGCACTACCATTAGGTATGCTAAGACAGACTACATAGGATCCATATTCACCATTTGTTAGCCACATAGGTGAGGTTAATGGTACTTTGCTAGAGAAATAGTCTTACTGTTTGCTGTGTTTACTCTTATACAGCCTCCAATCGGGCTTCCTGTGATTATTCTTGCTATGGTGTGTTGTTGAATTGCTGAACTCATGCTGTTTCTGAATGGCTTTATTGCTGACACCATGTGCTTAACTGCAATGTTAAATTTCATGATCAGTTGTATTTAAACTGTATTCAAAGTACTTCAAACCTGCTGAGAATGACTATTGAATATGAACTTCATAACCTGTTTGGTCTATGATGAGAGATCATGCACCACTCTGAAGGCTGATGTACAACCCAACCACATGATCTGAGACCCAAAAAAGACATGGTTATGGATGTACCTAGAGATGGCATGCATACTTTGAAGTGTGTCATGAGTTTCACATTGCAGATTTTTTCCCTCCCCAGACTGAAAAAACTTTATAAGGCGGGTAGTCTGTGAAGCTGTTGGGTGTTACTGAATTATCCCATCTGTTCATCTTCACTTCTGATTCTTTATTTCCTACAGTGAGGCAGCTCCAGTGCCATTTCACAAATTAAACCAATTCGGCATCGATGCTCTGGTGCACACAGGGAGTTTGAGGATAATGTATTATATCTGAGGACATCTGGCTGACCTGTGCTCATTCCCCCCCAGGCATCTGAGCAGGGAAGACCTCCAGAACACACCAGCAAGTTCTATGCCAAAGGAGCCCTGCAGTACCTGGTGCCCATCCTTACTCAGACACTCACCAAGCAGGTAAGGACAGTGATGGTGTATGAGCACAGGGTGTTGTGGGAATTGGAGTCTCCCAGTCATCCATGTTTGGAAATGCTTGCTGTTCTTTAATTACATGAATTACAAAGCAAACTTCGATAAAGAGGTATGTGCCCTGATATCAGTAGGGGCACATCCATCCCCTTGTGGCCACAGTGTGCCGTGTTGTAACCCAAAGGTTGTTGCTTCCATTCACTGTTGGGCCACTGCTAAACCTGTGGGCAGAGTACTGACCCAAATTGACCTCAGTAAATACCCAGCTGTGTAAATGGACTGCATTCAGTTGTAAGCTTTGCAAGTCTGCTGAACAGCTGTAATGTAATACAATCTGTTTTATTCAGTTTATTGTTGAAGTCCAGTGCTGATTCATTGCCTAAGTATGTCAGGTTGCTTTCGGTTTCAGAATGAGTTCAGGCTCAGACTGAGTA
Source organism: Megalops atlanticus (assembly GCA_019176425.1). Taxonomy (NCBI): domain Eukaryota; kingdom Metazoa; phylum Chordata; class Actinopteri; order Elopiformes; family Megalopidae; genus Megalops; species Megalops atlanticus. The sequence goes on from CM032893.1 coordinate 8,343,092, forward strand.
TTGGCACATGGGAGTTTGCCTGGTACATAAAAAAGGGCTTTCTGGTACATGAAGATGTTAGTCATGGCAAGCAGTAGATACATTATGCAGTTTTTATCTTTGTATTGTTCCTCTGTGTGCCTGTTTTCATTCCCATCTAATGCAGTCACTTTAGCTGTTTATGAATGGCTTTATTGCTGGTGTTTAAGAAGTATTCGGAGTACTTCAAACCTGTTGTGAATGAGTATTGAATATGATGTTGAACTTCCTAGCCTGTCTGGTCTATGATGAGAGATCATGCACCACTCTGAAGGCTGATGTACAACCCAACCACATGATCTGAGACCCAAAAAAGACATGGTTATGGATGTACCTGTAGATAGCACATATAATTTGGTGTTGCCTTAATGAAGGACATTAGATGCACCAAAATTGCTAAAGAAGCACAAGCTGTTTAGAAATAACTGAACTAATTTAAAATTTAAGGTTTATATGTAGGGAATAATTTAAGACACTTGTTTTATACTGAGTTTTATAGTACTCAGTATTATAGTATGTGTTTGCAACAGTAGTCTACGGTGGAAATGAATGGAATGATTGCATGAAGGGATGCTCCCATGGAGAGTTTCTCATGTCACGATCATATCAGTGGACCACATATTTAAAAAAAAAAAAAAAGTTTAATGACAAGAATTGGCTGTTCAGCTCAGGTACACTTACTGTCCTGCTTATAGTCTAGTGCATCTACCGCTGTTAAGGCACCTTTAATTTCCTATGTCCTGTTCTGCTGACAGATCTCATCTTGAAGTGGCATCTGTTTTCCACTTTATTAATCCTTTTTAAAAATTAAAACCTCAGTCAAAGCCCCTTGGACTCTCCTTTCACTGAGACTAAACAGATCAGGTGTCTGGACCTCTCTTCATAACTTCTGTGTTTGAGAGCTGGTGCCAGTCATGCCCTTTTTCCAAGAGCTTCTGTATGTAATGTTGTGTCCAGAACTGGACACAGTAGACTAGATGTGCTGCAGATAAATGCACCGACCTAAATTTTGTATGGTAGCTATTCTGATGAATGTGCGATACTGTGGGATCTCTGTCCTGTTCTTCCATCCTCCTCAGTGATGGTAGCATTCCACTGGTGCTTTAGTAAATCCTGCTGCCTAGCAAGCTGTTGACAGGCGTGGCACTAGGGTCTGTGTGGCATGTACCCTGTTTGAAAATGAGGCTCTGAGATCGGGCCTGAGGGTGAGACGCCGCTGTCTTTGGCCGCAGGACGAGAATGATGACGACGACGACTGGAACCCCTGCAAGGCGGCCGGCGTGTGCCTGATGCTGCTGGCCACCTGCTGCGAGGACGACGTGGTGCCGCACGTGCTGCCCTTCATCAAGGAGCACATCAAGCACCCCGACTGGCGCTACCGCGACGCCTCCGTCATGGCCTTCGGCTCCATCCTGGAGGGCCCCGAGCTCAACCAGCTCAAACCTCTCGTCATCCAGGTAACCGGCACAAACCGCACCTCATCCAAGTAACTCGCTCAGATCACATATCATCCAGGTAACTAGCTCACATCACGCATCATTCAAGTAACTCACTCAAACCACTCATCCAGCTAACACTCAAACCGCATGCCATGCAAGTGACTCATTCCAACCTCTTGACGTCTAGTTAATGCTCAAACTGTTTGTCATCTAGGTAACACTGTCAGACTGGTCTTCAAGGTATCAGACTGTTTGTCATCCAGGTTACTCATCTATGTAACCAGGTCAGGTAACGGTGTGTGTTTGTACTTGTGTGTGTCTCGCAGGCGATGCCCACGCTCATCGAGCTGATGAAGGACCCCAGCGTGGTGGTGAGGGACACCACGGCCTGGACGGTGGGCCGGATCTGCGAGCTGCTCCCCGAGGCCGCCATCAACGAGGTTTACCTGGCGCCGCTGCTGCAGTGCCTGATCGAGGGCCTGGGAGCAGAGCCGCGCGTGGCCTCCAACGTGTGCTGGGTAATCTCCCTCGCCGCTCAAAGCCAAACGCACAGCCCCTCCACACACCTGCGTCTCCCCCGCCGCTCAAAGCCAAACGCACAGCCCCTCCACACACCTGCGTCTGACTGGCTGCTCATAGCCAAACACACAGCCCCTCCACACACCTGCGTCTGACTGGCTGCTCATAGCCAAACACACAGCCCCTCCACACACCTGCGTCTCCCCCACCGCTCAAAGCCAAACACACAGCCCCTCCACACACCTGCGTCTCCCCCACCGCTCAAAGCCAAACACACAGCCCCTCCACACACCTCGTCTGACTGGCTGCTCATAGCCAAACACACAGCCCCTCCACACACCTGCGTCTCCCCCGCCGCTCAAAGCCAAACACACAGCCCCTCCACACACCTGCGTCTGACTGGCTGCTCATAGCCAAACACACAGCCCCTCCACACACCTGCGTCTCACTGGCTGCTCAAAGCCAAACACACAGCCCCTCCACACACCTGCGTCTCACTGGCTGCTCATAGCCAAACACAGTGTCCTGCTAATATCTGGGACAGAATGAGTGTTTCCATAAGTGCCACTCAGGTGTGGGAGCGCTCTGTGGAAGCAGTAGATAAACAGCATAGTGTCATTGTATCATTCTGTAACCGCATGCCTGTTTTCACTTCCATGTAATGTGGTCACTGTTTCTCAATGGCTTTATTGTTGACACCCTGTGCTTAGCTACTGAGAATGAGTATTGAATATGATGTTGAACTTCATAACCTGTCTGGTCTATGATGAGAGATCATGCACCACTCTGAAGGCTGATGTACAACCCAACCACATGATCTGAGACCCAAAAAAGACAGTTATGGATGTATGGTGTTGCCTTAATGAAGGACATTAGAAGCACCAAAATTGCTAAAGATGCACAGCTTGCAGATCAAGCTGTTTAGAAATAACTGAAGTAATTCAAGATTTACAGTCTGTGTAGGAAATAATTTGACACTTGTGTTATACTGCGTTCAGTATTATGGTATGTGGTGGCAGCAGTGGTCTAAATGTCGACCAGGCATTGCTGAAGCATTAAAAAAGGCAAATGGGATGCTGGGAGATGTAGCATGAGGTATAGATCAGAGGATGTGAAATTAATGGAATGACATGAGAATCTGCAACATGAGAAACTCCCATGGGAAGTTTCATTTCAGTGACTGCCCCCTATCTTAAAAACTGAGGACAGAACGAGTGCTGCCATAAGCACTTCTCAGACAATGGCGTGGGTCCACTCTGTGTGAAGTTTCATAAACGGTTTACCTGCTCCATGCTGCATGTTGTCATGCTGACAGCTGTACACTGTGTATGTCTCACCCTGGCTGCTCCATGCTGCGTGTGTCTCACCCTGGCCACTCCCCGCTGTGTTTCAGGCCTTCTCCAGCCTGGCAGAGGCCGCCTACGAAGCAGCTGATGCTGCTGAGGACCAAGAGGAGCCCAGCACCTACTGCTTGTCGTCGTCTTTTGAGATTATCGTACAGAAGCTGCTGGAGACCACAGACAGGTGTGCAGGGCCTCCTTCCCCTGGACCAGCTCCACTTCACACTGTACTGCGTCTACATAGTAGGATGGGTGATGAAAGTGAAATGGTGCTCTGAAGCGTTCAGTCAGTACAAAGAGATACTGTAGTGTACATATTTCTATAATTTTTCAGAGTGCTACCTGAAGGAGTTTGCCATGCACAGAATTTTTTTACCATCTGGTATTAAAAGTATTTTACTGTGTGGATGCTTTCCAAGGCAGTTCCATTACATTCCTCAGAAGCAGGACCAAAAATATGGAAAACTTAGTTTTAAAATTGTGTGCCTTTTGAATCCCTTAGGTGCTTATTGGCATGATTAAATGATTAAATGAATCAGATGCAACGTCTAGGATCTAGAACCTTAACTTGCAAATTCCCCATTTCATTTTAGCCATTTGGGATTTTCCACCATATGGGCAAAAGTTTATGGATGAAAGGTCTCCCTCCCCTCTGCAACATTTTTACAAGAAAATGTACACCATTTCTATCAGCTTGTTGAATTCAAGTCCCCTCCTCCCCAACACCGTGGCTACCATGGGCCAGTCTGTTAGCATTTGTGCATAATGTGCAAATGAGTAGACATTGTTTACAGTTTGGTCTGTTGCTAACAGATTGGGCATGTAGATATTGGAGGCAGTACAGCCAGTTCACAGTATTCTAGGGCAGTCTGTTAGAAATGTGGCCGCTACCAGCAAGGGTGCGTCATTTTCCCCAGCCATTGTCATGTTCTTATCATGAATTGCTGAACCGATGTGTACGAAATCTGGCATGCATAATTGATGGGCGGGCCTTTATCAGTTAGCTTGTAGGTGAGCCAATCAAATTGCTGCGGCAGTTGTAAGGCAATAAATCCTTCAGTATTGTGAAGGACTTAGCGAAATATCTCCTCAGCGAATTTCATGTCACAGGCTTCTTTGTGGCAAGTCCTGTTTGGTTTTCCACTGAGTCTGACTTGCGGGCATGGGAGGCCTGCATTATGAGCATATGACTGAAGAATTGAATAAACCTTCTGCTGCACCCAGTTTGAGCTGTCACTGATAGATTACTTGATAACCAGTCTTAATCATTACGGTTAAAACTAGGTTTAACTTAATTGTCCTTTTGTTGCAGAAATTGTTAAATATCACCTGCTTTTGTATAGAAGAGATGTCCAATAGTCATATGTAGAATGATATACTAATGGCAGGCTTCGGGCACAATGATTCCCTTTTTTCTGGGGCTATGGAAAGAAATAAGACTTCTTCCTGACTGTCTAGGTGCAGCATTCCTAGATGTAGACACTTCCTAAAAACAAATCTTAACATGCCCTGTTAAGGTCAATACCAGTGTTTTCCACCAGGGGGACCCCATGATCTACTGAGCTCACTGCTTTAGAGTCCGACAGTCTTTATACTGTTTAGCATTTTTTATTTAATCTGTAAAGTTTAACACATGAGCACCTGTCCCATTTGTCGTCAGCATGAACCCCTAGTTCTGTGCACAATGATTTGTTTAAAAAATAAAAAAAAAAACATCTGTAGTGACCTTGGATACTGTGTGCATCATTCAGGCCTGACGGGCACCAGAATAACCTGAGGAGTGCAGCATATGAAGCCTTAATGGAGATTGTGAAGAACAGCGCCAAGGACTGCTACCCTGCCGTACAGAAGACCACGCTGGTCATCATGGAGCGGTTACAGCAAGTGCTGCAGATGGAGGTGGGTGTCTGCAGGCCAGGTGTGTGCACACAGACAGTTTAAATCTATGCAGTATGGACCCAGAGCATTTATACTGGGTAACACATCTGCTGTATTTAATTGGTATGAAGAAAAGAGGAGTGTTCAGCCCAGTAATGATGTGCCAACAGATCTTTGGATTGAGAGATGAGTTTCATTTCGGCGCCGACCTTCTCCATCTGTGGTTGTTGGGCATATCTGATTGTCCCAGTACGTTTTTAGCTTTCCAGAATGCCTGGAAGCCTGTTTATTTGCCCTCTGGTTGTCTCCCTCGCAGACAGACATAGTCCAGTTTGGATGTAACTGTGGATGCACATGATGTTTTCCAAACAGTCAACCTTGTGCCACACCCAGGATGGGTGAAAGTGTTTTGTGAAGTGTCAAAGTTTGGTCTGATTTATGTTGACTGTTAATAAATTATGATCTGTATGTAGTACCACAATGTAGTAGGACAGCAATAGGCACAACTTCTGTCCTCTGCAAGTGTATTTATACATACACCTTGGGAGGCTGTCCAGTTAACGTGAAGGAACAGTACTTGAGCAGTTTGATTTGTCAGCTACATGCCTTGGAATTGTATTGGTATATTCCCTTACACTGTTAATGCAGCCTTTTCTCCTGAATTATTCTCTTGTGTCTGCACTTCAGCATGTGGAATTGGCAGCTTCACACTGTGCTGAATGTACATGTGTGGTTAAGGTTCATCATATGACATTACTTGGATCGTTACACCACAGTTTCATCATAATTGGGGTCATATGTGTTGGCTAGTATATTGCATTTGAATATATTAGAATGTATGAAAAGTCAGTTGAGATGCATTTCTCCCCGTCTGATACTCATATGCCCTTCAAATATTGTGTGTTGGCTCATGACTTTACATCCCGTTGTCAGCTGAAATGTGCATTCTCAGGCACTCAGGTGGCCAAGCTGTGAGTGGTTAGTATATTTGTACCTTCACAAAGCCATCTTTGCTGATCCATCATTTGCAGCACCATCAGTTACCATTGCTTTCAGAATGTGATGTTTTTCAAGTGCATCAAATGTAACCTGGATTTGGTTTCCATATTGTGCCACACAAGACATAAATGTGGGAATAAAAATGCAGTATTTTTTTATTCCGACACTCGTGTAACCTTCAGAGCTTATAAATTCGTAATGTGACATCACTTTGACTGCATTGGATTTGGCACTTTTGGGTCGTTCTGCCTTGGCAACCATATTGTGTGTGGTGAATATAAGTGACTGAAAGCTCTCCTGCTCCTTTTATGCCTACTACCTTCAGATCTTGCATACAAGTCCATATTTTGACATCCCTTTGCTATGTTAATACGAACGTGCTCAGTGCAAAGGCAAGGTGGTTATGCTGAATAGTAGGTATGCTAAGCTGCCTCCACACAGCAGTAAGTCTCTTGCTTTGGTTATTCTGTCAGGTTCTTTTCTTGCTTCCTCCAATGTTGAATATTTAGGTCTGCAGAAGGAAATGTACAGTGGCATAGTCAGTTGAGAGAGTTGCAAATGAACGCTCTCTAACCCCCTTATTCTCCCCCCCCAAACAGTCTCACATCCAGAGCACATCAGACCGAATCCAGTTCAACGACCTGCAGTCTTTGCTGTGCGCGACTCTGCAGGTAAGAGGCATGTGTTTGCTCCTGATCTGTGAATATGCGAGGCGCTCAGGTGAACTGTGAACAGTCTGGCGGAGAGGTCTCAAAACCAGCACTCCGAAAGAAAATGTCTGCACCCCTGACTGAATCCATCCCTGTCCCTGTCAGCCAGGCAGGAACGACAGGATCATCAGTTCACACAGCCCTTCAGCCATTTTGTCATTGAAAGATTAGATTTAGTTCGTCAAATATTCCAATTTGAAAATGCCAGAATAACCGAGCACGCACTTTTCAGAGTGAGTGGTCTTGGAGGAAATGTGAGACTGCCTGATTGCGGTTGAAAGTATATGTGTAAAACTAGAACTTTTTACATGTGAGCTGTGATCAAAATGTATATACCTAAAATGCTACTTTTGGTTTGCAGTTCCTGCATCCAGCAGTATAGAATTGTTACATACTCACAGTGACTCTTGTGATGGGTCTTAATACAGTCAGTGAAGTGTGTGTGTGTGTGTGTGTGTGTGTGTGTGTTGAGGAGGGGGCTCCTGACACTGACAGTGATGGGTGCGGCTGTTCTGACTAGAGACAGTGATGGGCGTGATGGGTGTGGCTGTTCTTACCGCTGCCTCTCCCCCCTCTGCGCAGAACGTGCTGCGGAAGGTGCAGCACCAGGACGCGCTGCAGATTTCGGACGTGGTGATGGCCTCGCTGCTGCGCATGTTCCAGAGCACGGCCGGCTCCGGGGGCGTGCAGGAGGACGCGCTCATGGCCGTCAGCACCCTTGTGGAAGGTGGGCAGCGGGGCCACTCGCATCTCCCACACCTACAGGGGGAGCTAGACTGGCTAAACCACTGTGCTTACCTGCTTAAATCACCTTATTACTGGGCCTGTGTTAGTCCTCATCCAGAGATCGACTTGGGTTGTCAGTTTCTGTCCTCACTTAATCCGCTTAGTAGTGTGATCAATGTGTTATTGAATAGCGGGGGTTTGCACCATGATGTTAGTATAATCTTTACATTTTTACTCTCTTCCAGTTCTGGGAAGCGATTTCTTAAAATACATGGATGCGTTCAAACCTTTCCTTGGTATTGGACTGAAGAATTACGCCGAGTATCAGGTGGGTCTCTTTCACTGAGTGCACTGTTACTGGTATGTGGTTTCTGGGATAACTGGAAAATTTGTTGTGGGAGGAGAGGGCAGAGGGTTACTTAGTCTTAAGGATAGCCAGCTGATTTTTAAGATTGTCTCACTTTAATCAGGAGAGTGCGTGTTTAGATGTCTGTACCTTCACTGTCATCTGACAGGTCAAATACATACATATTTGTCTTTGTCGGCACTATCTCCTATTTCTCCAAATACTGTGATATTGCTGTTACCTTATGTTTTACCAGGACCTTTTCACTGAGGGCACATGTGACTTATACACTGAAGGGAATCAGTTGTCCACAGAGACATGCACCCATAGTTAGGTCTTTATGAGCATACTGTATAAGCATTGCCTTCCCAGCTGACGCTTTGCGCTCTCTGTCCAGGTGTGTCTGGCGGCCGTGGGCCTGGTGTGTGACCTGTGCCGGGCGCTGATGACCAACATCCTGCCTTACTGTGACGAGATCATGCAGCTGCTGCTGGAGAACCTGGGCGTAAGTCTGCACCTGCGGCCCAAACTCCCTCATGGCTCAGGGGTCCCTTGTGGCTCATGACACAGGGGTGGTGAATCGGTTTGCTCTGTGAACCAGCTGTTGCCAGGATTAAAGACCCAAAGCTGGAGATCAGATGCAGCCTTCTTACGATGGCCGTCTGCCCTGATTGAATAGCACTGGGGGACCACTGCACCTTTATGAATGTTGGGTAATTTTCTCTGCTATTGCTGTAATGTTCATCCCTATTCTCCTTAAGTGCAGGCAAGGTGCTTGGCAAATAAAATTTAATGGTAACCCTGACAGCTGTTCCTCCTACTGCTGGAAGCCTTAGCATGTGGGATTTTAGGCTGTCATAGATTATAGCAGGTGTTCACTTGTAAAGTGAAGTAGCAGGGCTGCTTCCCATGAGCCCTGTCCTTTGAGACCCGACACACGCAGTTTGTACTCTGGTTCAGCGCTGAAGGTCACCTGCGGGTTCGTGCGGTCACGTCTGAGGCACTGAGTCCGTTCCCCTCCCTCTCCGCAGAACGAGAATGTACACAGGTCTGTGAAGCCCCAGATTCTGTCTGCGTTCGGAGACATCGCTCTTGCCATTGGGGGCGAGTTCAAGAAGTACCTGGAGATCGTGCTGGACACCCTGCAGCAGGCGTCGCAGGCCCAGGTGGACAAGGTGAGACCCGGCCCCAGTCCCTCACCCCATCCTCCTGCCCCCTCACCCTGTACACATTTCTCATTCTATCACCATTCTCACCTATTGCCTGACTCTCACCTTCCCATACTGTAGCCCTGTCCCATTTCCCATTCCCTCTCTCTCTCCTGCTCTACCCCCAATCCTTCATGTCGTCTCACTCACTCCCTTCTTGCTCAACTCAGATTCAGCCTTTCATTACTGACCTTAAAAATGTTGCTTGGTTTGGCACCTCGTTGCATCACCTTTAGGTCTAGTACAGTCCCCCCGCACGGTCTCTACTCTCCCTATTGTTTGGTTCAAGCCATGAAGCAGTGCTTTCTGGAGACAGATATATTGTTGGGAGGTGATAAATGTCCTTTTAAAACTTCATAATCCTGGCTGCTTCTTACAGAGTTGTAGCAAATTGCATTGCATATGAACTGTTCTCTACCCCTTCCCACTTTGAGGATAGTAATTCAGGAGAGAATGGTAGAAGTAGTATTGCATTTTATGCTTAAACTGCCCAGACAGAGGCCCAAAATACAGACTTATTTTACTTGAGCAGTGGTGGAATTTTATGTATTGAAATTTTTTCATTTATCAACAATGTGTCCTCGTTCCTGGCAGACTGACTATGACATGGTGGACTACTTGAATGAGCTACGGGAAGGTTGCCTGGAGGCCTACACTGGGATTATTCAGGGCCTGAAAGGGGACCAGGAAAACGTGCATCGTAAGTGCCGTGCTCTCAACCTCTGCTGTTGGGGTGTTCGTTTACATTTGGGGGAAAAATGGCTTCCCCCCGACAACCGTTCCTCCTACTGCTCCGAGCCCTAGCACTTGGGATTTTAGGTTGTCGCAGATTATAGCGGGTCTTCTTCACTCTGTGTTCACGAGGTAGCGGGGCTGCCACTTTGGACACTGGATTTTGCGGGACCCAACACTGCCTGAGTCGTATGGATGAATGTGCACGCGTGTGTGTTGGTACCTAACTGTTTCTGTGAGTGTTTGTGAGGACGGGCCTGTGATGCGTCTGGTGTCTCCCCAGCGGACGTGATGCTGGTGCAGCCGCGTGTGGAGTTCATCCTGTCCTTCATCCACCACATCGCTGAGGATGAAGACCATTCTGACGGAGTCGTAGCCAACGCTGCTGGACTTATAGGGTGACTCTTTGTCTATGTTTCGTAAGGTGACCAATGAGACTGTTCGGTTTGCTCTCTGTTCCATTGATTTGGATCAGGTGTATTCGCTTTGATAATGATAACCATTACCTGTACTTGGCAGTTTTTGAGCTCATGCTGTATTCATAACGGATTTGTCTGCATCACACTTCATGGCTTGCAGATTGCCCTGATACTGCAGTGTGGTGAAAGGAAGTGAAGCGAGTCAAACATCAGCCTGTAGCTTCTTGTGTGTTGAAATAGCCACTGATGTGAAAGGCTCCTGGTGCAGATTATGACCTGAGCACACTTCTCTGCTGCCGTCAGCTTTTTACTGTGACGTCTATTCCCAGCATAGATGTGGTTATGCCACTATTGTGCTTGGCCCAGTTTTGCTGAAGCATGCATGGGGTTAGCTCACTGCTCTTGCATGGGTGGAGTGAGTTACTGTTTGTGCATAGGTGGAGCTGGGCTCTAATGAATGTGGAGGCTCAAAAGGTCTCCTTTTCTCAGTTTGTCCTGTCCAGTCTGGCTGTGAATGGCGTGTCTGAGACTCACTCTGGCCCGCTCTCCACCACAGAGACCTGTGTACGGCCTTTGGGAAGGACGTCATGAAGCTGGTGGAGGTACGGCCCCTCATCAACGAGCTGCTGACTGAGGGCAGGAGATCGAAGACCAGCAAAACCAAGACCCTGGCCACCTGGGCCACCAAGGAGCTGCGCAAGCTAAAGAACCAGGCCTGGTGAGCCCCCGCCTGCACAGGGAGGGAGCTTTAGGAGAGCGCTTCCGTTTGAGAATAGTTATTTCCCTTAACATCTTCACTTTGCTAATAAATGACAATAGCTTTACCTTGCTCATCAGATGGCTAGCTAGCTAGCTCCATCTCAAGCTAAAGGCATCAGTTTTTCATTGAGTGCGTAATCTTGGCATACTCAAGCGTGATGGATCTGGAAGTTCAGAAGATGATTTTATGGCAAGGAAAATACTGAAAAAGAGAAGCAAATGGGTGAGTCTTGCATCCAGTGTGTTCTGGTAGTGCATCCCATAATTTAGGGTCCTACACTGGAAAAGCTGGGTCACCCATTATGGGGATCCAAGATGTCTGTGTGGCATGTGCAAGGTCAGTGGCACTGAAATATACCCTGGGCCGAGGGTATTTGAAGTCTTCAGTAATGAGGAGAGTTACAGACTTCTAAGAACAAGTGGTAGCCAGAACTAGAGGAGCCAAAACTTTAATGTGTTCTGTGTCTTTTAGGAGTGTAGCAGCTGTATTCTCTGTGGGTTTCAGCAGGGACAAATCATAGCTGTGTAGGCAAGAAAAAAGGGCATCGCAATAGTGCAGTCTGCAGGAGATAAAGGAATGGATGACTGCTTCAGTGTCACTTAAGGATAAAAACGAACTAATTTTAGATACGTTTTGAAGCTGATAATGGCAGTCTGATACCTTACTGATGTGTTTTTGAAAGGACAAATTAATATCAAAAATGACACCTGGGTACTTTCCTTTTAGATTCTGGGCGGGGGGGTGCAGATTTAACTGAAGTATTTATTATTCGAGCTTTCATATCTTTCAAGAGTGCTTAAGTTGACTATGTAAGTGAAAGATGTTAGACATCCAGTGCTTCATATCAGAGACAGCTATGTAGAGGAGGGACACCACTTGATTAAAGACAGCTGGGTATCATCTGCACTGCAGTGAATTGAGTTTTTATGGATCATGTAACCTAGGGGCAGCTTGTACCTGGATAGCAGGACTGCCCTGAAATAGAACCCTGAGGGACTCCCAAGAAAAGGCATCTGGGGAGGAACTATAATCAGTGTATTAACAGAAAAGGGGCGTTCTCGCAGTGTTCTCAAACGTGAAATTCTCAAGATTCAAAGGTGGTCAGCTGTTTAAAAATTAAGATTTTAGAAGTGAAAGGAGTAAAAGTAAATTTTGAGAAGCTTTTTCCATAGTTCAGACCATGGCAAATGTAACAATGGCTATTGACTATTGGCAGTAGTGGGACAAGGGACACAATGTCATGGGGATGTCATTGCGTACTGATTGTTCCTTCAGTAGTATTGTGGGGACAGGGGTTGTATTAACCTTGCTAGCTGTCATGGGTTAACATGCAACAAGATGCTGTTTTTAAATTGGAAATGATAGGAAATGGCTTTTAATGGGTTCTGTTCCCACAGTAATTATATTGTTGTGATTTTAGTCTTTGCTGTGCATAAAAAGTTGGTGAAATAGCTGAGCGTGACTTTTTTCTTTGTCCTGTCGGGTGAAGTATCATTACATAAACATCCTTATTTTGTTTTACACTTGGAAGACAGTGTCAGTGTTGTCTTATGTCTCAATAAATGAACAGATGTTGCTGGAGCGAATACCAGAGTGGCCAATGTTGAAGTACTGTTAGTGGTACGGGAGGATCTTTGATTGCCTTTTGGGCTTGCCAGTAACACACTAGGCTTGTCTCGCCATGGCAGCCCCAGTGTAGGGGGGTGATTTGGCACCAGCGTCGGTGAGCTGCGGCAGTGACTCCGGGCTGGCCCGGGCGGCGGATCACGAAGAGCGCGCGCTCCTGCATTATTAACGCCTACTTCTCCCTTTCCCTCCCCGCAGATTGCATCCTGGTCAGGAGAACATGCTGAGAACGCCCCACTGGAATTTCTTCTGTCTTTTCGCGAAACGAGTTAAAGCAGAAGTGAAGAGTGTGCTGAGATGTGAGTGTCTGAGAATGTAAGAGTGAGTGAGTGAGGCTTTATACCATACCACCTTCTGAGTACAATTCCAGCCGTTGCCGCTCCGCAGCGTCCACTCGGCCACCACCAGACTGAATCAGACACGACGACGTGGACACCACAATCTGGACAGCTGTAGCCAGCTAGTTCAGGAGCTCTTAAACCAAGATCAGTCAGCGACAGGGAAAAAAAAAAAGGATTACCAGAGTAGACAAAAAAACTGCCAAACATGGAGTTTCTTTTCCGCAAAACAAAAGGACTTGACTTTTTTGCTCTTTGACTGGTCTGTGGGAAGACTTTTTACAAGCACTTCAGGGTGCGGACTTCAAATGGAGAAATGAGAATTTAAACAGATGCATTTTAATTGAGAAATGATTTTGGATAGCAAAATTGGTTGCGCTGCTGGAGTTGAAGAAGGCTTAAATGGGGGAAACGAGAAAAGACTACAATTGGATGTGGTGGCCCGTCTCCTTTGACATGTCTGTGTAAGCCGTTTGCCTTGTTCTTGCATGGGAGACCTGCTGAACTCGGCCTGGCCATGAGAAGCAAGTGTGTTTGTGTGAGTGAGAGAGAGGAATCCACTCTCTTCACTTCCCAGTAATAGAGGAAAAAACTCAATGCAAATACAGTGAACACATTGTGTGGGGGTGGGCGGGGGTGGAGTTAAGGCAGCACATGAGAAATTGCTTTTTTGTTTTTTTTTGTTTTTTTTCTTTTTTCTGTGAGAAAATCGCTAACATGTTCAGACCTTCATTTAGGAAGAAAAAGGTTAAGGGGGGAGGGTTGTTCTGGTCCTCAGTGTAGGCTTCTAAAAAATCGATTTTTCTGGCCTGTCTGAAAAACTTCCAAACTGTGAACATAAAAGCAAATGTTCAAATTTCACTTTACGTGCTTGGTTCTCAAGGCAAAGGAACATATTTACAGCTGATGTGGAAGGCATTAAATTTGACAGGTAACACTTTGGAAGTTTCCCCATTTTAATGCTCCAATTGCAAGAGTAGTGTGCCAAAGAATTTATATTGAAACTGAAATAAAGTGGGTCCTATTTTGGAGAGAAGTGATGTTAGACATGAAGAATAAGCAGTTCAAAATAGACCTAAAAAAGGAGACTTTTTCAACTCAAAAAGTAGTCTGGGCCTTTTTATGCTTTCATTAAAATCTCTCCATTTGTTTGTTTCTCGCTGCACTTAGTTGGACAAAGTACTTAACAGAGCTTGTTTAAAATAAAAGAAATGGAAGCATTTGTAAAAGGTTGTATTTTTCCACTGCAATGAAAAAAAAATAATAAAATGGTATCAAACGTTCCCCTGCCCCTTTTTTGTACTCCTGGTCTTTTTTGGGGGACGGGTTGTAAGGATGTGGCAGGTGGGCTCAGGCATAGCTCTGGCGTGTTCGATAGGATCGGCACCTCTGACTGGTAATTGGGTACAGTGGTGTTCAAACGGGACTCTTCTCTCCCCTCTCCATATCGAAATTGGGCTGGATATTTCCTCATATTGTAGTGACCCAGTGCACTGAGACACGTTTTTAGATGGTTCATTACGAGTTGTTGGCCAAGGATATCTTCCCCACCCCCACACCCCCTTCACTAAGAAAATGCATTTCAATTGCGGGTGATTGCTGTGTTTACATATTCTCTCTATAGCCATATTTATGCAACTGAAATTACAGGAGTGAGATGTAGGCATCTTGCGTGGCTGACACTCCGAGCAGTTGGCTTGAAAGGGTAGCCCGAAGGCGAGGCGAGGGGCTTTACCCCCCACCCTGTCCCGCTGCAGCCTGGTAGCCGCCTTGTGTCTCATGGGTTACTGCTTTTTGGAATCGCGCCGGGCATGGTTCTTCCAGACATTCACCAGGGCTTCTTGTGTTCCCTTAGTGTATGAGAAGACAAAAAAAAGCTTTGCTGATTCACAAGAAATTTATGCTGATTTCTTTGTATAGAATGTTGTACATGTTCTATAGACACGTATAGGGACAAGAGGCAAAGTTATACACAAATTTAAAAAAGAGAAAAAAGGTCTGTTTTAAGATCTTGCAGCAAAACCCGGTGTTAAAGTCTCAAAGCTGACCGGTTGCTTCTGTCAGCAACTGCTTGTGGAAGTTTTCCATACTGCTGGAGGGGTGTGTGCGTTACCAGTTACCAGTCCCAATGTGTCGGCTCCCCTCCCGCCCCGCCCTGCCCCACCCCACGCTCCCTGATCCTACCTGCCATGTCCAGTCAGGTCGTAGAGCATGTGCCTTCCTGAGCTAAGCCGGTCATAACCGTGTCATGGGGGTTAAACCACTGTGACCCACCGAAGAGGAAGCACTGGCGCCATCGGAATAGTCTTTCCAGCTGCCTAAAATCTGGCTGTTTTGATCACGATTTTTTTTTTTTTTTCTTATTTTAACTGAATTCTTGCCTTTGTGATTATTTTGTACACCCTGAGGGAAATTATGGGTAGAAATGTTGTGTAGATGGGGGGGAAACTGTGCCCATTCCTCAGTGCTACCTGTTTCTGTAATGTGTGTGCTTGCAGCTTTAGAGAACGGGAGAATAAAGTACACTGAGTTACCGTTCGCCTCTTCTCATTTTTGTGTCATTGTGCCAGTTTCTTTGCTGCATGTGAAGGAACTTCCCTGAATTGAGATTTGTGACCATGAACATGTACGTACTTTAATGCTGAGTTACAAAGGTTACTCAGAGTGAATGTATGCAGCACACACCTCTGTAATCAAAGAAAATTCTCAGGTGTGGGCTGCTTCTGTAAAGTGTGTACAGTTCACTACAATGTGCCCTGCAGCAGATGAATTTGTACCAGAGAAAGTAGCCATTTTTTCCTCTTGAAACAAAGTGCCAACATGTTAAGTTAAAATTAAAATGTCCTATACATGGGCCCAATTTCCTTTCCCATGTCAACATTCTGTTGGAATGTTGGAAATATTTGTAATGTCAGTACTCTGTTACAAGCCCATGCTGCCCGACCCCAAACTTTATTGGATCAAGCCGCAAGATGATAATGACTCAAAGAATCCTTAAATGTAGTTCAGGTAGTACCATCCCAGGCAAGCAGGTGCAAGGAATTGAGGGTGAAACCTTTTTAATGATTACAACTTTAAAAAAAGCATGGTGGTCTTGTCTGAGGTGGCCATCTTTAAATGAGCTGTTAATTAGCATCATTGCTCCTTTAATCACATGAGACTGCTTCATAATTTCTTCTGAACATGCATATATTCACAAACATACATATGTACTGTAGCAAAGTGACAACATCTGAGGGTGGAATACAGAATACAGACTGAGAGATCTCAGCCTTACCTGATTAGGAGGAACAAACTGCTTTTTGTTAACTGAAGACTTTGATGAACTGTAGTTCTTGTTAAAAGTGAATCAATCAGTCTATAGATTAAAACACTAATGCCAAAATACCAGCAACTGACAATCTGAAAAAAAAAGACAAATGTTGCCAGACCTAGGCCCTGGCAGTAGATACTGGGATAATAGGTATGCAGTCCACTAAGTTATGAGTTAATGGGACAAACCTATCAATCTCCCAGAGTTAGGGATGATTTGGGATCCCTTTTGGGATTTTGTAAAAGACAAAGGTACAAATGTCAGGAAAATACAGATCTTTTCTTTTGGAAGAAAACAGAACATTGCAAACAATTAATTTAGGTCTTCATGAAGTAGTTGAGTAAATTTCAACCAGTGAATTAACAGAGAGAAAAGCATGCAAGTCATTTCATGTCATAAAGACGAAAATGTCCATTTAACTCCCCATAAAAATTTGGTTACTAACATTTGAATCCATTGCCGAAACTACTGCAGTATAGTGGTAGTGAAGCGTTGGGGGTTGCTTACAGAGCAAAATTTTGCTCAATAGGACAAATGCTCAGTTGAAACCCTTCATGCAGGCTTTTGTGCAGAGGAAGTATAGAGGAAAACTCCAAACAATGCGTGCAGGGCAGAATCAGGCCAGCATGCATTATTAATCACAATCCAGAAAAGGGCAATTAAATTTTGGAGGTATTTAAAGCACAATGACCCCCACCCGTATTATTACAAAACCCTGCATTACCAAAAGTTGAGCCCAGAAAAGAGCTTAGATAACTTTCCTTTTGTTGCACCACGCAGCCACAGAAGAACAACAGACTATAGGGCAACCCAAAAAAATACATTTGAACAGCACTAAGCAAATATGAGTGCTGTCTGACTCTAATACAAGGATACACTGTATCTGACCACGGTGAAAGATTTCAAAGACAAATTCTGAGAAATTAGACTCTGGACAGATCGGGTCACACTGACCAGCGGACACAGGCAGATAGGGCTGCCTGAGGAAGACAGGCTTTGTTCACGCTGCCAATTCCAGGCTCTTCACAGAGCTGAACTTCCTAACAACAGATGAAACACATACTGAGACACAACATTATTTTCCTACACTAAATAAGATCTGCCCTCTGAGTCGTGTGAGAGGAGAGACAGGGTGCAGCAGTGTTGGCACAGCATATCACTGCCCACCACAGTGTGAAATACTGTGAATAACACAAACAACTTTATATATGTACCATGTATATAGATACCATGTGTATCATATATCAGAATGTATCCAGACTCATGATTCGATATGACCAAATGATATAACAGAGATATAATCATCTATTGAATTTTTTTCTGCTTAAAAATGTAAATGTGATGTTTTACACTTAATAGTATTGCAGAATAAAATATTACTGTTGACACATAATTCATTTTACTCCAAGGATTACATTTAGTTTAGTAGTAACTTAGTAGTTTGTAAATTGTCATAGAATATACTGACAAAATGCTTCCTGTGGTGTTTTATGGATTAGTGGCACTGCTGAAGGGGGGTTTTGATGATTTCCCCAGCTATAATTGCTCGGAGTCCTTCAGATTTTTTTGTTTTCATTTGTCATGTACAATTTTATGTTACATCGTATTTTAATTCCTGTTCAGTCAGGGCATATAAATAAATATGTAGGGCACTGCATGTAGTGTAGTCCTTTGTTTGCCTATATACTGTTTGTTCTGAAATATGCTTTGGCAATGTAACTATAATCTTTGTCATGCCAGTAAGGCTAGTTCAATGTAATTGAATTGAATGAGACAGAGATGTCAGCACAGAACCAAACAGAAGAAAAGCTACAAAAACTGGAACTGGCAGTCCAAGGCACCTAAACCACCTTGGACAGAATTTCCTATTAGTGATCGAGAAGTAAGGGAGAAAATAGAGGCCTTCCAACCTCAGGAAGCCTTTGGGCCATCATGACTGACATGTTGAAATACACCCACACATAGATGCTGCAATTGTTCAATTTATCTGAGTGTGGGTTTCATCCCTGACATGGGGAAGCCAGCACTAATTACTGCCATCTTTTTAAGGTGGAGATAATTTGACCCTGAAAACTAAAAAAACATTTACGTAAGCTGTAATCGGGGGGGACGATTATAAATACAAACCTAATCGGATTCCTTAACGAGCACAATGTCTTGGATAAGAGTTTGATTGGATTTTTACCAAATCACTGCACAACTGGTGCAGCCCAGAATGAGCCAAACTGTGACACAACAAAAGGAAAGTATATCACCTATCGGGAAACGAGCACAACCACACAAAGTAAAGGTACTCTCTGGCCCCAGACAGTGCATTGTGGATGACTATTTGACCACAGTGACTTATCAAAAGCTAATGAACAACATCACCAAGGTGACAATGGCTACTTTGCCACTGAGACCAGCTGACATGGCTGACCAGCTACAAAATAGTTGTAACTATTGGCCCTCCAGTAAGGACAAGGTATGCTCACATGGTGATTAACAGGACACTGAAACAGAACTGTGCTGCATGACTGATGCTGATATATAAAGGACATTTATTTTAACAATTCAATAAGAACAAATTTCATCCAGATTTCTTTCAACTGAAGGGCATTCAAAGGTTGCTCATCCTATGTGATATGTGATTTGTAGTTTTTTATTCATGCGTTGTAGTCTTTTTTTAAAATGGGCTTCATATCATTTGTTGAAAATGTGATTTTGACAGCACAAGTGTTTCTTTGTCATGCCATTGAATTCACTTGAATGAAATTGATGGGGGCGGGGGGGTTGGGGGGGAGGAACTTGGCAGTTGGAGTGAGAATTCACAGAGTTCCGGAAGGAAACTACAGCCAGCGTGAACAGAACCAGCAATGCACAGTGGCCCAGTGGTAACACAAGCCCCATACGACAGCATAGGGCCGAGCTACAAGAGCTTCTGGCTGCAGATACCTGGAAGGCGATAGCCAGGCCTTAAGGGCAAAGCTGCGCAGATGGACAGAGGAGCCGCCAATGAGAGACCAGCACAACGTCTGCAGAGAGAAATGGAGGGACTGAAGGCACGGCATCTGTTTCCTACCCTGCACAGATGCACATACTGCCCTCACCCATGTGCCTGGGCTAACACACACACACACACACATATCCCTTACACTGACACTAAAATACCCCTCCCAGCACCCCTTGAGACAACAAACATGAATACTTCACATCCTATTTCATATTTACATACTACACACCATAAAACACATGTACATTAGACCAAAAAGTAGTTTTGGGGGTAAAATCTGTGACATCACAAAATCAATGCATATGGAGAAGAAGTTATGCGTCCAAACTGGAACTAAAAGAACGATGTTCTTCACCTAGAGCGCTTGGAGTAAAGCAGGGACCTGGTTTGTTGTCACCTAAAAACATGGGTCTAACCCCTGCAGAAACTGTATCTCTGACAACAATAGAGTTATTCTGTCTGATTTAGACACTGATAGCATATCTCAAAGAAAAAGGGTTCCATTAAAGGCCAGATCTGAAGGCTACCAGGTACCACTTCATACTTGGATCCAACACCACGGAGCACAACACACTTGACCTGGGTCTGGTGATTAGTGCTTCAGGGAGCTCTAACATGACAAGGCATTGCAATGATGGATAAAGCACTGCAGGCTCGTCTATGCAATTAAAAACAATTTAGGGATACAGTCACCTCATAAACAGCTTGCTAAATACATTCGGTTGCATCTTGAAGGCCAGCCTTCTTTATATAAGTGAAATATGGTGACTTCAATTATTCAGTAATATCAGACAGTGGAATAAAAGACATATTTAACATTCCTGCCTTGAATTTTGGTAAGGCATAGCCTACTACATTCATAGAAATTCCCAAAATAAAGCACGCAGGGTTGAATTAGACCGTTTCGCCCTCGTTCATTGAAAGAAAAAAATAGTGAAATGCGTAAATCAGCCAGAATTACACTCCTACTAGCACGAGACTATGTGGGGGTAGGCTAATTAGTATTTATTTGGGGGAAGGAAAATTCAATTGAAAACAGCACACCGAATGTCCAATAATTAATTTAATATAATATTAACATTAAGATTTTAAAATATTGGTGTCTGTATTTACCAACCTTTTATTAAGATTCTGATTACCATTATAATAATTACCATTATCATTTTAATATAATTGCATTTATTCGTGTCTTTATTGTGCATACCGTGTTGTTATTTACGCAATCTTTTTGTTTTCACTTCTCGTTTGCTTTTGCCACACTATACAATGCGCGGTCGTTCTACCAAAGCAGGAGAGAGCGAGGGAGAGAGGGAGACAGAGAGGGAGAGAGAGAGAGAATTGAATTCAAAAGCACTGACTTCGCGGAAGCAGCGGAGCGGGTGGGGCTTCCGAGGGAACCAGAAATGAGAAAGGAGGCTATTTTTTAGCAGGAAGCGTTTAATGTGAAAGTCGACTCCAAGGCCTACTATATTATCAGAAGAGGCAAAATATTGATGTCGCCGCGCAGTCGTGGTACAAATAACCCGTCAAATTCGTCCGCTAAGACGGTCTCAGTAATAGCGATGCTGAAGGAACGTTTTAAATAGTTTTTTGTTTTAAATATATGTTGATGCTATTTCAAAATAGGAAATGGGGCACTTGAAAGGATTGCTGTATGTATAGTGTGTTGTATTTAAATCCTTATTGTGCTAGCTATTGTCTTTAATGTCAATACACGCAAGACGGAATAGCAGAGATACCCTGAACTAGTTCCTTTTCTCGATTCGAATAATGAATAACGCGAAAGATATGTCTCCCGATTTTGTCTTGATGCGCTTGGTTTCGGGGGCAGAAGATGACCGCCTGGACGAAGAGAATGGGAATTTGTCGTCGGGCAGCGGAGTAATGGCTGGATTCGGGAAAGCGGTCTTGGGTCATCGTGGCAACAACATCAAGAACGGGTTTGAATTAGATCTACATAACACAACAGGCCCGGTGCGCCAGGGTCCCTCCCCGATGTATAGTTCACAGCAAGACAGCGGAACCGTAGCACCTGACAGTGGCGTGATGGTGACTCGACCCCCGATGCCTGAGCCTTCTCCTCCCGATTTCACCGCGGCCCAGGGCTTTCAGCACAGAGGGGCTAGAGGCGCCCGACCTCAGCTGATGGTCTTTCGGAATCTTCTTAAGGCTGGGGACGGGATTTTGGAATGCGGACCGGAGCAACCCGCGTTGCAGAGCGGCGAGACCGAGGGACAGGATTCCGGCTCTGCCACAGTCACGAGAGGCGGTATCAATAACGGTGTAAATTGTGGTGCCGACGTGCAACAGCAGAACCATCTGTCACAGCGGCCGACGTGGGGTTCGCATCCTCGGGTGAAACTGACGGACGCAGCTGCGGATAGCGGTGATCTGGAAGGCGGCGGAGGATTCTGCCCCCGGCATCGCGTCGCAGACCCCACCGACTGGCCCCCGTTATTGAATTTTGGCATTCTGAATCCGAGGTGGGCCTGCACGGCAGGAGAAACTAACTCCCATATAGATGATCCTGTTTTCGATCTGGCGAGGAAATTCGGAGAACTTGGGGTCGACCAGGCCTCCAAGATACTGTTCAAGGACGGGGAATTGCCGCAATGCCCGTGTCAGACAATACTTGCGTCGGCAGCTGCGGGCATGGCACACGGGGATGACCCGGCAGAGACCAGCGACGCTTTACTGGTGCTGGAAGGGCTGGGAACGGAGGACGTAGACGGGCTAGGCATGAACAATTGCCCGGCGGAGGAATTTAACGACACCCCTTGCCCATCTTTCGCGTTAAATGGAAAGGAGGACGTGGTGCAGAAAATGACAGGCGCTTTCTCCACCAGCACTCTGACGGGACTGGTGAAGCAGGCGCAGAGATTGGTGGGGGAAAGCTACTCGCCTGCATTCCGTGATCCGCAGGTGTGTTGCCCGCGCACGGAGGTGCTTAGCCCGAGACCCAAGCTCCAGGCTGGCGCAGATCACTCGGAACAACGTCCTGAGCTATCATCTCCAGTCGGGGTCTCCCCTCGGGGATCAGCATCGGACCTCCACATGTCCGCCCACGCTCAGGGCCAGACCGCCGCCTCAAAGTTGCTGGTGGACAGGTCGCCCGTGGCTCTAGCCACACGGGGCATCGGAGAAGAGGGCGAAAAGGCAGCCAGGGTACCGGGGAAGTCTCGGAAGGGGTCTTTTAAAATTCGACTGGGTAAACTCTTCAGAACTAAAAATAGCAGCGTCTCGATCAACCTGCTTGACAAGAGGCCATCACTGGCATCATCAACGTCTTCAACTGGAAGTCTGATGGACGTATGGAGCTCGACCGGGGAGCCAGACGCGGGGAGGTAAGACTGTTTCGTGTTTCCTTTGCTTGCTGAAAATATTGTCAGTTTTTGGCTAGTTTAGCTCGTCACTCGCCTTCATTGTGCATACGTAGCCTGTGCCAGTATTCCAAATCTTTTTAAAAACATGCCATGAAATTGTGCCCTATCCAAGGCAAACATCGCTACATATGACTGACTTAAATTGCCTTATTTTATTTTCCATGTTTTAATTTGCCTCACTTACTACATAACGGTCTCTTGCACAGGCTTATTATGAACCATATAAATGTTGCTCAAAGTCTCGATAATAACATGTTGGAGGCTTCTGGAACAGCTCGTCTTGCCTCAGTTTACCACTGTGTAGGCGGGAGTGTGAAAGGATGACTTAATTTGTGCTAAATCAGAATTAGGGCAAGTTTCGTGACAGGTCAGCTGTTTATGTCTATCCATGAGAACTATACGTTCTAGGGACATTTGATGGGATCCTCTACACCCACCGTCAGCTCAGTCAGAAAGTTCATAAGGATATCTGTCGGCGAAATCATCACCTCGAGGCCTAGAGAGAGGACCACTATTTCGTGGGGAAAACATGGGTGTTACGAATGTCGTGCTTTTGTTTCGAGACCCCTGGCACCGTTGCTTTGTGGTGTTTGGTGGTGCTGGGCTCTGCAGTTTAACGTGTGGGGTTAGTTCTCCTTAAAGGCTTTTGTGTCGAGTGACCCATCTTCCAGCTTATTGTTTTAGTATACGTGCATTATTGTAACGGAGTTTCGAGTTAAAATAAACTAGATTGAGTATGCTGTAAAAAAACAAAACAAAGACAAAAAATCAGTTAATTGGCGTGACGAATAACCACCTATCTAGCCTTTCAGTAGTTATCACATGCTCATGCATGATGCATTATTTGTGCCTAACTGGATACTATACATTTTTGTATGTAGGATTTTGCTGTTTTGTCTTCAAAATATCTAGATTTTTTTCAAATGCAATAGTATTACAAAGCCAAATTTTCATATAGTTCTTTCTGTACATATGGATACATGTACGGTATACCTATAGTGTTTTTTACTTATTGACATCTAATTCTTTCTAATATTTTGATTTACACAAATGCTTATTTGGCTATTCATTCAATTTCTGAATGAATGATGTACATCAAAGAAACACGCCTGCAAACAGTGGTCTTTGCACCCTGCACAGGAAGGTGTGTTTTGCTTTTTTTCCAGAGCGCACGCAGCGCCTATTCAGTTATCGTTTTGTCTTCTGGGTTTAAAAGTTACATCACTGCAGGGGTTGCAAGGAAGAAGCCTGTTCTGAAGAAAAGCGACAAAAAGGCACAGCTTGAATTTGCCAGACTGTGTCTGAATGACATACGGCATCATGCGTAAAGGGCAGACAAAACGCACATGACTTTTCTTTTCCCAAAGTGCTCATCAGTGTTGTACTTGGAATAAAAAAACAAAAACAAAGAATTGTTCTCAATTGACCGTCTATGTGTCCAGACCGCAACCCAATTGAACATTTAAGATTTGAGCTCAAGAAAGCAGTTCACAAATGAAAACCAAAACATTTGAAGAACCTATGGAGAATTCTGCTAGCGGGACCAGTAAAAAAAGAAGTGCCAGAACGTTGTAAAACGCTACAGGAAGGGTCTCTTCAAAGTAATCCATGCCAGAGCAACATTCGCAAAATGCTAACAACTGATTTGTGAATGAATGTTACCCTCATATTTTCTGGAAGTGGCTTTATTCTGTGAAGGTTAAAGGTTAAATTTAAGCATAAAATACATCCAATGCATAACATTTTTTGTTCTGTTCGTATTTAATATATATGTACACACACAGATGATACTCACTGAAACAATTCAATTTCTGTACTTTTCTGAGGGGTATGAATATGTTCAAATCTACAATCTTGTGCTTTATGTGCATATGACTCTTACACAAAGGGAAATCTTACAGCACTGAAAAGGAAATTCTTCTTCACTGGACATTTGATTGTTGTCCTGTGGAAATAGTTTTTAAAGGTGTGGCATTATTCTACGGGTGACAATGGTACATTGCATGTCAATCCGTCAAATTGTATTTTGCAGCAAGCGGGGCCGGGGGGTGGGTGAGGGGCTGACAGTTTGAATCCTGGGTGGCCCCTGTACCACTGAAAGGTGTTTTACTCAATTGCTCACGTACCCATGGATTCTGGGACAGGAAGGCCTGCCAAGTGAAGGAATTGTGCAATTATGTAATTTCTAATGATGTCATAGCGTGTGACATTGCCCCCTCTCTGTCTCTCCCTCCCTTGCAGCACTCCCCAGCCAACCAGGACCCAAAGTGCCTTCTC
Source organism: Megalops atlanticus (assembly GCA_019176425.1). Taxonomy (NCBI): domain Eukaryota; kingdom Metazoa; phylum Chordata; class Actinopteri; order Elopiformes; family Megalopidae; genus Megalops; species Megalops atlanticus. The sequence goes on from CM032893.1 coordinate 8,368,115, forward strand.
TCCGGTTCCCTTCAGCCCCGTCTTTACCGGTAAGCAGCCACAAGTGTACGTGCCGGCGCCGCGGCAGACAGGATGGGCGGCAGAGTCCAACAAATCTCAATAGAACTGTTTCGCAGTCAGTTCCCAGCCCGGCTGGTAATGCCCCGCGGGGGCCCTGACGTCACAGATTACCAGAGTATTCAGCTGTCGAATTAGTAATCAACAATTCCAGTTTGCACTTCGCAGGAAATAGAATTTCTCAACCCTTTACAGGAAACCGAATTTCTCAATCCAGTTTCCGGTCCACCCATGTTTTTGGCCTGATGAGGTTCATTGAATTGGTAGGGGTTAAACGGCAAATCGATTTTTATTGGGTTCTGTATTTGTTGTCGCCATACATCTCCAAAGCCCAGGGTTCTGGTCTGCCTGTGTCTGCATGGAGTGTGCATTTTTACCCTGTGTTCGAGCCTGTGCTTGTGTCTAGTTGTGTTCTGTCAGTGCCTGTGTGTGCATTTTCTCCCTGTGTTCTGGCTGTGTCTCTCTGTACATTTTCTCACTGTGTTCTGCCTGTGTCTGTGTGTGCCTTTTCTCCCTGTGCTCTGGCTATGCCTGTGTATGCATTGTCTACCTGTGTTCTGACTGTGTCTGTGCAGAGTTTGCCCAAAGGGGTTTTCTCCTGGTTCTCTGGTTTCCGCTTAGAGCTCGTTGATTTGGCACCTTTAAGAGCCCTTTCACATTTTGCATCTGAATTCACCTCTGTCGCCTGGTGATGTATGATTTCCATGCAAAACGAGGTGTGAAATAATGCTTCCGTACAGAAGTACAGTCTTCAACATGTACATACGCTGCCCGGAATCATGTAGTTCTAACAAGCATTCAGCTGACTACAGGCAGATCAATGAGAAGTGGAACCGAAGCACCTGCATTCTGAGTGCAAACAGATGTGAAAGGGCTAGAAACTGTTCCTCTGCGTGTGTGAGTGCGTGTGTGAGTGCGTGAGTGTGCCCTGTGTATATGTGTGCGTGTTCACATTGTGTGTGTGTGTGTGTGTGTGTGTGTGTGTGTGTGTGTGTGTGTGTGTGTGGGCACGCATTTGTGTATATGCGTGTACGTGCCCTGCCTTTGTGTCGGTGGTGTAGTCTTGCCTTGTACTCTGTGCCTGCTGCATCTGGCTCACTGTAATGAATTGGATGCGAATTGGGTAATGCAGTGGTAAAGAGCTGTGATATTCCTAAATTAACATCTGAAACTTCATGCAGATGTGCGCAGTTTCAGTGTGTAATACTGCTCTGATGGCATGTAGATGAGAGCATGAACAGCGAATCTCTTTCAGATCACTTGCATTTCCACAGATTAATTGCTTCCTGGTCTCCTGTCGTGGGAGTAAGTTTCTGTGACAATATGGAAGAAGTCACAGAGCTGGGTCACTGTGATCCTAGTGTCTTGGCAACAGAAAGAATGGGGAAAATTGTACAACATACATGCAGGAACAGGCGTTGTTAAAAGTGGTTGTGTCTTTGCTTTCAGATTTAAACAATAGCAGATACTATTTTAATATGATGCTTATTGACAGATTCTTGGTGTCTTGAAATGATCAAAGCTAAATTCAAGACGAAACTGAGAAAATACAATGCAAAATCAAATTGCTAGCAAGGTAGCTAATAAATTATAATCAAATTATAACAATTGTAGTCAAAGTATAGCAGCTTTCTTTGTCCATCTTACGCCTTGTGTTTGCTAGCCAACCGTGGGTAAGATGCTCTAACATACTCAGTCAAGTCCACCAAAAGCTAGCTAGCAGACTAGCTTGAGAGCATACCTGATAGCACAAATTTATGCTTTAGCCTCTATAGATGCTAAATACTGTATGTAATTTAGAACTTGAGGTAGCTAGCTACTGATGAACTTCGGGATACAGGAGCTTGGAGCTACTTACTCATCGTTGGCTGGCTGTCCGTGTGGACGCTTATAGTCCGGCTTGGTTTATCTTGGCCACTGTGTCGTGCCAGTGACTCTCTTGAAAGACTGCCACCGTAACATTTGCATAGTATCTAGTGAAATTTGAACTGGCCTGTGGGGGTAATATGTTCTACATTTATTAAAATATAATTATGTGCCATTTGCGTCTGTGGTATTTTGCCTGTCTCTAGGGGAGCCGCGCTCCTCGACTCGGCTCCGTCCGTGTCCGCGTGAGCCTTAGTCACGGCGGTCTCGGCCAGTGCCGGAGTAATGTGTTAGCCCCTGATATGCTAATGCGAAAGCCACTCAGGTTTGTCTGAGTTAAATATCGTGCTAGAACCCGGGGTGTGCTCATCAGCGTTAGATACGCGGAGCGGGGTAACTGACTGCCAGAAGGGAAGAGGGGCCGAAATGTTTTCAGCGTGGGGAGGAGAACATGGGGAGCAACCTCTTTTCCCTTGCTCTCTTTCCCTCAGTCTCTCTCTCTCTCTCTCTCTCTCTCTCTCTCTCTCTCTCTCTCTCTCTCTCTCTCTCTCTCTCTCTTTACCGCCTGTTCATCACTCCTTTCCTTCTCTCCTGCTGCATCTCTTCCCTCCAGGTGAGACTGTGTCTCTGGTGGACGTGGACATTTCTCGTAGAGGGGTGAACTCTCCGCACCCCCCCACGCCTCCGCCCCCTCCAAGACGAAGCCTCAGCCTGCTAGGTATTTTTCCTCCCTTTTGTTTGTTTTTTTTTTTCCTTCCTTCTCTTTCTCTCTCAATCTGTGACGCGGCATGCAGGTGTACGTTACCTGCAGTTTCGCCTATGTCACAGGGGTGTTCACATCTGCAGTGGTTTGGTTTCATCACGAATCTCATCTCTGTGTCCACTCCATCCTGGGTGCGGTGAATTAGTCTGTCTGGACCGTCTGTTTTGTCTGTTCAGGTCTGTCCCCGATTCTCTGTCCACAGCTTGGCTAAAAGCTTCCTTGAAGCCTTGTGGTATTGTTATTAGCAAATGTGTTATGTTCAACTCTTCAACTTTACTCTCAGCCAGCTTATGGATGTTTCAAATGTGAACAAGTTTAAACAAATAATCAGTTTTTTTACATAAATGGAGAGTTGGAATCACTTGACGAGGTGCATAGCTAGAACTGTAAAAGATGTGCTGTTTATGGCTGACTGCATGTCTGTGAGCTGTTAATGTGTCGTGAAGTTGTGAAATCTGTGATGTCTGACATGTGGTCATGAAGGTCTTGTTCCTGACCATGCAGTTGTGTAGGTTGTGCTGTTGATCATACAGTTGTGGCAGTTGTGTTTTGAGGGTGACATTAGGGAAGGTGGCTGCAAGGGGTTGTCTAAGTCTTGATAAGTGGTTTTTGGGGTAGGTGCCAAAACCGATTTTATAGAAGAGATAAGACAGGCATTGTAATGATCATTATGGGAACATTATGAATAAATATATGCAAAATACTTGATGTGATTCGCTGATTTAATTAAACATACTATTATGTAACATTATATAACACAAAACATGAGCATTTGATAGTCTTTACACTTTCACTGATTAATTCATTTGCTGTTTCCTTAGATTTGCACAAACAATATTGCATTAAAGTATTTTTATAACAAATTATTTATTTCAGTGTTAATATTGTTATTATTATCATTATTGGGAGGCCAAGCATCAAAAATGTTGGAAAAATGTTGTCTTTTCTTTTTATAAATTTATAAAAGAAAGACGCTTACATCTCTCATTTCTTACTGCATCATGTTAGACCTCTTAATCATTCGACATCAGACAAGGGATGCTAATGTGTTTTTTCCACCCTCCAGTTTCAAATGTATTCAGACTGACATATTCTGATTCAGATTTTTCACTGCCACGAGCCAGTCAGTATGCACATAACATGTAAGATTCCCCATGGCATTGGGCCGCCCTCAAACTTGCCTCCACCTTCTTGCTGCTGTCGTTATTTTTGATACTATCGTTGTCATTTAGAATTTTGTTTGAGTACAGCAGCCATTTCAGGGCCAGGCGGTGAGTGACAGACCTCTAATGTGGGGTTGGCGAAGGCCTGTTAATGGCTGTTTACCTGAATAAAAAGGCAATTGCTTATTTTTCTGAGTCTGTAGTTTCACCCCTCACTCACCTTTTCATTTTATAAACCTCCATCATGGTGTAAATAAATGCATTTCAGTCTGTTTTACTGAGGAGCGTATCAGACTGACACAAAATTCGCAGCAGGCCCTGCTACTAGAATGCAGCAGATCTAACCAGGCTAATCAAGATGAAGGCTAAACTTTGGTCCATCAATACATACTTGCATTTAAACCTTTTTTTTTTTTTGGGCTTGTACATATTTTGTACCTTTTTTCAGCATTTGGGACAATGTTTTGAGTGGAAACAACATCTAAAACAACCGTGTTGCTAGATGTCAGGGAAGACAGAGTTTCACCCTGGACGTTTCATCCTTGGGGAATTGAGCTCTTTCTAATAGCAGCCCATTTAGCTGCTGTTGCGCTGGAAAAAAGTGGTACTCCTTGTTTTTAATGAAAAAGGCCACAATGGGTATTGAATTTGGTGGGAATGAACACATTTCCCAATCCCAGGAAGTGTAGTAACAATCATGGAAAAGATTAATTTTCTAGATGGAACCCCAAAATGCTTCCTGCTAGCATTCTCTTAGTTAACTGGATACACAGACTGTTTGACTACATTGATTATTTCTCTGAAACACCTGCACTAAAGGTAAAAAGCTGTAATGAAGCCCCACTCCATTTGTTTGGTTTTAAATGCCAGTACTACGAGGCACAGGAGGATTTTACCTCTCATTTTATTCTTCAGCACGCGTTTGAGCACATGAAATGTTGAAGAATGAAATGAGCATGCTAAAATGATCCTTATTTTTAATTATTCTATTATTATTACTAATCTTTCTGTCTCATGTGGTTCAGCTATTACATTTACATGTGTTGAAAATTTATTGATGGCTAGCTAGCTATAAGTGGTAACGTAGCTACTTTTCTGGCTACCAAGTAACTATCAATATCAACATACTCTACCAAATGAGCTTTTCATTGGGAAAGCGTGGCAGAAACATGACCACATTTCACAGGTTGACTACATGGACAGCAGTCCTGCCCTGATACGGAAAGATACTTAAACAGCCACATTGACAAAGACTACCATAAGGATACTTCTGGCATTGGATACTTCTTACATTACATGAATTCTTCTGCATAGTATCCTTTGTACCCATAAATTACATTGCAAGCAACAATGTATCCTAGCAATAAAGCCATTTTCAGCACAGAAAAAGGCATTACTGTCCAAGCACAGGTTCTTTGAACAAACAAGTTTGGCCCACGTTATCTGACAATAACTACTCAGCCGTTATTCTTAAGCAGTGCTGCCTAATGTTTCCTAAATTCTTTCCTGAAACTTGTCCCTGTGTTTTTTCTTTGTGCCGACGGAAGTGTGAAGTCAAGTGTGAAATGCAATGATGTTTTTAAATGCAAGTGTGCAGTTATTTGTAGTAATGAGAATTCAATCCTTATGGGGTGCTAACACATTGTCTACACTCCTCCGCTGTGAGGCAGAGGGCCTCGTCACAGACAGTCTATCATGGACAGATATCCAGTTCCTGAATTCCTTCTGTCCTCCATCTAGGAGCTTCCAGTTGGTAATAAGAGGTTCCGGTGCTGGCTGCGTTCCTATATATTCCGATGGATTTCCTGTTTTAGACACACCCCCTCAGAGAATGTTCATAGTCTGGCAGCAAATCAGATGACTTGTTGCTTCAACAATGGCAGAGAGAACTGTCAATGTGGAGCACAGCACAGTCTGTCTGGTCCATGTAAAAACATGGTTTCACTCTCTTGCACACAGTTTGACTGCTAGCTGCAGGTCGCTATGCAGTGAGTCGGGTGAATGTTAAGTCTGTAGCTGCCATAAACATATAACCTAAATGTAAAAAGCACTCATGTTTTGGAATTTTTTCTTGTTATTAATGTTTGATCTTCCTGTGGTTTTGCAAACACGCGCAATAGGAGCTACGTCACCCGCTTAACCAACTTGCGTTGGTTTTCAAGTGAGTGAATAGGACCCCAAACATCATAGCTGAACGCTAATTATCGTTTGAGCTCGCCTTTGTAATTTAGCATGTAAGCCTGCAATCAGATGGCTACGTCAGTATCTGCTCGTTTGCAGAAACACACAACTCCCACTCCTTCATCATGGCTCAGATCTCCTGGCTGCATGCTGCTTGGGGTGTATGTTTTGCACCTGGTGCTGCTATATTTGGTGTGGTTTGATTCCAAGATTACAGCTGTCTGCCTACACAGCAACACTGCTTCCTCTTACACTAGGCGCTATTGCGACGTTGCCCTGACCTAGAAAGACACCTCTTATCTCTTGCCACTAAGCAAGAATTAAAGCATCTCGTTTATCCTCTGCCTAATTGTGCTTCTCCTGCGCTGCTGTCAAAATGTATTTTTTGCTAAAATTGGAATGGAGTACAGTTTGCACATTACGTGCACCCCATATGCAGAAATTTGAGTTGTAAGTTGTAAGGATAACTCCTTGTACCAAAGTCTAGTGTACCCTCCTTATGTACAATTTGGATGTATACCTGAACACTATTTTTAATAGTGTTTAAAATATTAAAATCAATGGGAATTAGTAATAAAATATTTCAGACAGGCCCTGTTGTGCAGGCATGCAATAATGTGGTCACCCAACATGAAAAGGACTGCCAGTGGAACTATTGCCTTTTTGGATGTAACTAGAGTTTGCAGGAATGTTTGCAGCATGCAGAATCTGGGCCCAACTGGCTTCCCATTCAGGAAGTGCAGATGGTCAGAGCTGACCTATTTGGGACCCTCATCCTACCTTAAGATTCTTTTCGATATATAACCTAAAAGGAAAATTGACTGCAAACAAAATATCTTTTGGAGTCTGTCCCTTTCCTGCTCCGCCTTGTCAACCTGCGCCTATTTTGCTATTTTTTCCTTTTTCTTTTACATTTACGAACGAAGTGACATTTTTGACATCTCCTGTGAATTTCATGATGTACCTGTCGCTGGTTGAGGCTGCAGCCAACTGTGGCTGCCTTTTGCTGTGTTATAGTGAGGAACAGTGACACATACACACACACTGTAGTGTGATGTCAACAAAATACTGGCCACTGTTGCCAATGACTGTATTCTCTGGGCTAAAAATACAGTTTTTAGCTGGTCATGATGGACATTATGATAGTCTGACCGCTAATAATTTGGGTGTGTAATGTAGTTATGTATATATTGTGACCTATGTGTAAGACCTGGGGTTTTTTGACCTTGTAACTTACAGAGATATCAGCCTGTTAATAGTAATCCTCTAGGTGTCCCTGTAAACACTCCAGGCTAAACAGCCTTGGAGCAATCAGCACAGGAATGTGAGTAATTATACGGTAAGTGACGAATTACGAGGAGTCCATCAGTGCAATGCCATAAATGGATGCAGTTTAGGGTGAGGGAGGAGGAAAGGAAACATGGACACATAAAGTCAAGAAGTGTTTTGGTGAGCGAGAGAGTGCCACAGTATCCGCCTGCATACCAACGGATGTAATTCAGTTTGCAAGACAATATTAAACCACGCACAAAAGATAAAGAGATTGGCATCACAGATCGTGAAAATGCAAAAAAAAAGACACTAGTCAGACATCCGCTGTCAAAAAACGCAGGGGAAAAGAGAGCCTAGGGCAGTGGCAGAAAGACGTTCATGATCTGACAGACGTGTTAGTCAGTGCAAATATTCCATGTGAAATAATGGATCATCCAAAATTACTTGTGTTTTTAAACAAGCGGGCAACAAACTACAGGGGAGTTTCATTTGCCACAATGTGCTGGTTTGCATAGAATCAAAATCAAATAATTGATCACAAAACATCTGACAGCATATCTGTAGTCACTGATGAATCAATATATGTGAACGATTGTCTTTCACATATTTAGTTTATTGTGTTTGTTTTGGATGTGGAAACCCTCTTGTTAGATTCTGTTCCTGGTTTTGATGAGTACAAATCTGAAGTGGACAAACACAAACTGTACCCTAAAGAAAATGGCAATGGGGTGTCTTCGGATGAATTGTGAAGTGGTTTCCAAGTGTAACATGGAGGTCCACACAGTACTTGTCAGCTGTTAATAATAATGTCAATGCTGACAGAAAGGGTGTATTCATATGAGCAAGTTTTCATGCAGTATCGTCAGTCCATTAAAGAAGCAACTGTGCTGTGAAGCAGCTGACAGTGATTAAATTTAACCATAAAATTTATAAATAACATTTGCCTTTTTTCTCTATAGACTGTATATGTGACATTCACATGTTTTCATTTGCTTTATCTGTTTAGTTCCGCTGCCACCCACAACTTTGTCTACAGTTTGCTTTGTTCTACTTCTCATGTGCTAGTGCAGGTTAATATGTCACTACACGCAATTTTTCCTTTTAAACTAAGAAAAACTACTCTGTGTGCACGTTCCTGCTAAACTTTTTAATTGATTGCTGCATTGTGTGTGTCACTAAAGAGTAAGGTTGAGTCCGACATGTGAAGGACATGAGGACACTGTCAATCATAACGCGCTCAGTTTGTGGTGATTCAATGATTCATTTGATGATTGAGTGCTGCGGTGAGATAATGATTTAACAAGTAGCTTGGAATGAGACTGTTGGTGCTGGAGGTGACGTCGGGGAAAAGTCTTGGTCTTATTTATGTGCAGTACGTGACTGGATAGCAGCAGTTGATTCAGATTATCAGTGTGGCATCTCTCTTCGTATTTCTGCTTCCTCTCAGGAAAATGTTTCTCAACTCTTGAGTGTAACTGTGAGCATGCAGACCATGGCTGCCTACTACCACATGCAGAGCGAGCTCACAGTGGCTTCAGCTTGTTGCAGTGTGACCTTTTTAGGGGTTGCTGACACAAAAGAAGGAAGATTTGCTGTTTACAATGTATAGGTGCAGTATGATAACCATAGTAACAGTAACCATTTACTTTTGTGTAGCACCATATTGAGGCTGAACTACTTCCATGAATACTTTGTAAACTCAGAGAGATCACTGCTTCTCCATCTTCATTTCTCTGGTGTGTTACACCATACCAAATGTTGTATTACAGTTTTATGCTACTCATGGTTGGTCTTATCTCATATTCAACCAATAGACTAATCTTTCAATTGTACTCAATTGCAAGTCACATTTTGTCCCTAGCTAATTCTATTTTCAGCCAGTTGTATGACAAGCTAGCACATTGGGTAGCTAACTCCTTCCCCAGGTAGTTAGCTTGCTATATTGAAACAATTTGGGGCCACATTACCTCACACAAACTGAACACGCGCTTTTCCAAAGGGAACCTATCCAGTGCTTTCTTAATTCTTTCCTGCAGCTTGGCCCTGTATGTTTCCTGTGTTTTGACCTCATTGTCTTTGCCATTTCTGTGCCATTTTTTAAGAATAAAATCTGTCAGAGTATTACTATAAAGAGATTTTTTTAATATCTGAGGTAGTCTTTTAAATCTTTGTTCCTGTTTCAGTGTCAAAACAGGAGAGTAAATATAACTTGTTTTAATATTTTTTTAGTTGTTTTTTAACATTAATAAATAAAAGATGCAACTTCGCCTGCAAATTAAACACAAGACAAATTTTGTGCAAATCAACACTTTGATCATGTGCTACGGGTGTTCTTGTGTAAACAACCTCAAGATCATGCAAATTTGCTGTGGGAAGTTTTGAAAATCAAAATTTAAATGTTCGAGACCCTGTTAGTGAAACCAAATCAAAAGGTTTGTGCGAATGACACCATTCATTCGGTCATAAATGTTTCATTTTTGACCAGGGTACTAATTTAATGAGTTCTATGACTGCTGGTTTCTTTGCCATGGGGAGATATCGCTGTGAATCATTTATTACTTTTGTGCCAGTGAAGCGGCAGCAAAAAAAAAAGGTGCTTTTGTTCAAGTAATTTTAATTGTATGCAATGGCTGAGGCTAATCTGTGACCTTTATGTTTCCCTGGAGTCGTGTTTGGGGTCATTTCGCATTTGTGCTGTGTGTGCGAGCGTGCCGCTGATGGCGGCGGGTCGGAACCAGCGTTCTGACCCAGCGGTTCCGGTCCTCTAGCGGCAGTGACTGAACCTGTTCCCCTCTGTTCTGTTCCAGATGAAATTGGGGGGCCGCAGCCTGGTCCTTTCCTAGTGAGGGTTGTGGGGGCGTCCCTGCAGTCTCTGCCCCTGCCTCCTCTTCCCACGCATGCCACCATCCAGCACAGCCTCAGCCTCAATGGTAAGACTGCAGTCGGGGCGGGGTTCAAAGGCCAAAGCCGTGGACACACCAGGGACTGCCAAGGCTAGGGGAAATCCTTTCATGTGTGTGTGTATTTTTTTCCTTAGCAGAGGATATGTAAAGAATACAATATCACCAGCAAAACACTGGGCTGCTGGCTGGAGAAATTGCCTTGAGAATGTGATTCACAGTGCAATGTTTTGGCCCCTTTGTATACTGTAAAATGCAAAACCGTTGGCAACGGGTGCAAAAGAGGGGTCAGACAGTACAGAGGTAGAGATACTCAAATGGGGAATGGATTTGAAGTGCTGGTGTTCATAAGAACATATGAAGTATATAACAAGAAGAGGTCATTCAGCCCAACTTGGCTTGTCATTTTGCCTGTGGTAAAGAGTATGTCTAGACTAAAAAAGTTATGGATAGTTACGGAAAATAACACAGTGTTGACAGAGGCAGTGCAGGGTTCTTTTTTGTTGAGAGATTTTGGTGAGCATCTTGAAAAGCTTCATGGCCATATGTTTTGCCCTTGGAACTGATCCTGGATCGTAGTCCATCATCGACTCAAAATGGTCGGGGTTCAGATTGGGGGTTGGATGAGCTGCTATGGAACAGCTTCCAGGGGCAGAGAATACCAGCCAAGTGTTGTTTTGTCATAGGGTAGCAATCGGAGGTTGGGAAATAATTTCATTTTTGTAGTCTGCTGTTTCATCAGTCACGAAATAAGTGACCCAGAGCCCCTAGGATTCAGCTCAGCCAGCTGCTCAGTCTGGGCAGACGTGCAGAGGAGATGTTGTTGCGTCTTTGCGTCAAATTGACAACCGTAAACCAGCCCCAAAATAAGCGCTGACCCAGTGGCCCTGAGACGTGTTTCGGCTTGTCGGGCCTCCTCTGCCCATTTAAATCAGTCTTTTTTGCTTGCCCGTGTGGGAAAACAATCCAATATGGGCCCTTTTTAAATCCCCTCACCACATCAAAAGAAACTGCAAATCATTCATCTAAATATTCCCTTTCCGACCGTTCAATGGCCGCATTGGTTAAATAAAACTCCATTAAAACAAATAAAATTCACATAGAGACGTCTTGCGCAGCACTTTGCCTTCTGTAATAACAACGGTGTCTCTGGCTGTGAGCTATTAAACTGCTAGATTGGACAGAGAACATTATTAAAATGTTTTTTTCCATTTTAGATAATGTTGCCCCAAAATGAGCTGTCTTCAATGTGAACTGTCAAAAAACGCCCAGCCTCAAATCAAATAGATCCTGCAATTTAGCCTGCAGATGTACAAATAATAAGGTGCTGAGAAACCTCAGGGATTGCATAGCAGGGTTCTGCAGTACAGTATGGGGATAATGAGGTAGCATTTTTAGACCCTTTCCTAAGCACCCTCTGCCTCCCATATTAGCCCTTGCTGAAATGGAAAGATCTCGGTGATGTTATAAAAGAAGAGAGGGGAGAGTGGCTGGTCCGGCCTGTCCACCGAGGGGGAAGTAATGTGAAATTAGTTTGTAACCAAGGAGCAAACCTGCAGGCTATGACTATGGGATGTTAGTCCATGATGCATATGCTGGGTCAAGGCCAAATTAATTAAACTGTGGATAATTCAGTGTGGCTGAGTGCTTTTCCTGCATGTGAAGCTGGCAGTGTGTTCACTTTGGAGATGAACATTTTTGTACTTTTCGTATGTTTTATCAGCGAAGTCGTCCTAGAATCAGAGAAACATTCCAGCTCAGGATGGATTATAGTGGATATAATGTATGCTGGTGAGGGAGCTCTTCTGATCTGTACAGATCAGGAAGTGATGTCAGATATGAGTGGTGCTGCAGGTGGAGATTCCCTCTGGAAAACAGGAATTTAAATAGTCAAAACTGAAGTATAAAAGATGGTAGGGAAAGAAGTCTGCATTACTTGGTGCTTTGCTAGATTGAAAAAACTTGAGGTTTGGAGCTGCCAGATTGTTCAAGAATTGGCCTGCATGTTGCTGAACTGCGAAGTGAAAATGCGGATAGCAAGCTAAAGATGATGGTCTCAAAGCATATTGCCTACTTGCGTATGTATACCATTATCCCTTTTTTTTCCCCTGCTGCCGTGTTTTTTTCCTGCAGTAGTTTCGGTCGTGCACATGTTTGACCAGAAGGCACACATGGATGCCATGAGCATCAGGGCCATAGTTTGTCCATCTCAGTTTCAGTCAGAAATGAATGTGATTGGATAATGTCTTCATGTGCCTCACATGTGTCAGTTTTAGCCTTAGAAGCCGGGGGTTCTTTGTAAACGGTAACATTGGTCAGTTCAGTAAGTTATTCTCCCCTAAATGAAAATGAAATGAAAATATCATACTGTTATGCTTGGGACCACTTTAATACACAAAGAGCATAGAATGGAGTGCCAATTGTATTGAGTCCTGGTGTAAGACACACACCAGGGAGAGAGGGGTGCTGAATTATACAGTTTTAACAAATACTCGATATACTCATCTAACCACCTGTTTATAAGTAGCTAGTACAACATCTTTTCAATCTCTGCTCTGCAGGTGCTAGTATTTTGTTTCTCATGAACCAGTATGAATTTTGGCCTGATGTTTTGTTTGTAAAAAGCTGTGTGTTGATGTTAGATTTGGCAAGCCTGCAAGGTTGCTCATACCTGAATACTGTTCCAGACTCCAAACAAGGACTCCACAATTGATTAAAAAGGCATGTTTTTTCAGCAATTTTTAAATGTTTTAAAAAGTGATTAAAAAGTGAAGACCCATTTGGCATTCTTTATCATCGTGCAGCTTTTAAACAAGTTTTCTCATTGGATATCTTGAAGTGCTGGTGCAGGTGAAACAATATTACATTACATTACATTATTGGCATTTAGCAGATGCTCTTATCCAGAGCAACTTACATCAGTTACAGTTTTTTTTTTTTTACAATGTTATCTATTTATACAGCTGGATATTTACTGAGGCAATTGTGGATTAAGTGCCGTGCCCAAGGGTACAACAGCAGTGCCCCAGCGGGGAATGAAACCGGCAACCTTTCTGTTATATGTCCTGCTCCTTAACCAGTATGCTACTCTGCTGCCCAATATAAATCTCTGTGGTTCGTTCTAAGCGAATTTAACTTGACAGTATTGTAGAGGGCTAAGATACCTGCTCATTGAATTGGCTATGAACAGATCATATAATCTTTCCTCGTGGAAATCATTTCAGATGAGCAGACAAGCTCAAACTTATCTACAGACATTTGGCATAGCTAACTCATTTCAGGTGAATTTCCCTGGAGGCTTTGCCACATCTTAACCTGCCATGCTTCAGAAATTATAAACCAAGTGCTGGTGTATTATTAGCATTAGCAAGGTAACTAGTGAGGTCAGTTCAATATAGCTACCTAAGCTCTGTATGATTATTTTTTTCTTTGCATCTAAAATTTTGTGGAAAATATATATATGGTAGATACACAGATAAACCCTTCTGTAACTCACTGAGAAGATTTGAAATCTAATATGCCACCAAAACCTATTCACATATTCTTGCAAATGAAAAAACAAAAGACCTCTTTTTAGATGCCTTTAGGCTGCTGAGTTGTCCTCAGTTAATGATGCGTTAAACACTCCAATTGGCTTTGAGGCTGTATTGTGTTAAATAGCCATTAGGGTGCAGGTGAGTGTGTCAGAGAATTGCATGTGCCTTACTTCAGTGCTTCCTACGTGAGAGGAAAGTGGTTTCCTGATGCAGGAATGCTCAGCTGGCTATTTAACATTGGAGTGAAAAGGGGAAAACATTCAACTCATTCCTCTGGCTTCATTTTGTTTACTGGTGCCAGTATTTCCCACTTTGCATTGACTTTAGTGATTTTTCTACTCGTCAGCACATACAGAATGAGTTGCATTTGTGAAATGTATACTTTAGGTAAAAAAAACACCCTGCCATATATTCAGGCCAACATGGTACATGACTTGCACAACATTCCCTAAGTGCCTGGGATTTATGGTCTGTGCCGCATGCCCTAAATGTGTGAAATGAATAATATGTATTTGCGTTCTCCTCTGTTTCAGATACCTTCCTGCGGGCTCTCCCACGCCCCGCCCCATTGCAGCCGGATGCTCCGCCTCCCTCCCAGCCGGGCCAGCCCCCTCTGCTGTGTCCTCTGAGCTGCCCAGATGCCAGCAGCTTCGCTACCAGTCTGAGAGAGCTGGAGAAGGTACACCAGTGGGGCTTAGTGTGTATTTACCTGCTTTTATGGATTTGCCCGGCTGTGACCGGCTTTTTGTGACCTGTGTTGTTTGCTTCCTCACAGTGCGGCTGGTACTGGGGCCCCATGAACTGGGAGGACGCGGAGATGAAGCTGAAGGGGAAGCCGGACGGGTCCTTCCTGGTGCGGGACAGTTCAGACCCCCGCTACATACTCAGCCTCAGCTTCCGCTCCCAGAACATCACCCACCACACCCGCATGGAGCACTACAGAGGTGAGGGGGAGGGGCTGCGTTTGGAATGGGGAGGGGCATTAATATGAGGGTCATTGGTTGGAAAGGGGAAGGGGATTAATAGAATGAGGAGGGTCATTAGTTGGAAAGGGGAGGGGGGGAAGGGAATTTGAAATGGGGAGGGACATTGTTTTCAATGAAGAGGGGCTTTGCTTGGGAGGAGAGTGGCCTTACTTGTAAAGAAGTTGGTGAGTGAGATGAGGAAAAATAGTGTTGTATAATAGTATAGTTATTTTTAAGTTTTAGGAACACTGAGTCAGTGTTCTTTTTCCTCCTGCGGAAGAACATTGTGAATGTTATGATGTTATGATGCAAATACTGCACTTAGTGTCTTTGCCCAGAACTGCACATTTTAATGTGATAATGTATTTTTTCATATGAATGGAAATGCCATCAAAATTGTTCAGTACACTTGTTAATGAGTTAATGGTTTTGTTTTCCATGTTCTGTTAATTCACAAAAACGTAAACCTGAATGGGTTCTTTCATGGCTGTAAACATGCTTTTTGGTTGGTGTATTGTTTTGTAATTGTCTGTGGTAGTTATGTAGATACAGGTCTCAATGCAGTATTTGTCTTTGGATGTCTTTAGTATTGTCTAAAACAATGTAAAATTTGTGATATTTTTTACAGTTTTGTAAGAAATAGTTTGGCTTCAAAATCCAGAGTGGTCACCTTTTGAAGGGCAGTTGTTCCTTTTGACTATGTCAGCCCCTTAGTCATCATTAATTACACAATGCATTGATGTGTTGAGCCCCATGGACTGGTAGCCTGAAACACAGGGATATATAAAGCATGTAACCCTGTACCCTGTGTCCCGTTCTGATTGCAGGAACCTTCAGCCTGTGGTGCCACCCCAAATTTGAGGACCGCTGCCACTCAGTGGTGGAGTTCATCGAGCGTGCCATCATGCACTCCAAGAACGGCAAATTCCTCTACTTCCTGCGCTCGCGTGTGCCCGGTGAGTGAGTCAGTCATGGAGCTCGACGCAGGAAGTGCGTGTGACTGTCTCGTATGCAAAAAAGATATACACCGGCCGTTCTCATTGGTCCCCATCTGGTGACATAGAAAGTTGGTAGCCACACCCATTATGTTTCATACCAGCTGTTTCCCCTGGCCGAGACAGCCATTTCCGAGGAACACCCAAACAGGATTCCGTTCTTAAGCGTTTTAACTTGTTTTGTTCTCTCTGGGGAAAAAATGGAAAAACCCCAGGACATGAATGTGTACACCGGAGTTTGCTGTAATCCAGGGTCCTGAATCCAGCTTCATGCATTGGCACCACTGCGGTGTAGCTGGGTTTTATGAGTGTATCTGGGGTTATTGTTATTTGGCATGTATGTCTCCTCTAAACTCTTAAAATATATCAAATACACAAATAAGTATCTATATTTCATGATATAAGAGATACCTGGCATCCTCACTGCCCAGTGTGGAACTCATTCAGTGTGAGCCTTCAGGCAAGCATGTTACCTGCCTCAGAAAACTCGTACTTTGTGAGACCTTATGAAAGCTTATGGTTTCCATGACATACATAACCATATACTGTGAGACAAATCCATTTACCTGTCAGAACAGAAAAGTTGTATTGATTACTGATGGAGTATTGAGAGATGTGTTGACTGGTGAATGGCGGAAGGTATGTGCTGAGATGGTGGTGTGACCCCCTGCTGTGTTCCAGGCCTGCCCCCGACCCCAGTGCAGCTCCTCTACCCAGTGTCCCGCTTCAGCAACATCAAATCCCTGCAGCACCTCTGTCGCTTCCGCATCCGACAGCTGGTCCGCATCGACCACATCCAGGAGCTGCCGCTCCCCAAGTACGGCTGCGCTGCCTCTGTCTGCACCTGTCTCTCTGTCATACTTTCTCTACCTGTCTCTCTCTGACTGTCTCCACCTGTCTCTTTGTGATACTCTCTCTACCTGCCTCTGTTATACTGTCTCCATCTGTCTCTCTGTCATACTGTTTCTACCTGTCTCTCTCTCACTGTCTCTACCTGTCTCTCTCACTGTCTCTACCTGTCTCTGTTATACTCTCTCTTATTTGTATCTCTCACCGTTTCCATCTCTTTCTCACTGTCTTCATTCCTTTCTCTCTTTTGACTCCTTATGTCTCTCTGTGTCCACCTGTCTCTCTCTTATTGACTCCATATGTATCTCTTTCTCACTTTCAGTTTCTCTCACTGTCTCCACCTGTCTCTGTTTTATGGTCTTCACCTCTTTCTGTCTGTCTCTCTCTCTTTCAATTTCTGACTTTTTTATATGTATATTACCTGTCACTGTTGCTGGCTCTTACATTTTGTCTTTGCATGTCTTTCTCTCTATTCTCTTACTTTACTTTCCAAATGAGAATTGATGATGAATTTTATTTTCAAAATATTCTTCACGTTCATATTTTTTTAAATAATCAATGGCCTGTCCTCAATCACCTTTCTTTCCCTCAGGTCCTTGATCGAGTACCTGAGGAAGTTCTACTACTATGACCCTGAGGAGGAGATGTACCTGTCCATGAAAGAGGCACGCAAGGACATGGGGGTGGAGCCAGGGGTGGAGTCTCAAACGTAGCTGTTGGAATCCCATTGGCTGAAGTGAGTGTCAAGGGTGGGAGATGGCACAAGAAGGTTCATTAGGTGTGATGTCTAGATGTGCCCATCAACATCACCCAGTTTTGTAACAGTTCTGGTTCTCAGTTGGCCGTATGCTTACAGCTGGTCACATTGTAGTGCAGCTGTCTCGGGGGGACTTTTGCTTGGTGTGTCACAAATACCAGTGTCTATATCACTAGAGGTATAGTAATGCATTGATTTGTGTCAATGCATCAATGCAAAGGCAACGATATAGCTATACAGCTGGTGTCTGTACCAGACTGTATTTTAAGGGGGGGGTTTCTCCTGTGTTTGTGGATCAAAGGCGCTGAAATCTTGTGTCTCTTTATTGGGTCACGGACATCTGAAGTTCCATTAAAATCTGTTGGTTTGAAGATAGCAAAATGCCAGAGAAAAATTTCCACATTTTTATACACACACACACACACACACACACACACACACACACACACACACACACACACACACGTTGAAATCTATCAATCATAGCGGGATGTCATACAATATTAGTCACTTCCTTTTTGCAAAACTGCAATTTAGAGCAATTTGGACTTTTCCAGTGGCTAGCGAGCTAAATATGTTGCTGCCAGCAGGTACAGACAAGTACAGGTAGTGTGAAGAGCAGTGAGTCAGTGAGTCACACCTTGGTAGTACAGGCCAGTGCAGACAGGTGCATCATAGTGGAATTCTACCTCCCTACATTTATGGAACGTGTCCTGAAATCCCTCACTGGATTAACTCTTTATATCTGAGATGCACATAATCTTGCTGTATAGCATTTAACTGTTGCATGTTAATAATTTTATCCACTGCAAGAGCCAATCCAACATCGTGGGTTTCTCATTTTTTACATGCTGTTGGGTGTGTATTTTTTGTTCAGTATGTGTTGCTGAGTGTTGTATGTATTGCTTAGATTGTATCGTCTTGCATAGTGTTTGTTTTTTGTTTTCTGTTGTGCGTTGCTCAGTGTGTTTTTTGTTTGTGTGTTGCTTAGTGTATGTTGTGTTTGTTGTTTAAATGTGATAAGTGTGTGTTGTCTTGTAGGTGTTAAGCTTGTGTTTTGTGTATTGAGTGTTTTCAGCACGTGTTTATGATGCAGTGTTCTGCTGTAGGCTGATGGGTAATATTTCTAATTCCTCCCCTGCTGCAGGGTTTCTCTCAACTGCAGCCTTGAAGACTGATTGGACAGTCTCACCCACAGCAGCCAATCAACACTCATGGTGGACTCCGAATCAAAATTGTGACGGTAACAGGGACCCACCCTCCTCCCTTTTGGACCAATGAGAAGAGAAGGGGTCGGAGGATGGCGCCAGACCAGAGCTGAGAGGCAAACTGGAAGTGAACTGGCTTCACTGGGGCAGACTGGAAGAGCTAACTTGACCTTGCACTGGACCACAAACTTAAGCTAAGACTGCATTCCCACAAAATTGCTGGAGCGTCGCTCTCAGGCATCCCTGAGGGTTGCAGCAATGTTGGGGAATGCCTACATGTTCGCTGTTACCACAATGGAAACTTGAAGCCGGACCCGCCCTCATGGCAGATGACGGACATGAGATCGGTTGACTTGAAGCCAAACTGGAGTTTTTGAACATGATGCACTCGTTCCATTTTGTCCAGTCCTCCCTTTTTCCTCCCCCTCCTCTTCCCACCTGCCGTCTACCTGGACAGGTGTCCCTCTTGAACTGTCAGCATCCTGGAGTGGAATGAGATTCTGCTGGGAACCCGGAACCTTTATTTATTTGTCTGTTTAGTTTGCTCCATGATAGAATGTAAACCCCTTCCCCCCTCATTCTACTCCCTAATAAACCCAGCCTCTGTCTGTAATATTTGTTTTGAAGTACAGAAAAGAAATGGTGTTTTTGTGTTTCCTCGCCGTTGGTTGACACCTGTTAGATTCACACCTCCTGAGTCTTTGTCAGGGACTGCACAGCCTGTTGGCTGAGAGTGAGTGTGTGTGTGTGTGTGTGTGTGTGTGTGTGTGTGTGTGTGTGTGTGTGTGTGTGTGTGTGTGTTGGGAGAATGGGAGTAAGTTAATGCTTAACGGTTGCTTGCAGGAGTAGTCAAAGATGTGGAACAGGTCTGCTATCCCTTCATCTCCGAGCTGTGGCATCCTCTTATTAACAACCCCAGCTAAGTTCATAGACTGTTGTGGGCCAGAACAACACAGGGGATAAAAAATGGGTTTGCCCGTGCAGAAAGATCTTTCCTTTACTGTTTGGCATACAATAAGGCATACACGGAGCTTGTTGCCCAAATGAAAAAGATGTACATTTTATCTTACATATCTCCCATTTCTTGTAGATATGACTATTTTACATATATAGACAAAAGCTCTTAGCTTAAGTATTAAGTATTAAGTAAATGCTTGAATTTTGAGACAAGTTTCTAAAACCAAAATTTAAAAAAATAAAGTAAAAAAAAAACACATTTAAACTTATCTATAAGTAATTTTAGAACTGTCTGGAATTCAATTTGTAATGTTACAGCACCTGCTTGTTAGTGTTATCGCCAAAAAATGTTGGAGTTGAATCAAATGTCAAAGCAAAATATAGCCTGCAACAACAGACAAGCAGAGATTCAGTTTTCTAATTATGAGCAGATATTCAGCCCAAGCGTTTCTTCTGAGCTCCCTCTAGGAGGTTCTGGTTGGCAACAGGAGTGTCTGGTACTCCGTTCCTGTGCTATCAATATTCTGTTTCAGACCACGTCCACATTCTTTAATGTTTATGATCACAGAACTTGTAGTTTCAACTATGGCAGAGACAGAATTTTCAATGGAATGCACTCCCAAGCCGATCGTCTGGTCCAAGTCTTTAAAAATCTGTGAGAAAGTTGCGCTAGCTGTGCATAGAGGGGAAACAATATGGAAATTACTGTAATGTAACGTAACTGTGCACAACCAATCCCATTATAGCAAAGCTTGCCTGTCACCTGTACTTGGATTGTCCACTATCTTTGCTTTACCACCACCAACCTCCTCCAACAGGGAATAGAAAGTTTGTCTTGCGGCGGACAGTCAACCAGTGAAATGAAAGTTCAACATTTTATTTTCACCGTCTACACTGATTATACTCTTTGAGAGCACTGTGATATCAAAGAATGATGACCAACTACAAAAAAACTACCTTAGACTATAGTGGTGTCTTGGGGCAACCTTAAACAGCATAAGAATGGCTGTGGTGCTCAGGTTTACATCAGAATTACATCAGTGTTTTGATGCAGAACTACAATTTTGACTAAAAATGAGTAATGCATCCAGTCAGGGATTGAGAAATATGGCTTTGTTTTCTACAGTGCGCTGGTAAGGGAGCAAACATTTCATCTACCCTTTACATAAGCCCCCTTTATCAAATTAAAAAAATGCATATTAACCAATACATTTTACAGCTTCATTGTTCATGCTATTTGTCCCTTCATGGAAATCATATTCTAAACCCCCAGTCATCAGGAAGCAATATGGATGAAGAAGGAATATTTTCATGAGTCTGTACAGTAAAGTTTAATGATGAGAGTAAGCCATTCAGCCCATTGAGGATTGTTCCCAGGCTAGAGCAGCGGTTCTCAAACTGGGGTCCTTGAAAGTTACCCACGGAGGTCCATGTTTGCTTGCATTGATGGTGCCCAGTCAGGGCATCCTGTTCACTGATGTTTGGAGTGTTTGGGTATACGTGTGAATGAATGTTGCAGGTTGTGTGGCTTGTGTCCTGAACGTGCATTAATGTGGGACCTTCAATAAATGGGAATGACTGGTTCAGCAATCACCATGAGAGGAATAACCAGTCATGGCCCCAGTACTTGTGGCAAGCACTGTAATGTTAGACAGTTATAACTATTAGTGATAGCTATCATAGAGCAGTTATACAGAAATGTGCAACAGCCTATTTAAAACAGAACATAAAATCACTAGCAATATGTGTCTGAACCAACTGTCTAGGTAGCAAATGTAAACTTGGTCACTAGCTGTATGTCAGTAAATTAGTTCACCACTAGCTGACGTTGCATTTATGGCCAGCCTAGATGAGTTAACTGGATCGCTAGCTGTTCTCAGTTGCAAAGACATCTCTTCAAAAGCCACACCATTCGTCTGAGTGGCGTGAGTGCAGCTACAATTGTATAGCTGCTTTTTAAAGTAAATATTTTTAGTTGGGTTTTGTCAAGTATTGTGAAATGAGTGAGTGTATTCATTCATTCATTCATTCATTCATTCACTCCTCAGAGTTGGCAGTGAGAGGGTGTAGGTGTGGAAATTTTGCACCGGTTGAGTGGTCCACCACCCCAAAAAGTTTGAAAGCCATTGGTATAGAGTTAGCCAGGATGGTCTTGAATAAGGAATAAGGGTCCAAAGGTTTCTATTTGACCTGAGCCCTGATAAGCTATTCCATGCATTTATAAGTCTGTGAAAACAATAGCCTCTGCAAGCCACTTTATGAATCCCTTTCAATCAGCCCCCTCTCCACCACCATCCTCATTCCACTTTTGCTGAGACTGAAGTGATTAAGAATCTTTAAGTCACTTTGTTAAGTCAATTTTCAAGATTCTGTGTGCTTTTTACAGCGTGGTGCACAGAACTGGAAAAAGTATTCTAAATGTGGTTTGATGAAGGCATTATGTAACCTTTATGTAACATATTTATTTTTTAAATAGTGCCCAGTGCCTAGATGCAGACAGAGCTGAGTGCTCTATTACATCCGAGACTTTTTTCATGTTGCGCCCTCTCTAATTTAGTACTTCTGATAAAAAGGTTATTTTATTATTGCCCACATGCAAACCTTTACATTTGCAGATACTTTACGTTTTATGTGCCAGGTGTTTTCCCCATCATGACACCCAGCAAATGTGGCGTGAGAGTTGAAGAATAAATATTCCGTTTCAGTCTTCCAGACTGTTTGCTTCACCCTGAGTTTTGTCACTGACAAATTTAACAAATTTGCCAGTAGCATTCTTAGCAATGTAAATAAGGAAGATTATAGGAAGATTATGTAAATAGGTTCTAGGAGAGGTCCAAACCCATCCCCAGGGAACTCCACTTCCCACAATGTGATCTGTCTTACACTGAATCCCATTTTCTATCTATTTCGAGATATTTCCTTTAATTCCCACTGCCTTCAATTTGACAATGAGTTGCTTGTGTGTCTCAGCGCTTTTCGAAAGGTCCGAAAAAAATATTGTGAGTCTGTTTTGAGTTGACAGAGGATGTGATAAGCATAAATTCTCTGTGCAAAAAAAACTAATTTTACCCAGTCTCTAATGATAGATTCCAGAATCACACATTTCAGACACCACCTCACTGTCAGTCAGCCTCGCACCCACATTCAAATCCCGATGCCAAAGAAGCTTTAACAGGAGTGTTTTTTCCACCCCAAATACACTGACACCCACTGGCATTGTGATACAGCTTCCAGTCACAAATATTAATGCATTACATCTAATGTTTGGTCATTTGCCCACTGCATATAACAGCTTAAGCTTAAAATGAGCTTTTGTCACACTATAGTGCAGGTAAGATTATAATTATTTAACGCTTTACCAAATTGTCCGAGTTTGTCTGAACATTAGAAAGGCAAGTTGTTAGGCTGAATAAATCCCCTTTTCGCTATACTTTGTCACTATATAGCAACTGATTTGTGGAAAAGCCCTTTCTCCTGTGTTAAAAAGCAACTTCAGCGCATGTTTCTATCTTTGAACTTTTGCAAATGCCACTGGCAAAACTCCATGCTAAAAAATCTGATTGGCTCCTCTAAAGTGAAAGCCACAGCTTACAGAAGAGTCTCTAACAGCTTGAAAAAGATTTCATTTTTGAAATGAAATGAAAAATTAGCAAAAATGCTAACTTCTAATTCTCCCAGTTAATTGGGTGCCAATGGAAATTGTGGAGCACAAGGATAGGGTCATGATGATTTTACATGTGCTGCAAGAGGCAGTGCCGATTTCTCCTGGGATACCAACTTGCTTTACTTCACGCCTTCCACAGAAAAAAATGGCCAGGGTGTTTCAGCTGCTCCACGAGCATTTATGCAGAGCAAGCAACATTGAACGCAGCTGAGCACCATAAGGAATTGGTTTGCACAACATGCAGAAAATAAGGCGATCATATTTCATTACACACAACTCTGTCAGTACAATAAATTGTTTTAAGGCACTCAAGCCAAACAGTTTCTACTTTACAGCATTTACAAAAGGCTAGAATTTGATTGTTTCTTGAAGCCAGTATTGTTTAACAGAGGAGGTTTCAATTACTAACGTAGGTTAAAGGTTTGTACGAAGATGTTTACCTAGTTTTAGGCTGCCTACACTAACATGAGAAGTCATTATTGTTAAGGCCTAGAGACCCCAGTTTGACAAGATGTTGTGGTGTTTAGAAGGCGTACTCAGCTGAAGGAGGTCTTGGAAATAGATGCGTGTGTTGGCTTTACATGCATGCCCCTGAAAAGCAAAACACAGACAATCTGTCATGTACGTCAACAAACACAATTGGAAAATGCCTTTGCTTTGGGATCAGTGTGGGTTGAGTGTGGGTCTTTCTTCCAGGAAATAATCCTCTCAATCCACCGACCAGACTCCTACCATGTGAGTGTGGGATTTAGGCAGCTGATTGCGTGGATTTGAAAGGCCACTGCAGGGAGTGGGCAAACGAGGGTGTTATTGCGCAGATCAAACCACATTGAGCATGACCAACAGACCGAGCTGAAACTTTAGCCAAAAATACAACTTAATCAGGTGCCATGTTCAATGGGCGAGGCTCACTGACCCGCCGTCTTTTCACAACTGTCTTTTCACAACTGCCATCAGGAACATTTTGCAGGACTAAATGCGTTTGGAGACTCCAGATCTTAGTGCATTCTTCAGTGTAGCAGTGTGGTACTGAAACTACATCAACACTGTTAAGCCTCATTTACATAATCAGTCATAAACACTTTAAATATGGGTGGACTTTTTTAACATAGTGATTATTTCCAAACAACTGGATCTTACTATGAGAATCATTTGTTGTATGTTTGGATATGGTTTTT
The DNA here is from genome assembly GCA_019176425.1 of Megalops atlanticus. Taxonomy (NCBI): domain Eukaryota; kingdom Metazoa; phylum Chordata; class Actinopteri; order Elopiformes; family Megalopidae; genus Megalops; species Megalops atlanticus. Next base: position 8,392,426 of record CM032893.1, read on the forward strand.
GATGAAGCTGAATTGTTCTTAAACTACTACTCCATTCACATCTTCAAATTAACATTAAAATGGCTTATTTTAGTAAGGCCTCCCCTTCAAAATTGTAATGGATACAATTTAATTCTGGTTCTCTGAGTGAGAGATTCTCTCCACCCAGATACTTATACTGTATCATATGGTTATGACAACACTGGTTGTGTGAGAAACACTAGCTTTGCTAAAGCATGTGTACGGGGTTTGACCTAAGATTTGACCTTAGCTGTAACAAATTCAGCCTGTCTCCAACTTTATTCTGTAACCATTACCACCTCCATCATGTTGAAACTGTCCTCCACCCTGCTAAAAATCAGATGTAAGAACTACTCAGTCTTTAAGACAGCACAAGGAGAAAGTCTCAGGTCACCAGTGCTCAAAAAGGGCACTGTACTGAACAGTAGCACCACAAGACACAATGTCCAAGAGCTCAAAATCTGTGGAGGCTCTAAGTAGTTCCCCTTTATGCAGTTCTAATCTGTCCCGGAGGGCAAAGAAACCATATAACACCCTCTTGGCCACTGAGAATAGAGAGATGCTGTGCTGCATCGTCCCCAGAAGGCCATGGCACCAGCTGCTACCAAGGCAAGCCTCTGCCTTGGGGAAACACCGGTTGCCAGAGTTACAAGGGGTGAGGCAGCACACCTGCCCGAGTCAACCTGCCAGAGGCTTTGCCTTGTTGACTTGGGTATACACGAGGTGCCACCACAAATCGTCAACCCAGGGCTTGTAGCTGGTACAGAGAAGTCCTGACAAGTGGTCAAATGCAGACTTTAGCACTTTGAAGAGGCCCTAGGAGGCAATGACAATGCTGTCAGTCAGTAGGACCTAGTGACTGTAGGTGGTTGTACAGATATCAGTAACTTATGCACCCTGGTGCTCTTCTCACAGGTTTGCAATGCTCCTAACACAGGGCTCGTACTCTTGAAGGAGAACATGCATCTGATACAAAGTATGCCTTACACTTAGTGTCCACTAACCCGTGGAATAGTCTGGACTTGAACAGAGGCTGACCCAATAGATCAGGCAAAAAGCAGACAAACAGTTAGCCTATCTGCCTGTGATGCCCTGTTTTTCATTTACTGATTCTCAAAACCCTAACAAGGCACTGGAGAGATGACCTTAGGTCCTTCTCTGTCACTCACGGTGGACTACAGGAGGCATGTAGGTTGAGTACAGCCCTTAGAAGTCTACCTAGCAAGTTTTCCCTTAGAGAACTCTTACCTCCAGGTTATAACCCTGAGGTAGCCGTATGGCCAAGGTTATAAGGCACCACAACCTTCTTCAGTTAATCACTGGGGCAGCACAGGACAAAGGATCTGTCTGTTCTGCCCTACATCAAGACTCCCAGTTGCGTACATTTATCTGAAACCACAAATACAGCGGAACTGGGTGCCTCAGCCTGAACTTCCTGAACACACACTGCTGCATTTTCAGAAGGGATCTGTGCTGACATTTTACACTGTTTTTGTGAGTACACAAGCGCTTGTATTCCAACAAAACAGTCCATTGTTTTTAACAGGATTGGCAATGTTTTCAACCATTCATATCTAAAGGGGAAATAAACCCATTTCAGATGTAAAACCAAACACAAAATGATAATGTATTGGGGTCTTGGAAATTTAAAAATTTTTGCTGGAAAAAAACTAAAAATACAGTATATCCAGAGTCATGATAGATCACTGCCCCTAGTGTTAGCTTGAGATACAGCTCAGCCGGCCTGGAGGAGATAAAGGAGTGGGTCGATGGGAAACAGAGGTGGTCTCACACATCGCAGGAAGAAGAATCTGCTGCCAAACTGAATCTCAGTGTTCCAGCCTTAAATCCATACACAGCAGTCGTCAAAAATGCAGAAGTGGTTTGGATGATCAGGTGACGAGAACAGCATCAGTGAAAGGGAATATGCCTGGCAAAAATCTATTACACGGAGTTCTTAATGTGACAAAATGGAGGGACTGAGAGGAATACAAGTGGCCTCTGAGTGCTGGTCGATGCTTACTGAGTATCGGCGCTCTCTCCTGTTCCACTCAGCGATCTGTGTAAACAGTGCTCAGTCCTCACTGCTCCTGTCAAGAAGGACTCTTTCCATTCCTCTCTGTTTTATGAAGCCTGGCCATGGTGTGTGAGTGTATTGTAGGATTGCATTCACCACTCCCTGCGTTCCTGCATGAGTACAGCGCCCATTGCAGTGAGAGACGACATCATCAAACATCCTTCAGAAAATGATTCATCAAGGGGGAAAAAAAAAAAAAAAAAAAAAAAAAAAAACATGGCTCTGGTGTTACCAGCCAGCAGGCATCCCAGCTCTCCTAACCCTTATTGACCTAAATGATGTCCTTGTAATATTTATTAGATAACATCCGGTTGGTGGTTCCAAAGAGAGTCTTACCAACCAGCAGTTCTCTTAGCCCTGACCCTCGTCACACCGCTCTTGGCGCCCTGAGAGTGGTCCCCTGGAGCATTGTGGGACTTGTAGTGTGGAAAACAACATTGTGTTCCCTGTGGCCCGGCACTCCCGCACAAGTACAGAGGATGTTGTTGTGAGCTTAACCTAATGTACAATTGGCAAAGGGAGGAAAGGGGGGGCATTTGGAAAGAAAGTGTGTTCTTCTCCAAAACAGCATTACTTTCAGGACACGGAATTCCGATGTCCATTTTAATGCTGTTTGATGTTAGTATGAATTTTTGATGATTTTTAAAACATGAAATGAGCTTGTGTCTCTGGTGCAGAATATCTGCTGCTGTGTGTTCATCCAGAAATAAAAGGCTGCTTCATACACTGCTTTAGGTATGTTTTCCTAGAGTAACGCTGCAAGAAAAGCTTAATGAAACGTACTTTACGGCTTGTAAATATGTACAGAAATAAAATTGCATTATTATATTTCACAACATTTTTAATAGCAGTGACAGCAATGATGATGGTCTAAGCTAAAGTGATTGAAAAGCTAGTTCACTAGTTAAAAGATGTGTAAAGTCAGTCATGTATATGTGCATAGATAGCCTTAGACAGACATTAAGCAACAACTGTATCTATACTATGAGTTGTATTTCTCTGAACATGTAAAACATCCACATCATCTTGCAGAAATGCAGAGGTAAACAAATTCAAGTCATTATTCGAATGAAATTTCAGACCATAATTTCTTCGGTAAGTTCCAGACAGTGTAACAACTGTCATTTCCATCTTCAAGCCGGAGCTGAGGGTTATTTTCATTCGTTGACTCACCGCTGCTCCAGGGGGAAATATAAGAGGACAAGATGCACCTGGATGTGCTCTGATGTGCTGTGGAGGACTGTATCGTTTAGAATATCTCAATTTCAAAAAGGCTGTAATGTCCAAACATTAAAGGCTGGGGAGAGGCTGGGTTTGTAATATTAAGCAAAGGGGTATTAAAAACCTTAGCAGATAATGTTAATGACAGTAATCATACCTATTTACATAATTAAAACATTGATAAATTTGGAACAAGCAAAACATGCAAATGAACTATGAATACTCAGTAGTTTAAAATGCATTTGTATTTAGGGATAATTAAAAAGCAGGAAAAACAGACATATATTTTGGTTTTTAAGAGCATGTTAACTATCATCTAACAAACAGTAATTTTCTTTGTGAAATACTCTCTATATGAATGCCCTATAATCATTGTAAATATAATAAACCACAGTTTTGCTATTACACTGCAAAGTCAAAGGCTTTTACCAGCCATGAAGCTTGATTATTCCTTCTGTGAACTCAATAAACACAGGCCCAATCTATTACTGTCAAGCATGTTAAGCATTTACACTTTTTTGCATAACTCTGTGATTATTTATTGTGGATTGAACCTTTAATCCGTGTATGAAAAAGTTACTGTAATAAAAACCAGTTAAATAACTGTAGCTCCAAAATTAGAACTGAAGAATTTTGAAGCAGAAGAGACTTGCTTTGTTTTACATCAGAAATATTTTTTAAATTCTATTTTACGTGACCCATTAGTTCATGAGTTGCCATTGTTTTTGAGTTGTTCACAAATATGGATAACTTGAAACATACCACTACAGACGTATTTAAAATTTGAAAATATACCTTCCGAGGTCTCACATTACTACATAATTTATCTCCTGTGAGAATTATCCTAGTCTTGTTTAACCGAAGCATAAGTAATAACAAATGTAAAAAACGTTGATGATGGATACTGCTTCTCACAATTAATCAGAATGAAAGATGCATGTAGTGACTCACAAATGGGGCAAATTTGGATGTTTTGAAGAGATTTTAATTTCCAGGCATCCAGAACACAGGCAGAAGTGCTCTTTAAGAAATGGAATGGTCAAAAAAATGCCTAATAAGCCATCACTGCCCAGTCCTGAGGGTCAAACCAAAAAATGAAAATCAGATCAGCCATATGATTAAGTGCTTAGGTGGACCCAAAACCTGCAAACACCATAGCTCTCCAGGACCAGAGTCAGGTAAGGCTGACACAAAATACACAGCAGGCAGAACCACTCAGACTACCAACCTGTGTTCATGGGCGACTGCATTCCTTTGTTGTATTTAGACACAGGATTCGTCTTTTCTCCTTTATTCACAACAATTTGGTAGCAGAGTAGAGGCTGGTAATGAATTCACCTCAGGATATATGTCAGGTCATAACTATATGCCTGGTGACATCTGTCCTTTTAGCTATCACATTTAGGACACTTGGTCCTTCATTATAAATGGGCATGCTATTAAAATGACTGAATCTTCAGGCCATGCATTTTGTATATTTTTGCCAGTAATGAGCTGTCTGCAAAATAGTGTTATTGGTGCCATAATGGATTTTGACCCTGTTCTTTGATTGTGAACATGAGCTCTGCTGGACTGCTGGACTCTGCAATGACACCATTGGTGGTGAGTGAGAAAATGTTTGTGTCTTTGATGTATAGTGTGCGAAATAGCCACTGGCTGCTGGTAAGTGTATTGGAGGATTCAAACTGGCAAGTGCCTCACTTCAGTGCTTTTGGCCAGCTTCATGCCCAATCAAGAAAAGAAGGGAAAAACTGTGCCATCTTTGCTACTTACCATTAGCAATTTTGACTAGTCTGTTAACAAAATTAATTTACAAAATATCTGCTTGAGAAAAAACCCTTAAGGTTCATCCAATGCAGTATGAAGGATTTTCAGAAATTCTAGAGAATATTTTTTTGCAGGAGTGCGGTCAGTTCAGACTGTTGTTCAATTGATTACCGAGGTATGTCAGTTTAGGGTTACATACAATGCAACATTTCTGTGTAGGCTTCAGATCAAGAAAAAGAACTGCCACAACCTTAGGCCTTAGCATATGGAGGCAGAAAAAACCAAAGACACATTTTGGCAAGTTTGTCCATCGTGGCTAACCTCAAAGCCCATGGTTCACCAGCTTGGGCCATGGAAAAAACACATGTACGCATATATACAAATGCACACATTCTAACAGAAAGATGTATATACGTTTGCTTGTATATAGACACCCGCTTTCATGCATACATAGGGTATTTCTGTTCCTTCTGTCCAACCAATGCGCTCTATTCCAGAACAGTACAAGTATAAAATAAAAGCAGATACAAAAAAGATACTGGACCTCTCCCAGGTTATCTGTCCATCAAGGATAGATTAAATAAAAGTCTGTTCAGATGTCCAGGCCGATGGGGGTCATCCAGGTGACAGGCGGAGGCACTCAGGTAAGGGGAAGTGCACTTGTGGTTGCCGGTCCTCCAGTTCTCTTCACTCCTCCCGCGCTGGCCGGCCCCTGTCCAGTGACATTGGCCGCCGGCTTGTGGGAGCTCCGTGGTGGCTGGGGGCCATTCGGGGTGCCATTGGCCGGGGTGGTGGGGGCGGGGCTGTGGGGGGCGGGGCTGGGCAAGGGGGAGGAGCTGGAGGGGAGAGTGGCGGGGCTGCTGGCTTTGTCACTGAGAGACTCGCTGTCAGAGGTGGGGCTGGTGTTCATCCCGTCGGAATGGGCCGACTCCATGGGCTGGGACAGCTTCAGCCGCTTCCTGGGGGGCTGGACACGGTAGCGCAGGGGCAGGGGTCCATTCTGTAAGGGAGAGGCAGGCCAAGCAATCAATCTGTCAATCAAAACTGACTTCTTACAGTACACCTTTACAAGTTAACTCTCGCAAACGCCCAGGACAGCATGTCTTACAGTGGGAATCGAAAAGCCAGAAACCCTTAATAATGGGTTACCAGACTGGGCAGAGTCTGTAAGTGCCAGCCACTGTGATGCACTCACCCCTCTCCATGTGTAGCTGTAGGCAACGTCTAACAGCGTGTAGTAGTCCTTCAGGGGCTCATCTTCGTACATCACCTCAATCTGTAGGACAGACAGGTCAAACATCAACGAGTGTGTGGACTGAAGAATCCCCACTGGTCAATGGCAAATGACTTCACCACATACAGCCAATATTGATGGACACTGACAATTTTCTCTCACATTACAGATAGGTGTCCCTTTCAAAAAATCCTGAGAAAAAAAGAAAACTGAGAAACCAAAGGCTTCCAACAAAGGGAGTCCCACAGAGGTTTCACCTAATTTATCTGACAATCCTGCTGGATTAGCAGGAGCAATACCATTTAACCATCTGACACTCACAAGGCAAATAACTGGTGACAGCTGTGCAGATGTTCAAAAGTGCAACTGTATGCGGTTTTACATAGTGCCTTTATTTGCAAGCTTCACTTGCTTGTAAATGTTAAGAATAAACATTTTAAAAAGTTAACTGCCTCCAGTGCTGTTGGCATTGCCCAGACAACTGTTTTTGACACATTAATGAATGCTCTTAAAAAGAGAATTTCAGGCAATGATGCATTCAATGCAATGATTTTTTAGCAGTGGTTTATCTTACCCTTATTTCATTATGCTATCATAACAACAAATACCAAAGCCCAACCCGTTATGAAAACAGTATTTCATGTAATCAACAAACATTCAAACATTCAAAATGCTTCAAATTCAAATTTCATGAAAAGCACAGTACACTGGATGGGACTTAAAATATGAAATGAAAAAAGAAAGCATATCAACAGGAATACATTACCTACATTATGAGGTTTCAAATAGGAAAAACTCACCAGCAACCACACAATCAATAGGATGATATCAGACTATAATGCAAGACAGAAAAAGTACCAATCTGCATACCCAATAATCTATCTTTAGCTTTATACTGTTTGATCTCCGGCCTTGCTGCATGGATTTTTCATTACTGACTGTAGCTATTCATATTAAGTTGCCCAGTGGGATAACTAGCTGACTACACAGAGGATTTTTCTCCTTTCCCTGTTGTGCTTCTTGATGTTCAGAGCCACCTGGGTACAGTTTGCACAGTAGACTCAGTATCTATCTGGGCAGTACAAAAGCTTCTGAAAAGCTTCAGGGAAAATCTGCTACAAAGAAACAGGGTTGAAAGATGTGGCAAATGCAGAGTGCTGGTTGCAGGATGAAGGATGAAGACATTCTGTACGAATTCTACGACTGCAGTTGGTGCAGAGTGCAAAACAGACAGCAGTATGATAGGATGGAGCAGACAGCAGTATGACAGTGTGGAGCATACGGCAGTGTTACAGTGTAGGACAGAGTGAGACAATGTGGAGCAGACAGCAGTGTTGTAGTGTAGAACAGACAGCAGTGTTACAGTGTAGAGCAGACAGCAGTATGATGGTATGGTTGCCCCAGTTACCCGGTAAGTGCTTGGGATGTCCATCTTGCTGCGCAGGAACTTGGCCAAGTGCATGACTGTCATGGCTGCTGGACAACGCAAAAAACGTTTGCTGCTGGGCTACAGGAAGGAAGATGAAAGGGAGAAAGAGATGTCAGCAGGGAGACAATACAGTGAAACAAGTGTTCTAGAGGAGTATAAAGGGTCATCTACACAGGCTCTACAGGGTTATAAAAAACTACACATTAAAAATACCCTCTCTCTGTCTGCAGCTCTTGGATCCAGGGGTTTCTTGTCATTTCTGTAAGAATGAGAGGAAAGGTAAGACTGAGATGAAGACGAAGTGGTTCTTATTTTGCCCAGTAGTAATACTCCTCATTTGGAAATAAAACCTGGAGATATTACTGCAGTGTAAAAAATGGTCTTACTTCTTTTCTTCGTGAAACTGGATGGACAGGCTGAGGACTTCATCATCTGCAATTACCCTCTTCTCCCTCATCTCCTCCCGGTCCTCTCCGCTAGAGTTGGCCCCTGCATGAGGCCAGAGAGAGGCAGCATTATTTCTCCAGTTCTGGCATATCTGGAATTCATAATTACATTGGACAGTATCTCAAAGGAGTAGCACCATGTACAACTTTAAGTTTGCAGCTGGGCATACTTGTAATTGATGATTACACTGGGAATTACTGGACATTATGTTGCAAAGGATTAGAACCACTTTAAATGTTGAGTAAACCCTTAAGTTAAACTTAACTGAAGTTAGGATACATTATGGTGAAAGAAAAGTGAAACTTCTCTGGAATTCTGCACGGGTAATTATCTAATGTGAAAAACCTTTCCTTTATGCAGGAATGACAGAGGGCAGGAGGAAGGATGAGGGGGGAGGAGGAGAGACGGAGGACCAAATTTGCAATGCCTACCATCAGCCGCAGGGTTGCCTGCATAGAAATCCCGTCTCCTTTTCATCTCATCTGAGTCAAAGGTGGGAAGGAAGTTAAATGTCAGGAAGTCTCTCATTAAAGTTTGCCATTAGATGTAAGCTGAACCACTAAGCTCAAAATATCCATGATGAGGCCTTCTCAGAAAGTCACTTCATGAAAGTTGAGCTTTTTCCATTATGATCAAAACAATATATCCTGTTTCAAATCACCCAGGTCAATATACCCTACTGCACCAAGACTATCATATTCAGTGGCTCAAACTGAACCAATTCAAACGAATCACATTCAGCCTACCAATCTGAACCAACTAAAGTGAGTCACATTCAGATAAACTATTACAAAAAGACTTTTTAGTACTCTACTTGGTGAGGGAAATATTACATGCAGTTCTAAAACATTTCTGTAAATTTCATGGTTTGCTTCAAATTTTGACCGTCACTCACTCATAGACAACAATTTCTCCTGGTGACCCAGAACTGTCTCTCAGATAGATTTATAACTTACTATTAGCTGAGAGGGTCAAATGTATTATTTAATCCCATCAAAAAGGCATTTACTGGTTCAGAGAGACACTGTGCCACACAATACATTTCATACATACGGAAGAAAGAGTGGCACTGGTACTTTCAACTCAGATGACACTACCTTGAGGTATCTAAGTTAGGCATCACTGAACTGGAGACACTGCATTATTCTGTCACGGACAGTCTGTCTCACCTTTGAACAGCCCAGGGACCAGCTTGTACACAATGTCCTGCAAGGTTTTGTCTGACCTGCGGGCGAGTAAATACAGGTGAACCATAACGACCACCATGAAGTCTGAACCCCCAGCACCTCCTGCCACTAAAATGGGAGAACCCGTTTAATTATTAGTGCAATAACTGATTTGGGTTTTGTGGTGAAATCACCTGTCCTTTACAGAAGTGTTTGACAAGCAACAGAAATAAGGGTGTATTTTTGCAGTTGAAGGTCTCTGTCAAAACCTGATTCAGCCAGTGTTGTCATGCTTTGCCTTGATTTACAGAAGGCAAATGTATTCCACTGTCCCAGAGATCTTTTCACACAAGAAAAAGAGGAAACAAGCCATCACCATACATTTTAATAGGACACTGTAATCTACAAAATGTGCAGCTTCCATCAACCTAAGATGAGCCCTAGGGACCCACCCGGCTCACTGTCTCAACCACACCCAAAGACATGCCCATGTCAGCCAAAAAGAAAAGGAAGTAGGGAGTGCTCGAGAGGAGGGAGAACAAAGAGAAATGTTTGGTCATTTCCATGGGCTGTTAGGCCAAGAAACTAAAAATGTTTAAAATTTAAAAAAAAAAAGTTTAAAGCCTAGTTATTTTGTCAGACAAATAAGAGTGCCTTTATTAGTCTGTATTGGCATTTAGTTTGCTGCTAAAGGCTTAGTCTGCTGCTGTTGGGTTCTAGTCTGCACTTCTCAGCAAGGCCTCAGGATATTTGTTTGTCCATCTGTTTTTGCATCTTCCCTTTTCCTTGTTTGGTGGATTTCATTTGTTGGACTGTACAGACCTCTGAAGATTGGTAAGGTTTTTCCTCTTTTTTTTGCTGGACTGGGATTTGCATTTGTGGATTACTTCTCTTGCTCGTGGGTTTGCTTTTTTCTTTTCATGCATATTTTTGGACTGAGAAGGGCTTTCATCTTTTTTGTTTCCTTACATGCTACTGGTTGTGGGACAAGGTCTTTTGTGTATGTGTGTTGGATACATTTCCATTTGACAGCGCTGGAAAATACAAACATTTATGGTCAGTATACGACATTTGTTCCCTACCTCTGTACTTGATTAGCTCCATTAGCCAATGACTCCAATAGCTCCATCAGCTATTGTGGTATCAGAGGGAATGTGTGATGTTTTTGAAGTTATTTTTCAGAACTGAATCTCGCCATTTCAACTCTAATTAAACAGTACTTTTACACATGAAATGTAAGTGCATGAAAAAGATCTGGACAAAGTAGATGGAAATGGCGTAATGGCTTCATTTCGCTATGTGCCAACAAAGTAAAAGTACTCGTGAGGAAGGATGACATTTTGTCACATACAACAAATTATGTACATAAACAACAGAAACCATTTCTGTTAGACTTTTCGTAAAATAGTGCATAAGTTTCACATTACAGTAATGTGCTGCCATCACTCCAAAACAGAACACAGAGTCAGGAGAGAATAAGTCTATGGTCTGTGGAGGAATCTATAAGTTTTATATTAAATTAAGGCAACTAAAATGACAACTGAATGCCACGCCTTGTCAACAACTTCACAGTTTGACTGTAAATCAGTTAAACTGTTATTTTCAGTGTGAGAAAAAACATTACAGTAAATGACAAGCATGTCATGAAGGGGTATTACTGGCTAACTGTCTACAGGGAAATGCGGTAATTACGACTGAAAGACAAACCAAATTCCATTTGAAGGCCACACCATTGATCAAACAGGATATTATCACTGCTGTTCTTAGAGTATTAAACTAGAAGAGCTTGTGCTTGATCAGTTGAATATACAAAAATATAGATGTTTAAGAAATTTAAAAAATCCAAGCAGGATGGAGCTTTGCCCTGCCACAAAGGCATTGTTAATGAATTAAATAATCTGTCTATTCTGATGACTGTTTCTGTGGACCTTTTCTGACTGAATTATATCATAGATGACATCACAGACTAATTAAAACACGTGAATCAAGTTTAACTGGTAAAATTCTATTATCTTTGCAGCAAAAAAGAAAGAACTTTCATTTCTACAGTAGCATGAAACCAGAGACAACACTGAAGAAAAACGCAGGGACATCAAGGGAACTTCAAAGCAGTGGTGTAATGTAAATAAATTTAATGGAAGGTAAATTTAATGTAATGAGGAATTACTTTCCTTCATTTCAAAATTGCACACAGCATACGAATGTTTACATATTATGCAAAGTACACTTCCATCTGCATCCTTCTATATATGTGCATGTTATTATCCCCTGAAAAACTACTACAAGAAATTAATATGAATATGAATGTTATATTTATATATAATTATTACCTTAACATATTGCAATTCCTTCTAACAAAAATGGAATTGCAATCTAGGTAAAGCTAGGTAGTGAGCCAGTAATTATGTCTACCTGACATGGAAGGCTGATGATTCTCCCACATGTCTAATCTCTTCTAATTAAAATACACTGATCATAGGCTTTGTCTCAGTAAAGTCTGAAGACTGGGATGTTGGCATGCCTGCATCACATTCAGATTTGGCTTCCTTCTTAGAACAATGAACCCCTCTGCTACTCCTTTAACACATATTTTTCACTGAAATTCAGTTTGAATATTTCAAACAATCCATCAAGTATTTGAAAACAGACTGAATGTTTAGCTGTGCATTCACACACAGGCCATGGCCCTTACAAAAATGTGTCAGAAAACTGGTTATTTTCCTAATAAAAGACATCCTCACTGCCCTGTAAACAATTGTTTCCCTCATTTTTCCTTTAATTTCATAATATTCCATTATAAAATAATAAACCTGAAACATTGGTTAAAAATGACAAAATATGAATGCAAGGAATACGAGATTTGTAAATTTCATTAATTTTTTTAAACAGAAGACATAGGATATTACCTCTAATGTTCCCTACTGTCTGCAGAACAATGAGGATATTAAAATGAGTAAAAAATGCTTTGTACCCCACCCATGTGTGCCAATACTGTACTGCAGGGGTGTTTTCTAAGCAAGTTTCTCTGTTAAAAATTTTGCAGGGTTCACAAGCTCTGCCTCCATTACACATCTGCACCCACAGGAGGTCCCTCTCTCAACTAAGGCTGAGGAAAGGTGAATTTGCTGCATGACTGAATAAGGATTGTCGTGCTTACCTGATGCTAAGCAGTGGCCGTGTTTTGTGTACCTGTACTTCACACCTGGGACAGAACTTGTTAGTCTCAAGGAAGCTCACGATGCAGGTTTTACAGACTGCAGACAGAGAAGGGAAGGCCAGTTCAGATGCATGTAATTAACAATAAAAACAAAGTAAGACAAAAAAAGACACACCCATGTTAAACCTACTTTGTCAACTATATGAGGTAATCCACTACAGACAACTTAGTCCACATAATATCATATTCAAATTCAATTCATATTGTTTCAGTTTATTTTTACGATTATGCTGCACAAACAACTGGACAGACTAACATTTTAGAGGGATTCAAACAAGGATCTAAGCATTCCAAATTAAAGCTACCCTTTGTTTCCTCAATTCTGTCATGTAACTTGGCCCTTTTTTGCAGACATAAGTAGCCTAACCCTATCAATTGCCAAATCAGGCCTACATAATTTATACTTCATTAACCTTGAATACCTATCCAGCCTTACATTCAGTGGCTACCAAACTTAGCTAAACCTATCCAAGCAACCTTATCATTTTAGGTTACTATTACTATACAATATGCAGTACCATGCAATTACTATAAGAAGGGAAACATCTGGATATATTTTAAACTTTACAATTGAACGTTAAAGCTATAAGGAGTAGCTTCACATTCAGTTTCCCCTGACACCAACATTTTAGAGTTCACCATACCCTGAGTGAAACTAGACACTGACAGCTTGGCTAACCTCTACTAGCTGCAAATCAACCGAGCTAAAATAAGACTTCAATGGAAAAATGCAACTTGGCAAATACGACACATCTTTGGTGACCCTTACAGGAGTGCAGACACTCGACGATAGTGGTGGCATCAATGAAATAGCCCACACACAGTGGGCACGTCAGGTTTGGATTCAGATCAGTGATTTTAATGCGGGTGGTTCTGTGCATCTTATCCAGGTTGCAGGTTCTGTAGAAGAAGGAGGGGAAAAAAAGATGACAGGTTAGATAAGACAGCCTTAATTAAGCAAAAATGCTAAAAGAGGCACTCAACAACCAATGCTGTTTTCATTTTAAAAAAGTAAATCAAGCAAAGCTAAAACACAGATCCAAGCACACACACATATCTCACATGAATCTGTACATATGACAAAGAGCTTTACACAGAAAATATGACAGCAACTATGACATTCTGCAACACATGACTAAAACATGAGTAAGTTATATATTGCACACATACTAAATTATAGACTGCTAGATTTTTCAGTAGGACTAAGGAGTATGTTGTAACATCTGTTTAATTTATTTAACTATTTTAGGTTGCAGCCATGTACACCTGGTTTTCATTCCTGTTACATTTACCCATTTGTATGTATTAAGAGAGACACACTGGACAATTACAAGTGTCTTATCTTTTTCCAGCAGTCTCAGGTAAATTAGTGAAGCCATCACTGAACCTCAAATAAATGATATTATATGTGCAGACTTTCAAAAGACATTTGAGAAAGTACCATGAGTGACTCATTAGTGAGCCTAATCAATAGGACTTGTCTAAGAGTAGTTTAGAAACTGGCTTGAACAAAGACCAAAAAGCATGATAGTAGCAGGGACCAATGAATGAACAAGGTGATGTGGAAAGTGGAATTCCCCAGAAATTAATGCTGGACATTGGTAGCTTTGACACAGTGCTACATACACTCCAAAAACCATACTACATGTTTGAACTGTAAAAAAACACTTAGTAACAAATTGAAATATTTTTGCTTCTCAGTTTCACAGATCCTTATGACATTCTGAGGTAACAAGAACACGTGTAAGAAGCACTGAGCGTGCAGCAAATAAAAAATGGAAAACAGACTAAACATGTAAAGCCCCACTCCCTGCAACATATACAGCTTAAAAACATCCTTCCTGTTGCACTTTTCTACAATGCCATGCTGTTGCCAGGTGAAGTGTCATATCTGTAGTCAGGGGAAGAGCTCCTCCAAATTTGGGTGGTAGATGAGTGTCCTCCTAAGGAGCTCCTCCTTGGTTAGGTGGTAGATCTGGTCTGGGTAAAGATATCCCCCTGGGTTGGGTGGTAACAAGTCTATCCCTCAATATCACCTGGTTTCATGAAGAACAGAACTCATACTTTACTTCACAGCTCCATTCAGTATGACTTAATTTAGGGTGTCCATACGTCCTCTTTTTCCCGGACATGTCCTCTTTTTCCAGAAGCATTTTTTAGGTCCCAAAAAGAGGACATGTCCGGGAAAAAGAGGACGTACGGTCACCCTACTTAATTACTCTAGATGGACAAAGAGCTTGAGGTGTGGCATGGCTGTTGAGTCTTGTTCGAGTCATAGGAATACGGGGAGTTGGACAGAAGGGCTTTGCAAGAGACCTAAATGTGTTCAATTCAAACTTGAGGCAGAAAAAGGTTACTAGGACTACTTCAAAGTGAGGAGCAGTAGATAGTTAGCTACAGGTCATAAAAGTAAGGGAGTAGCTGGTTAACTGCAGCCAGTAAAAGTAAGGGAATATCAAGCTGGCTACAGGCAGTAACAGTAAGGGTGTAGCAAGGTACAGGCAGCCATGGTCTGAGTAAATGGCTAGCAAAAGGCAGTAATGTTTAGGGAGTAGCAAGCCAGCATGATAAATTAAGGTCCTAACAGAGGTTGATAAAGATCCCATGGCATTTACAAAGAGTACACAGAGTTCAGTGTGGCCATCTAATAATGGCTCCGTTTAATTAAGTAATTCCCTCCAGTCTACACCTCAGCTGTGAGCTGAGTGTTCATGTGCAAAACACCTGCACCTTGCACCACCCAGGCAGGTGCTCCACATCAGTGGTATTGAGATGCGTTACTCACCTTCACTGCACAGCACTTTGAGATCCTTGAAAAGTGCTATATGTAATCAATTATCATTATGCATGATAGTTAAGATAAATGCGCATTATCTTGAACTGGATTTAAGAAGAAAAAAAAAAGACTCAAACTCCCCCAGTGTTTTTTTTCTACAAACCTGGCTGACGTGACATGGAATGACCTATGAATGAAATACTTTAATGAATCAATTTCTCAAATTTGTTGTTACTAAATACAATGGAGAATATTAGCTTCTCTTTGTTTTGTTGTCGCCGTCCATACCTATTTGCTTATTATTAAGCCTGCAGAGGAATTCTGCAAATAGCCCAATACATTTAAACAATCATTTTAGAAGGTTACGGAAGGTTTAGAAATTACGTAAAGGTAAGTACAAATAATTGGGTGTTCATGCCACCTGCTGGTACAATGAGTTTCGCAAGCGACCGGATATTTCTTAGAACGTTTAACATGAAAATACCTGTGTTTACAGAAAAACACGAACTGTGCCTTACCGATAGCGACAACATTTAAGACCACGAGTAGTCCAGCACTATGTAGGTATTTTAAATCAGAAACGACACGATTCAGTGATGTTTTAACAATTTATTTTTAAATTCTACTCCCAGCATCATTTATGATAAAAATTGACTATGGATCGCTGAATGCTCCGTTTTTCGTCCTGAGAAGTTATTCTTTTTTGTAGCCAACTCTAAGAATAATGCTCAACTCTCAACATCACCTCTGAACGTTAGCTTTACTGATAGCTCTGACATAGCTAACGTTAGCTAGCTACCGCAGCACGACTTCAAAACAATCTAGAAAAAAGTGTAGCTGGACTAGCTAGTATGGCACAAATACACTTAAATTAGTAGCTTGCATTACATCTTATGTCGAATCCCAACTAAATCATTACAACGAGTCTCTTCCTATGCAAAATGCAAACAAAATGTGATACTGCTGAGCGGATTAGCTAGCTAGCTCGCCAGTTTACGAGGAATCCAAATAATAGCAACATCACCTGGAGCCTACTAGGTAGTAAGGTAGACAGATAGTTAATGTACATTGCCTATTTTTCCGGGCTACAAGTAACAAGCTACGTAATGCCTCACCATCTCTACACTGCAACACAAAAGTAATAAATGCGCAAGATACAGTCGTTACTTTGTCAGTATTGTAGCGAGGGGGCAGGATGTCTGGCTAAAAACAATAGAGATCGGTATATAATATTGCTACGCTGAATCTGAGGCGGCCATCTTGAATTTCAATGATTTGATTGGATGTCAGAAAGGAGCGAGAAAAAGAGACGGAGAGGTGAAGTTAGCTAATTCTCCGAGCATTTCAATGTCATGACGGCATATGAGAAGCCTATTTCCGTGCGCTGCGCCGTGAAGGCTCCGTTACACTGCACCGACCTGATTTTGCAGGGGGAGTCCAGCCGTTCTCCTTCGCGTATATCCCGAGCAGAAAGAGTAACTTTGCAAGGATCTGTAATGAAAACACGATACAAAATGGCCTTTTTCCCCCACATCCAGACGACAGACCGCCCTATTTTGTCACGTGGTTGCATTCTCATTAGCAACAACCGCTGGCTGTTTCACAGCAGCATGCAACCAAAACCTATTTCCAGCGAGCTGCTGGGTAGTTTTCAAGCAAAAAAGCCGCAGTGCGAAAATATTAATGCGCATTTAATTGTACGAAATTGGTTTCCATCAAACGGATTCATTTTTGAACAAGAAAATTACAGAAATATTTCACAAAAATAAAGTACAAGAGACGATTTGGTTTCCACAGATCAACCAAATGCTAATTGTCATACATGAACTTTGGTTACTTTTAGGTCATTATTGGTTTAGAAGTCTACTGCCCATGTCAAATAAACTGTACGAAGACACGTCTTTGGTTTTTCTAAGGCGTTAAATAGCCTTTGTCAGTTACAAACGAACTAAATTTTGTTTCTGAAAAGCATTTCATCGTATGTATCCGGTATCTATGATATACTAAACTATATTATTCACTATAAATAATAAAAGTAAACCACCCTTCATACGTTTTATTAGCCTACTTTGAAAGTAAGATAATGCATCCACACCAGCAACATCTAGCACTTTATCTGTCTTCCTTTCAACACAGTGCTGATAATCAATCCAAACATTTTGCAAAAACACGTTGGTAGAATCAGTGAAATTGTATATTTTCTCATGTCACAGACTAAATTGTTTATGACATTTATCTTTCATTGTATCGACATTCCCTATAAGTTTATAATTTTTCTCTTTTTATAATATAAGAGGGGAAGATGTGCTTGCGCCTTAAAATTCACGTTTGTAGACGCTGGCAAGATTCACGGGAAATTTATTTTCATCGAAATTACATTTTTATAGAAATTATAACTATATAATGTTAAGGAGGCAACTTGCGGTATTATTGGCTAAATAATGTGTCATCTTGATCTTATTTCTTACAAGTAATCTCTTCACAAAATGTAGTTTAGTTCTCAGTATAAAATGGTCTTACCTAGTTTTTTGTGACTTTCACTGGAAAGAAAGTAAAGTTTACACTGCAGCATACTGCCAGAAAGAGCTCAACAAACAATGATAATTATTTTTATTTTTGATGATCACAGTAAAATTATGAGCACTTCTCTGCTTTCGATGTTTACATAGGCCTATTTTAACTCCCATGTTATAAACTGTTTGCCTATCCACTACGGCCAAATAATTCATTATCATGCATTCATTTAATATCAAGCCTAAAATAAATTATGAGTGTTTTATGCACAGTAATAGCTTTCATAACTTACAATCAGATTTTTGATAGAAATTATCACCTGCCGACATTTTCAGTGCCCTGTCCAAGGATTTATACTACCAGACGTACTGTTATAACAAATATGGCAAACTTTCCCAAGTTACACTGGAGTCTTTTTTCTGTCTTACTGTGCCCATAAACTGCTGATAACATTGAAACCGGATTAATCCTGTGCCAAAAGAGCATTGCATCATGTTGCTTTAGTTTCCAAATGAGTTTCTTAACAAAAATAATTTAACTTGGAATTTTGCAAATCGTGTACGTCCTTGCTCCGTAAAAATGCGCCTGCAGTATTGACATACACGAGAAGCGCTCACGACGTGTGTGAGGTCTGAAATAAAAAAGAAAGAATATTACATATTTATCATAAGAGTAAGCTGGTTTACTATTTGTTGAAGTCGATAATACAAATGCCTTTTAAATGAGGTCTGATCCGCGCTTTGATTTTGTATTCCTCTGTAAGAGGGTGTTTTCCTGCTTGTGTGCGATCAAACAGTGCAAATTGACGGCTACTTTCCCACATCGCATAATCTGTTCTCACAAAATAATTAGAATAATTTTTTGCTCTCCCCTCTCAATACCATTATAATATGAATGAAAATTTTTGTACAAAATAATGTACAGAACTGGTTGCTGGTGCCTGCACTTATCTAAAGCTCAATATGATCAGCGTTCTCCAAAAATGTACCGTAGAAATGATATTAGAGGAGCCTTATTATTTGCCCTTATATAGCTACCTCTAATCAATGAGCACGGGCACATCCCAAAACGACGCTTAATAGAAGAAAATTCGTGAAGCTGAATTGGGATCATGAAGAGTAGAAGTCACTGGTATCAACCTTAAATTTACCAAGGCGGTTGTTGGTCTTATTCTCTACAGTCCACCCAAAGGTCGCAATTGTCTTTGATAAAATTTTATACTGCATATGTGTGTTGTGATATTACTTAGCTAGCCATCTATATTTCCTCCGCTTCATAAAATTGATTTTGCGGTGGTTTGTCTCATAGCTTATTAGCGGCGTTAGCGAGCTAGCTACCCGTCACTTCCAGCTGTGGTGAGAAGCATGAATTCTAAAGAGTGAAACCTCAAAATTCGATCAGTCAGGAAAAACAAAGTCAATATCGCTAATCGCTAATTAAAGGTTTCCACATTTTCTCATTTATGTTTTTTTTTTATTGGCTCCTGCGTTGTTCAATTGACTACACGTGAAAATATGAGAGAACTGAACGCTTAGTGCTTTAGCACTCCTGCGCTAGGGCACAGGATGTTGGGGTAATTGTTCACAATTCGCGATTCCAAGAACCAGGGTTAAAAAGGATAAAAAGTCTCCAAAAAGATAACACCATGCATATTATCTGGTGTTTTGGGAAGCTCTAAGAAACCTGGAGATATAAGCGACGAGGGTGTCGGTCTACATTACAGATTATTTTAATTTATTGATATTATTAATAAATATTTCTAGAGTATTACAGTTAAACTTTCTGTGCACTGTATAGCAAAATATTTAGGTACAGTTCGCT
Source organism: Megalops atlanticus (assembly GCA_019176425.1). NCBI lineage: Eukaryota > Metazoa > Chordata > Actinopteri > Elopiformes > Megalopidae > Megalops > Megalops atlanticus. Next base: position 8,412,095 of record CM032893.1, read on the forward strand.
GTTGCTAAGATGAAGTGAAATGAGGACCGTGTTATTCACAAAAGCAAAAATTCAGTGAGTACAATGACGATCCAAAGCATGTGCTTACGTTTGACTACACAGAATACAGTATTATTATGCGTTGATAAATATTATTTCTTTCCTAGTCCTACTACTACGACTGCAAATGCCCGCCTCTTTCTGCGGTTACCGCAGATTTTGGACCTTGCGTCGTGGAGCACAGGTCTCTCCTCCTTTTCTACGTTCCTGTGAACCAGGCAGCGTCCATGTTTCAACAGTTCTGTCATCTGCGTAAATGATCATGGTCAGTGAGGGAGGCTGCGCAAAATGCCGGTGTCTCATAGGCCGAGCCGGGAGGGGTGTGTCACAAAGTGAGCGAATAACTGCGGCTCGTCCACCCTAGCGCCTACACCGTGCAGAGACCTGACCGGACTATGTCACCAGAATGCGTGCGACATCGGATCTTGTCTGGTAAAGCTGTGTCATAATGGTTCATCAAAGCCCTAGGAGTCAAAATATATTATTTCTGGCCATCTCTCCATGACCACACTGTGGCCTTCATAAATATCTGCACTATGTGGGTGCACACTGTACTTCTGCATTTATAAACTATTAGTCGGTGGACAGGGAATATGGGAAAGGATTGTATGAAATAACTATTCACAATTAGGCCTACAATGGTACAAATTTTATAGACTGTACAAATTAGAAAACAGAAAAAATATGGTACAAAATTTTCTCTCTAAGCTGCATAACTACAATTGGATCATTTCTTTATTTCACCAATAGTAAGAAGAAAACAACCACACTGAAAATTAAAAGTTACTTTATTGACATTCATATCAAAATTTATTTAAGGATAATATGCCCATAACAGGGAATCCATGCCACTCTAATGTATAAAAGATCATGACGCAGTCCGTTTCCTGTGTTCGCTGCTATGTTTGCACCACTCCTCCTGTCCTATTTGCAGGTTCCCAGTCCGGCAGTGTTCTGACCCGATTCTCTCCTCCAATTCGAGTCTGCTCCCACCCTTCTGTGTCAGGCATCAGGGCTCTGGTTACTCTTGCCAAGCTGTTGATCTCTCCTCCAACTCCAGCGATATTGCCCTCAGCCACGGGCAGATCCACCCTCATACTACACAGAGTCTACCTACAGACACCAGCCAAAGAGCAATACCTCTGCAGTCGACTTGTTAACTGCCTCTCTGAATAAACACCTCTACATGCATTTTTGTTGTCATATTCCTCCTTGTGAATTTCTGCATGAAGGGTGCAGGAAGATTTATCTGTCTTCAACACTCAGTGAAAGATTATATCTTACTACGTTCAAGAGAAAGAAAAAGGAGCAAATTGAGTGACTGAGGAGAAGAGGATAACATTACACCCGTGTACTTAAAAATATCACAGCCAGATTCAAATGATTCGATTTTCACCATCCCACAATATTTCATGGGACATTAGAGGTATTTCACATGAGTTCATAAAACAATCAATTAATAATAAAGATACCTGTGTAGGGTAAATAGTAAATGGAGAATAGTAAATAGAAATGGAGAAAATGGAGATTTTCTCTATCAAACTATTGAGGTGAGAACTAATAAGTTTCCTCTTTCCTCAAGAATAGTTTCTCCCACAGCCATGATCGACAAGGCTGCCTTATAACGAGTTAAAAAAAGAACAGAATATCCATACTCCAAACCTGCCTTTGGCCACATAAAGAACAGAAAATCCATACTCCAAACTGTTCCTCTACCCACCAATAACAGCATCTACATGAAAAGAAATATTGTTGTTAAACAGAAAATGATGTGTGCCTCAAAATGTTACTTTTGATTAGTGTACATAATTATTATTGGCTACCTAACTAGTTTAACATTAAGTCAGTAAAAGAAGACTTAAGAAGCTACTGTTCATGCTTGCAATGACCAGTGTACTTTCCCCCCACAAATTTTCAGTATAACAACGGAGCTGGCAGTGCTGTAACAGACAAAAATGAATTCATTTAGCAAAAACAAAACACAAAAAACATAGAAATGGTCAAGAAATATGTATGATCATTCACTACATACTGCCCTTAACTCAGTCATTTTTTGGGCAAGTGTTTCATGAAACAGTCCTTCTTTTCATTGCTCAAAACACACTACCATGTTGTGGGGCAAGTAACACTAGTAACACTTACACTAAAGAGCACAAAAGTAAATGGCAGAATCACTTGCCAAACTACATTTGCCATTTGTCCTTAAGATGCACATGTATATTGTGTTGTAAAAACATCTACGTAGTTAAAACCAGTATAGATAAACACAAGTCTTCAATATGACCCCAAGTCTATAGCCGTGAGACATTTCAGGTCTCTCAATCATAATGAGACACCCTTTACTAGAGTGAGGGCAGAAGAGGAGGAAATAGAAATAGCTCTTACACATTACACTATAGCTGCTTAGCAGATACTCCTATCAATAGTGACTGGTATAGTTTACATTCTTTACATATTATCTATTTATACAGCTGGATATGTACTGAGGCAATTTGGGTCAAGCACTTTGCCCAAGGTTGGCACATCAGTGCCCTGCTGAGGAATCGAACCAGCAACCTTTGGGTTACAGATGTCCTTACCACTATACTACACTACTCCCCACTGCTGTACACATTGACAGCTAGCTAGCAGGCTGACCTTTGATGGCTGTTAAAATTCACCAAATGCATGGTGCACGTAAGGAGTCAGCATGTAATTTGACTGTAGTCACACCATACTATTCTATGGTACCACCTAATAAAGGACTATATTGTAAATTTAAAAATGCAATTGTCAGTTTTGGACTTGTTCCTTGGCATGAACACAGCTAGAGTATAAAGGCCATTACGGCATTTGACAATGACATTTTCCACTCATATGTGGTCCATGGAACACCACCAAAAAAACGCTCAAATGGTCAGATAAATAATCAGTAATAATGGGGACTGAATACCATAACTACAGTCAAATTGGGCAATAAACTGCACACCCATCACAGAAAATATAACAAGCAATGTGCAAATGTTATTTCCGGTATATAGAAACAATTAATATTGGTAATAGTTACAGCAATATAAATGCATGTGGAGCAAACACACATGCACAAACACACATATTAATATAACAAGCCAGAAAATACAACAAGATGTGCAAATGTTATTTCCAGTGCAGTGTTTACAAAACAATATCAATAACAGTTAATGCAACATAAATGCATTTGGAGAAAAAAAATATTAGTTACCCACTCCTGTGCACTTCTGAAAGTATGGCAGCACAACATAATTAGTAGTTTTCAGATGAGAACATGAAGGATAAAATGGCATATATGGAAATGGCAGCACATGACTCAGGATGTGGTTGGTGTATGTGGCTGTGCTCCTGAAGGGAGTTGAATGGTGGGGTTACTCTGCAGGGGCTGTCATGACAGAGGCTGTTTCATCCATGTCCACCAGTGCCTTGTAAGGATTGTCACTGCTGTCCTGAGACTTGAACTGAGAGCTGGTGACATGCTGGACAATAATCATGTGCTGAGGGGAAGAACAGAGGCACAGAAGGATGTGTCAGCATTGCAGCAACCTCTGTTTAAACATCCCTGGATGTTCCATGCTGAGCTTGCATGGGAAATCCGCGTCAGGCTTGCATCCAGTGATCCACGTCAGGCTAGAACCAAACACCTGCCTGTCCTAAATTCCAAGGGCCATAGCAGGACTTTGGTCAGCCACTGTACAAATATTTACCCAGACATTGCACTTCATTGGTAGTACCTTAAGCTGAGAAGGCCCTGTGGAGAAAACTATGGTTGGTGGTTTAGGCACATTTCAGCTCCCAACAACAACAAGTGAAACAGAGAAATAGAGAAGTTATATATTCAGTAAAATCATCAAAACATCAGCATGGTTCACTGTCATTTAACAGAGAAACTAAGGAAAAGCACTACAGAGTCATCATAATTTGATTGTTCTACATAATCTGTAGAACTATCTATCATAACTGTTCTATCATAATCTGATATTTCTACCGAAAAAGATTGTTTTAGTCATAATCTTCAATTACAAGTGCTACTTAAATATCCCTTCCTGGTATTTTACAAAGAATGGATTCAATTTTAACAAACTACATTTTTTGTTTTGTTGCATGAGAATTTTTTTCATGTTAATGCTGAATTCATAAATGACAGGTTTAGAAAAAGTCTGGCAGAGCAAGTTACTTCAAGTGAACCCTATATCCAAGTTCTTTTGACAATTTTTGCTTCAAGGACAACTGTCCTCTTCCCCTGCAATTTTGATCGGTCAATTGATTTTGCTTCACTGGGTGAGGGCTAGTCATATTTCTTCTGTCTTCAGCCAGCTTGTTTGAAGACAGGACATGTATTTTTTAAACAAGCAAAGAATATACATGCATGCTCAGCACACAGTGAATGTCAAAATGTACATTTGTAACAAAAAAGCCTTTGTTTCAGGGGAACATTGTTGGACACTTGCTTCCCTCTACAGTCATAACTTTCCTACATGGTATTTGTTCTGCTTTTAAAAAGAAAGAAGTGCTTTCCAGTTCTTTGTCCTTGGTCTTTGTTAAACCCTTAATTGTGTGAGAGTTGAGCTGAGCATGAGCTGAATAAATTTTATATAGAAAATTCAATATTCAATGTATAAAATCTGTTAAATTCAAGATTTTAAGGACCATTATAAGTTACCAATGAAATGGACATTACTAGCACTTAGAGGTATCCCATACACTGAAATGTTAGCAGGAAGTTACACTCACCGATTGGCTGGGGCTGCATAACTCTTTACATGCAAACCCTGAGGTAGATATTGCAATGATCATCTCCAGCAATGATAAAATCAGCAATATCGCATTTAATCCAGGTTTAAATACCTGAAATAGAAATAATGAATGATTAAACATGTATAAAATATATAAAAACACTATAATGTCGCAGTTCCTGCAAATAGAAGGGAAAAATTTGGGATTCTTTGAGCAGGGTGAGAGAAATCTTTTGCTGGAATGGTCCTACAGCTTATTTATTGGCATCAAAAGTACAGGGCAGAGCTCTGGAACATACTGTGTAAGAACTGTGCATATGTTTACTATCCAAACCAGGGAATGGAAACCAGTTTGTTTTGAACACAACCTCTAAGGAGAGTCACAGTTTAGACTCAAAGGGTTTGCTATAAAGCTAGCTACACGAATTGCGTTTGTGAATGACTTATTTTGACAGTGGTATTGACTGCAAGGTAAAGCTCAAAAGCTTGTACTAGGAAAAAAGCCTGCATATATTTTTCTCAAAAACATTAACTAACAATGATATGTTAAAAGGATTTTCAAAAGAAAATCTTATCGAACATAAGCAGATGACAAGTCTGCATTAGAGGTCAGCCAGGGTGAACCAATTCCCACTAAAGCACCTTTCCTCCTCTGCTCCTGTGTAGGGAGGATTAAACTGGGATAAGATTCTCTGGTCAATAATGACAATTATTACAATACAAATGCACCACACACAAAGCAATGGTGACATCTGTCTCATAACTCTCCTCCAATATCCATTCATCGCCAGCAACAGGTGAAACTGTTGCTCCTTTACCATAGCCTACTTAGACATTACTGACAGCCGAAGCAAACCTTTCCTTCCCCTTTATGCAATCCTATTTTTGGAATCATCAACTGTATACAAGGGTTGCCAACCTCTGTACTCACACAGGAGTGGTGAGGCAAGAAGCATGCAATCCTCCAATATACTTGTGTGCAGCCAATGGCCTATTTTGTGCACTGCAAGTCACACACTGTACTACAATGGAGTGGATGCCCATTTGAGGATAGGAGCTACTCTGCTGATGCCATCTGAGCAGCTCGCAGGTGCATGATGGGCTGCAGGGTGCTTAAGAGCCGAATGAAGCCAATCCACCAAGGGCTCTGGTGCATCATCGGCTGATGACACAAGCGCGATTGAACCACAGCGAGTGCCTTAACCACTGAGACACCGAGCCAAAATCGTTCAGTTCTTCTATTCTTGTGACATCATTTGTTGTGTGTGGAAAAGAGCATGTTTTTGACACTCCTGAAGGCTGCTTGACCAGCATTTTCATCAACCGGTTTCATGACACATAAGGTGAAAATTTCCGACTGAAATAACTGCCGTGAATAAAGACCCAATAAATCTTTGCCATGTCTCACTTCACCAGGACCAAAGAGAGCAAACAACAAATGTCAACGTTTGAATGAAACAAATGAGTAAAATAAGAAAGCATGCGGCAGCTTGTGTTTCAGAGCAGCCTGACAAACAGCATCACCAGAGGACAAGCTCCATTGGGGAATCTATGAAAGTAAACATTTGTAGGGATTCATGTGGTCATTTGCAGTTGTTTCTGCGGGAAACTCTGACAGGGGCCTGAGTCTCAGCATGTTCACATATGAGGTACACCACGTCAACCCCCCTAAGCTGGTGGACGACACACCTACCATGTGTGACCTCTCAAATGCCTCTGCATGGATGGACAGAGTACAACAGCAAAAACCAGTGAAAACCAGGCATATATAACAAACTGATGCTGAAATTTTCCTTACCGAGCTGCTGTGGAACGAATCAAAGGCAAGGCCAAAGCAGTATGCAATGAATACGATTCCCGCCGCAACTGAACTTAAGGTATTGAGGACAAGAGCAGCCTTGACCTGAGAGAGAGAGCACAGGAGACTGAACAGCATGTTTTGACACTTTGACAAAAATGGAGAAATGATGCACAAAATAATATATATTATGGACATTTTTTATCAATACCTTTCTCATGAGAAGTTTTCATAATGGCAAGTAAATGCTTGCCATTAAGTTCAGAACAGAAATGTAATATATAATTATAATTAACATTCAGATGTCCTGAAACTGGAGGCCGAAAGCACAGCTCCAGATTGCCAATGCTTAATGAAGATTTGGATGGCTTCTTTAGCCTTTCTGGCTAAAAGCCCAGTCAGGGCACTGTTAGCTTAAATTCAAGGATGTGGCTAACATCTTTACTCTGTATTTTAATATACTTGAACTAGGTCTACCACAAATCAAGAGCAAAACACTGTCAACGTGGGGAAGCATACGGGTTCGTTCTGTTCAGGGCAGAGGTCGCACTGTACTCACCAAACACCTGGTCTGACGCTTCTCTGCTGACACAGAGACAGATCCTGAGGAAATAAACTAGAAAATGTTTTGAAATTCTGGTTACAGTGCAGCACTGGTTGGATTTTCAAAATTTAACTACCATCATGCCTGATAAAGCGAGAAGTGTCCCAATATGTGTTGCTTCTAATGACTTCAAATGACTTAGCAGTGTTAGCCTTGTGCTTTATTTGGGACACAAGTTACTGCAATACAGAGAACATGATAACACCAAAGATATTTCTGTTAACATACAAGAGATGCCCAAAATGTAATCCCTCTTTCTCTTGGCCAAACTGTGTTGTAGAATTATTTTTTTTTTAATTTGTGAAAAAGTGAGTGATGAGGCACTGCTCTATCGGTGGCCCTTGTAAAAAGAGAGGTGTTCAGATTTGATCGTACTATGGACAAACATAAGTCCGGAAGTTCGTCTTGATTGGGTTGGGAGTAAACTGGTGAAAGAGCCAACAATTATAGACAGCAATCTGTGCTCAGTGTTGGAGCGCTCTGAAATCGCACTAATAGGAGTGGCATTCTATCCCCCCCTCCCCCTCATACTTACCAGTACACCCCCCCAAAATGGAGCTCCCAGATACACTGACACAGCATGGTCAAAAGACATTACAATCCCAGTGGTGATCATGAACACTCCAATCATGATCTGGACAGCCTGGGGAAACAGACAGACAGAAAGGATTTGTTCAGCTGCAGAGCAACAGTGGGAAGTTAAGAGTCCTATGGCTGAGTCTCTTGTGCTGTTGTTGCTTGGTTAGATCAGCTGGCATTTCACAGTTGCAGGTACAAATCTTTCACCGCCCAACGGTCACCTGGTGGAGGTGAAAAGGAGGGTTGGAGATCAACCCAAGCTGCCTGTCTCTTCTAACCCTTACTTCACTTGTCTCCTCCCCTTTCTGTCATTTCCTCTTGTGGGGGCTTCTGGGTAAAGGGTGGCAAGTGTGCCCTGAATGCAGATGTCACTGAATCCAAAGACCAGCCAGCAATGCGGGTTCCTTTCTCCTGTCGCTGGGCATTACAGAGCTACAGTGGCTTAACAAAGCTCTCTCCGAACCCCTAGATCAAAGGCTCAAATCAAAGGATCAAATCCACTTCCTGTAAGTAATAAAGACAAATACGAGAGCATACAGCAAGAAGGAATTAGAAAAAGGACATCCTGGTTGTTCTTCTGGACAGTGACCACAAGTGACCAGCCAAAGCTCTGAAGGTCCTGCCATTTTACAAAAATGGATGAATGAATTAACAAACTAATGTTTATAAATATGCTGAAACACTGGGGTTTTGGTTTGAAAAAAAAGAAACAATCTAATTAGCTAGATTCATTACCATAGCAACACCCTCTGAATCAGTGCAGGCTATGTTGAGCTAATTCTGACTGAGGCTTGACTGAAAGTATAAAAATATGATCAATCAAATCTGATGCAGAAGTAGCGAAAAAATGGTGTCACCAATCCCAAGCATTCCCATAGACATTGAGCTCAAAATTCAGGAGGCTTTCACTAACTCTTTCACTAACCCCTGCAACGTGTTCTCCATCTTTTATTCCCTGCTCCCTCCAACCGCCCCCCTTTATATCAACCCAAGACCCAATCACTCAGCCACCAGTGGTCACTTATTACGCTCTGTCCACATTCTCCCTGCTCACAAACGCAGAGACCACAGAACTACTGATGTCTCATCACCTCATCAGGATGTGGCTCTTATTTGAAGTGAAATGGGAAGTTCTTTGTATTTGATATTTACAACTGACAGGCTCTTTCTCTGTCCGCACCCTCTCTCTAAAAAAGGAACACTCGTGTTTACCTCAGCTTTCGTTTTACACAAGCAGACATCCCCCCTGTGGAACACAAGGACTCACCACAACCTCCACTCCTCTCCCATGGACCAAACACTACAAAACTGTCCTTGGAATCTGAAAGGTTGAGGAGAGACCAGCACTGAGCAAGGATGCCACCACCACCAACACCAGTGTCTGCTCCGACGATGAACCAACAACACCAAACCTAGGCCATCAGCACATAGCCCCTCCACAACTCCAAACAGCACTCAGAGCTTAAATTCACTCATCAGGAGATATGATTTTGTGGCTTTTCTCACACGGCTCCAGCAGACACACACATCAGCTGTCACCCAGGACTTTCTGCAGAAAAGGGGTCTGGCCTCTGCTTGGCTACAGCTTGCAGCTATGCTGCATGAGTGTTATTATTATTCGGTGAGCTCCAGCGTACTGCTAAAGCAGGTGTGGCGTCTCACCCCCAAGGCTTTGGGCTCTCCTTGCAGAAACTTCCGGATGGGGGACTCTTTGTGCTGCGACTGCGGCTCCGTGATGGCTCCCACGCCTTTGCCGCGAGGGTAGACTTGGGTGATGATCACCGTCCCGTCGTCCGTGATGACAGAAGACATCCTTCACAGCTGGTCTGGGGGGGCTCCCAACTGCAAATATCATTGCGACAGAACATGGTTATCACTCCAGCCAGAACAGAACTGTTCATAAATGCTGATCAAGTCATAACCACACTACTCGTAGTTGATCTTAAAAAAAAAAAAAAAAAACATTTTGGCTGTTACCTCAGCCTTCAAGCCTTAAACACCTTTCAACCCCCTTCAACCATACCCCCACATGGAAATCAACTTTCATCCACACTCTGGATGGCTCATGTCTGACTTGAGCTGAACCAAGAGGTGCTGAACATTTCAAACGCTGAGAGGAAAGAATGCACTGGTTGTTCACCCTGGGTTCTGTACAGAGTTGGATGTCTTAAGCCAGAGTTACACACGTGTGGCTGCAAGCAACTGAAGCTTTCTTCTACAGCATACTCTTACCACAATGTTTTTGCATGGGCAACTTGAAAACAAATAGTCCATTTACATGTCTAATGAATTATTAACTTAGAATGTCTGTGAACACATTAATTCAGTTTGTTTCTATTCAATTACCTTTTCTTTCAAGACCCATCTAGGAGCGAATGTGAATATAATTTTCCGGAAGCACATTAGGCTTGCCTCACTGGAACAACCTCTGCACTCACACGGGAGCCCTGAAGATACATGAATGCAATCCCCTTACTCTTAACTGAAGTCCTTGCTTGGGCAACTTGAGAACAGATGGTATGTGTACATGTCTAATAAATAAGATTAATTCAGAATGTCTATGAATTAATGAATTCACTTTGTCCCTATTCCATCATAAGACCCATCTGTGAGTCTTGGGAAAATGTGGGAAATGGTGACGTGGATGATTCATGTATTGTGCACAGTAGTAATGCCAATGGACATGGGAATATGAGTTGTGCAACAAGGGAAATTCTTCTCTCCCAACTGGGCAATTCTATTTTGGAATCTTGCACATTAGACTCATCTCACCACAACCATTGCTGACACTATTGAAGAACTCTGAAGCAGTGAAATGAAGCTAATTCTTTACACCCCTGTGGGCTTCGGATCATTGTCAGGCGATAACACAGCTGGGATCAAATCAAAGACTCGAAACAAGCGCCCTGGACATGCTGTAAACATTTTAATATGTACCTACTGCATCATAATGTGTATGTAAGACACATCAAGAGGTACTGTTTCCATATTACAGTTGTTGAGATCAGCGTGATTACCCTGAAATTGCCCTGCATAAAGTGAGTGTCATTTAGTTCTGCTCCTTTTTACGTTCTTGGTGAAGTCTTTCTGGTTCACAGAGGCATGCTTGATGTTACTTGAATTACTGTAACTGTGCTAAGTGCTTGTGAGCTTTAAATACATCCATTGAACAGTTTCAGGCTACCCGCTGTCCAGATAGCATGTCCTTGAGCCACGCCTTATTTTTCCTTTCACTACTTTAATTCCTGGAAATTGCTACAAAAATTTGTAACAAAAGAAGGGTAACTCAATGCTCAAGCGCGCTCTGATTGTTTGAGTGAGAAAACGTTGATATAGTCCGTCAGCTGGGGCTTGACTAACCCTCAAACCCAAATTATCCATCGGCACCGATTGTGAAGTGTACTATGTTGGTAACATCGAAGTATCTGTATTTTTGACAACCTTAGTCTGATATAAGGCAGCACTAAATTGGTGGGCAGATCCCACCTGTATGACAAATATACAATAACAAGGACATAAATTCAGAAAAGCAAGAATCAAATGATTAAAATGCAGAGAAGCTTTGAGTACCTATGGAAGCTTTAGCCTGAGTATCTGTATGTATACTAGTTTTGAGACAGTGGACAACTGAGGTGATCATTTCTTGTGTAAAAATGTTCAGAGAATGCATAATGGACAGGCTTGTATATTAGATGCAGAACTGTAAATTTAAAAATAATATTAAAAGAACTCCTCACTGAAAAAACAATGCCTCTCCGCCCATGATGCTTGAGTTTCAGATTTATGCATTTTTGCTGTAAATTAATAAAAAATACATAATAGATTATTTCAAAAAGGACCTTTTTAACCTTTGACCTGGGAAACAGGATGGAATATTTGGGTAGTCTTGTGTTATGATTTATTCCACAGACATCTGTTGCACATGCATAGTTGAGCTGCTGAAACGTGCCCATGCCCTCTTTATTTTGCAATGGCAAAAGCTACAATACGTCCTGTCCTTTTTTTCATCTGATTTTTCATTCTGGTTTCACAATCTCACAAACCCATTGCACCACAGCCTGTGACAGCAAGATGCATTCACCTCCACTTCCTCTGTGGGATGCCACTGTACTGGAAGCTATGCATTTCTTAACAAAGGTCGGTACAGTAGGTAAAGTGGTAAATTCAGCTTTTTAAGAATATATCCCATTTTGCAACACGTCTCATATTGCCATTTCCTGTCTAGTGAAGGCAATCTGTGAGGTGTGTGACTTTGTGTGAAGTCTGCTTTGACCGTAACATAACGACACAAACCAAGGCGTTTTTCCTTTGCATTACCTACTTCAACACACAGGGAAATAGAAACTCTTCTGTATAATTCCAGAAGCTTCTATTAAACTTTTAAAAGCAGAATGTTGGTGCATTTTTTTAAAAAAACATATATTTTACTCAACAAATTATTTAAAACTGGGTATAAATGTGACCCCTGTGTTTTTTGGAATAAAATTCATTATTTTTGAGACTTTACCTTCAACTGTTAAACTATAAAACTATAGCTCTAAAAATAAACTGTAAATGGGGAAAATGACCCCTTATGTTCATTTTGTTGAGAAGCACAGACATTATTAGTTTAAATTCTTTGTTTCTTTTGCTGCCATATTCTAAGCTTGCCGACAAGATTACTCACGTCTAATGACACCGGCTAAAAAACTTAAAGTGCGGATTCACTTGAACAAAATTAACCCATGCATGTTACAATATTATTATAATATCTTCATTACAATATCATTGCACTATATTTGTATATTATATTATTGGTTACATGACTGAAAAACTGAATCTGCATGCTGGAAAAACTACATATGGTCCACACACTCCCTTATAATGCTCTGTGTGCTGAAGCCACATGTCCTCGATATTTAAAAGCGCTTGGCAGTTTTCATGCATAACGCGGAGAATGTTTTTGATGAGAGGCTGATTGTTAATGGGTGATAAAGGGTGCACTGAGACTGCTGAGGTAGTAGGCCCTTGTTGTGTGCATCACAGCATAACCAACGCCCATTAAGGAGCGTTAGCCTGCGAGTAGATTAAACACGTGTTCTGAATGCATTCCTGCTTTATGTAAAGTAGTATCTAAATCTGATCTTTATTGGATCAGTCACAAATTGCTGTGCATGCCTCGGTGAAAACTATTTGCCTGAAGGGAAGAAAATTGATTTTGAAATGACACAGTTCCAGAACACAGAGGAGGGAATGACTGGATGTTTACACTTTTCAGGCAGCTGTATCTTGGCAGAGAGACACCCCTCAGCTTAACAAAACACATCTCCATGATGTAATGTCTTTAAAAGGACAATCGAGAGAAGGTTACAATAGTACAGCTTGTACTGTTTCTATCAGCATTATGTAAGGTTCCTCTTAAATTAAGAAGAAACTAAATATGTCATTTGCTCAGCTAGGCAACTGAAGAAATTTGGCACACATGTTATCTCTCACACACAAATGTTTGCCCTCACAAGACAACAGAGCTACCTCAAAACCCTAAATAAACACTACTTAATTTCTTTAGTGACTATTACTCAGTCTGTTTTTCATATGTAGAATACAACAAACCAACAGATTGAAATTGTACACACTACAAAAAAACAAACACCTGACTGACTCCAAATGAAAACAGCTCCATCTAAAACCACATTTAACACATTAAATGAACCATTTCAGAGGAAAACCAGACTGGGAAACCATCCACACGCATAGTTCAGGAAAAAGTAATACGGTTTCTTACCAGTGCTGCACTCCAAATCAGGTAAATTCTGTTTCCAGACTTACATGTCTTGGTCCTTATAACGGAGCAACACAGGAAGTGAGGCACAGAGAGAGAGAAAGCGTACGCAAGAGAGATAGATAGCTGGAAGGAGTGAGCGAGCAGTATTTCCCCCGTCTTGGCTGAGAGTCAAGTAGTTACTGGAAATGTGTAACAGTAGTTCATTTCAACCCCCACCAAAACAGTCCCCACAGACACACACAAAAATAAATATTGCATAATTCAAAGCACATATGTAGTAATTACAAGGACAGAAATCAGACTTTTAGTGGAACTTTGACAATGCAGCTTAGCACCGGCCTTGGACTTCAGTGGCAAATTTTATTTTAACATCTTCTGATGTGGACTGAACTGTCCAGTTTGACAAAAAGTGGGAAAAAGAACATATATGGTCCTAAGGATTTCTGTTGTGTTCTGTTAACAGCGCTACTGTACATTTTAGGTGATGGTTGCCTAGGCAGTGTAGACATTTCCTATATACCCATGAATGCTAGCTTTTGCACATGTCAAGGGAAAAGTGCATGCCCTGTTGCACCATGTCAGTTCATGCAATCTGTCATTAAGAATGTGAATCTGGACATTGTAATGACTTTTACTCTGCATGGTTTGTGTAGCTGGGTTAGGTATACTGTATTTTGACATGAACAGAGGAAGCAGGTAACTTAGCAGTGGATACAGAAGTATATAGTGTGCGGTTACAGGGAAAAGGCCCACACCTGTGTACATACCCCTGTTATAGACATTGGGTCTGACAACCAACGCAGGAACGGGGAGTACTTAACACACTGATGATCAAATCTTAGTCCATGTATCATCTGTTTAGATTTGAATGAGACTGTCTTTTTTATGTGTTCAGTACGGTCTTGCAGTGATGTGGTGAATTGCAGTAAGACTAAAGTAAGTCTTGTCTGTTCGTCTGTTCAGTAGTGTGAGCTCAGTTTTTTTTCCTTTTCCTGTTGTGGCTGACCAGTGTCAGAGTGGTTTTACACTGTGTATAATTTTGTATATATTTCCTTTTTTGCATATCATTTTTACCCTCCACTATATATATATATGTTTCACTGGTGAGCCTGCAAATTGCTGTAATAACCAGGAGATGTGGTTTCTCACCTAACAGTTAGGAAGCCTCAAAACTACTGAAGTATTTGACCTCTCACCGGATTAAGAATGAAGCAATGTGCTCCCCCTGGTGGTAATACTGTGGTACCACTGCGAATGCTCAAACTTGACTACAGTGTCAATTGATTGTAAGCCAAGATCTAAAATTCTACATTTGTTCATCCTCTACCATGAGACCACCTGTGTTCTCATCTGCCTGCTTTATTTTTTCAGACTGGTTTAAAATAATTTTGCCCTCATGATTTTGTTCATGTTTGTAATTCAACTCCTTCTAAACCTCACTTGAGAGTCCAGGGAACTCGAACTGACAACTCCTGGCAGGTACCGGAGTATGCATGGCACTGGCACCGAAAGACACGGCGCTGGCGGGCAGGAAGAAAGACACACAACACCTGCAGGTTAGCAAACAGTCATGCTCAGTGCTGGCAAGTAAGCGGGGTGATGTGCAAGTTGAAATCTTTTCTTACTTTTACCACTGCTGTGCTCAAGTGTGGCTACAAGAAGTGAAGGGATTCCAGTCACTGCCATTTTCTGCCAAATGGAGGAGAAACCTATTGCCTCAGAATGCCTCAAATTGTACTGTTACAAAAAAGGCAGAGATGGGTTTCGAGTGGCTCAGCTGACAGGGTGTTTGCTTTGAACACGGGCTGAGGCCTATGGCCCAGGTTTGAAACCAGCCATGAAATTTTGCGACAGTGTCTGGGACCGTGGCAGAACAAACTGGTTCCATTCTCTCAGGGATAGGGGTAGGCCAAGGCTTTCTTCACTCACTGCTCTTAGGTACCCTGTGATTCATCGTGTGCCTGCGAGTTGCATGGATGTTGTCAGTGGAGCCATGCCTATTGAGTGCCCACTCCACTGTAGTGTGATGTGTGCCCTGCAGTGCAAAAACTAGCTGTCGGCTGTGGATGTAGCAGAAAATTAAAGTTTTCTCAGCACTCCTATGTGAATGTTATGGTGTTCTTGTGGTGTACATCTGGTAATTCCAGAACAGCATTCCATAAAGGGTATTAAAAGCATAAAAAAGGAAAAGACTACTATTGGTGGTGTTTTGTTACTTGGTAACTTGCTAGCTAGCTAGCTTATGAAATTAAGCACTGAGTAGTCTCCTTCCTTGGACAGTGGGTGAGTGGAAACGTGTTGCCACAGAGCAAGACAAAGTAGCCACTGTTCAAGTCGAACAGGTCCCCAGGGACCTGTGGCAGCTGCAAGCTTTCCTGGGCTTGGTGTCATATTACAGTCGGTTTGTCCAGGGATTTGCCACAGTGGAGGCAACCCTCCACCAACTCACCAAATACCCCACAAAAATACCCAGATCAAATGGGGCCCCCAGCAGCATCCAAAAAGACTGCCTTCAGTCTTGAATGATCCTAGCCACAACACAGACTCCGTGCTAGATACTGATTTGAGCACTCAAGGGTTGGGCTCTTTCCTAGGCAACCCCCAAAGCCTAGAATGCATTAACTTTGTGGCCACTGTGAAAGCTGATGCCTGTCGTATGTAACGTGTTCACCAGTCCTTGTCAGCGTGATGGTGAAGCCCCGCCGCCAGAGGTGTGATCCACATGCTCCGCCTGACAGAGGTCCCCCAGGCCAGAGCATGGGCTTCGCTACTGTACCAGGGAGGAATGCAAGGGATGCAGCCAGTTGGCGGGTGGTGTCCTGGATTCCTTCCGTAACCGCTCCGTTGGGACTAAGAGCGGTCACGACATGTGACACAAGGGTCAAAAGCTCAGTGTTGCGCTAGGCCCAAACTGAACCAGACGCCAGTGGTTTATTTTGTGCAGCCAGGAGGCTACACCATCACAGAGGCTGCTACAGTCTGTGGACCGCTGACAGAGGGGACGTTTAGCCAGTTTAGGGTGCCAGCGCTACACACCATCTGCCCCTAGCATTTAGCCATATGACTGAGAAGCATCATTTGTACATTGTCTCATATTACATACATGACAAGTGCTGCTTAACATTAGACAAATCATGCTTAAACATATGCTGTCATATGTTTAAAGTGCACTGCAAGGCAAACACACACTCATTAACTTTCCCTTTATTTAAATAGCCACCATAGATACTTAATCAAACATGCAAATCCAGTCAATGCTGTAGCCATGCAATATTTAACGCCTGTAATTCATCCATACTGTTGGTAGACGGCTTAAATATACTGTGGGTGACAAGTGAAAAATGACTTCAGTTACATCAGTAACATTTTTTTTTTTTTTTACAAAATTCTAAGCCAGGGTACTGAATTTCCACCTGTGACTACACAGACAGATCAGTATTTTGATATATACAATACACATACACAAGGTCTGTGAGCTTGCAATGAACTTCCAGCTTATGTGCTGAAGCACAGCTGATCATTTTTCAGCAAGCCCAGCATTTTAATGATGGCTGTGTGATGTCACATGCTTAAATCAGATGAGGTCAGTCTCCAGCGTAGGAGTTGCAGACCACTGTGGAGGTGATTAAACTCTGGGGTAGTCTTCATCTGGAGCATGAACTCAAAAAATGTCAGCCATTTATTGAATCCTCAGGGTTAATAACCAGCTGTTCAAAAAAATGGTACATGTTTTCTCATACCAATTAAAAAATATTATCATATGTTGAAAACAGTTATTGAAAAGTATTGAAAATAATGATTCAATATATTGAAAATATGTAAATTACTGCCCTTTTGGTATATTACAATATACACTATTTATGTGTTGCATTAATATACTTTAAATGTACTTGCAATAGATTCCTGGGCTGAACAGCACTGCGATGGTCACTCTTTCCCCCTTCAAAAATATGACATTAGTCTTACTGCATAAGTAGTGGATTATTATTAATGCAATTTCTTTTGATCACATACCCCATGCCCTTAATATTCTACATAATAATAATTAATAAGTATATTGCTGGTATCCAAAACTTGGAGGCAAAAATGCAAAAGAATGTATTTTTATAAATCACTGTCACTATCAGACAACAGAAACACCACTGCCAAACATCTACAATAAAGACATTAAGCAGCCTTGACTTAGAATTTAAAAGCACAGCAAGAAAAACAGATGCAATTAACAGACCACCTCTACTGCCCAGTGCTCTGTCCCCGTATGACCAGGCACACAATTTTCAGGCAAATCACCAAACCCTAATGATCTCCAAAATAGCCACCTGAGACCCAGCTGTTCTGTTTTGTCCTCTGTGGTGGACATGTGTTTTTTGAGCCTTGTTTCTAAGCAGTGCATGCCACATCCCTGCATCCTGCTGTACACCGCAGAAAACATCCTGGGCTTTCTAATGATAGCTTATGTGTAGGGGTCAGACACTGATAACTTCCTCTTCCTGTCTTTAAAAAAAACGGCATCCATACCTAAAGGCATGTTTTCTGGGAGGCGGAGAGATATCTTTTAAAATTGCTCGGTTAGTAAGTTTGTGAATCAAATATTTAGGGTTCTGTCTCTTACTTAACATATCAGAAATAATGGTGTCAATTAGAGTGGTGTAAAATATTTGTCATGTGATATAACAAATGTCATCTGTTGTGGACGTTACAATCTCCTTCGTGCTGTAGGAGAAAGGTCATTTACAGAGGAAGAGAAAATCTTGAACAGAATAATGGATTGGTAGCCTTATCAGGCGAGGAAGATGCTGAATCAGGTTGAGGAAGACAAAGAGGTAGAGAGTCTGGATCAAGAAATGCCGAACGACAAGGAACAGGACCGTTGCCCACTAGGGGCTAAAAGTGACATGTATGATTGAATGCTTTCCTTATGTGATGCTGGAAGGGGTGGGGCGGGAGCACAGAGAGATGTTCCCCCTTTTTTTGGCTGCTGCCAGTCCCTTCAGCTGTCTCCCACAGCCTGGGAGGCTTTGAGACCCGGGACAGCAGTGGCGCCACAGACAGGCACCTGTGCAGCTGAGGCCGTGTGCTGACGTATTTCACTTAGCTTATTTTGGAGGAGTATTTTGTTTGTTCTGCCTTACCCCAGAGTAGGGAGAAATAAACAGCCATTGGCCAAATGCACCATCTGGAGCCTGTGCTGCTGTCCAGTCACTGCCTGGCAAGGTGGCTGCCCTGCTACATCCTAATAATACATTCCACTGGATACGCATTTGGTAAATGTCTACAATACAAAGAGTAAAAATGTGTTTGTGAATATAATAATGACAGGTTGTGAGGACTTCAGCACTTTAGTCATGATTCAGGATAATTACATTCAATTGCTACCTTTTTGACAGTGAATGTTCGGTGGCATGATTTTTTTCACAACTGCATTAAAAGCATCTCCTGATGTTCATGGCATTCCTTCAACCCAAGATGACTTCAGTCCAGTTCACTATTTTGGACAATATGTCAACAACAAAGTTATTGAGGATGTGGCAAGTTTCACATATCAATGTGAGATGCAGATTTCAGGAAACTCTCTGAACACCTCACTGCTCTTATCCAGAGTGACTTACATAGGTATCAATTTTTACATGTTACCCATTTAAACACCTGGATATTTAGTGAGGCAATTCTGAGTTAAGCACTTTGCCCAAGGGTACAACAGCAGTGCCCTGGTGGGGAATTGAACCGGCAACCTCTCAGTTACGGGTCCTGCTCCTTACCACTATGCTACACTGCCACCCCTTTGGCATAAGCCACCTCTTTGGCATTGCTGTGTACCAGGCATGCCTTGGATACTCAAAGATCAAAATCTACTGAGCCAGAAATATAAGAGCATCAATTAATACACTAGTCCATCTCAAAGGTTTTTTGACCTCAGAAATTCACTGAAAGTCACTGACGACCTTGGTGTGTCAGAGGAGATAAAGGTGACAGACCAGCTGTGGAGAGAGGCCACTCCTGGACAGAGTATGACCAGGCCATCTCAGTCAACCAAGGGCAGGAAAACTGTACCTTGTGGGGTGGCAGTGTAGCACAGTGGTTAAGGAGCAGGACTGGTAACTGAAAGGTTGCCAGTTTGATTCCCCGCTGGGGCACTGCTGCTGTACCCTTGGGCAAGGCACTTAACCCACAATTGCCTCAGTAAATATCCAGCTGTATAAATGGATGACATTGTAAAAAAAAACTACAAAATGGCTGGCTGAATCCATTTCCAGAGGTACTCAGCTGTTGACTGAGAGGTACTTTACATCAGTCAAGCTTATGGATTATTTGCTGGAAAAGGGCTTTATATTGAAAGTGAAACAATAACACCCAGGTACCAAAGAAATGCAAGACAATGCTGACAGAGTTTTACAAAAAAAGGAGGCGCAGCAGAGATGGTGACGAGGGTCTCCTGAAATGGCTATGACAAAGTGGTGTGACAAAAAGCTAGTGGCCTCCATAGCGCATGAGATAGAGCTGCCAGACAACTAAACTAGGCGGTCAAGTAAGGAAAAGAGGCACGTTCGTGTGGCAAGACCTGCAGTTGTCCCTGAATACTACTCCAAAATGGGTGAAACGGATGTGTGTGACTGCACACTGACTTTTTACAGGATGACAAACAGGAGCAGAAAATGGACCGCACAGGTAATCTTCCACTTCTTCGACACTGCAATAACTAAGTCTTGGATTTAGTGCAAGTCAGACAGCCAAGTGCTAGGAGAACCCACGAAGAAAACCCAGGAATACCTGGAAGTCACATTGCTCCTGGCTCCAGACCTGACTGCAGACACAGTCAGGGTCAAATGGTGCAGAAGTCACAGGTTCAAGTGATGAAGAACATGCGCCACCACGCAAGAAATGGATGCAACAGCCAGGCCTGAGAGAGCAAGATGTTACTCTGCATTTCCAAGCAGAAATACCGTTCCTAAAATCCATGACCTATAGTTGACAGAATTCTGTTAGGTGAGTTTCTACAAGTTCTACATTCTGAATCGCAAGTCAACTTGGACAGTATTTAGAAACAGATGTAACTTGGCATATTTTTATGTAAATTCTATTCCAATGTCCACTACAGTGCACATGTAATAAAAATAAAAATGTCATCTGATATTTTTTCTTTATGTACTTTTCTTTGCTTCTTTCACCCCACACACTGAGCAAAGCACAAGACTGCCAAAATTGATAAGCTGTTATTTTGCTGGGCCTCAAGAGGATGGACCTGGAATGTAAACAATACCATTAGCGCACTACTCACCAGCGGACACACCCCAAAATGTCTGTTTCAGACAGACAGCTCACTGTAAGAAGGTTGTGACGGTCCCAAAGATGAACCGCACAACTAAATTATCATGAGTCTTTGCTAACTAGCATAACGTTAGTGATTGCTTTATCGAGACTGGTTGTTTTAACGAGGAACAAAAACACAACATACGTGTAACGATTTTAACCATTTTTAATTTCTCTTTCTTGGAGAGCACACTAGTGATATAACTGAAATACTTGCCATGTAGAATATTTCTGCTGTTTCAATCTTGTTTTATCCGGAAATGTTTTGGCTGCCTTTCTATCTACTTTCTGCAGCATAGTTGCAATGTAACGGGCACTGTCTCTCGACGCATAGCGCAGTACCTACACTCATACGGCAGCAGCTCGGAAAGTATTCACGGGAGGAATACAGTAGTGGTTCGGCTTCAATATGGGGTCGTCCGAAGATAAACAGTTACTGTTGCCATGGTCATTGCACTTCCCCTATACATTGTAAATAGCAAATTCCTTCCTTCTTTTGTGTCAGCAACTCCTGAAAAGGCGACATACTGCAACGACTGCCTGGTTGCTTTGCATGTGGTAATGCGATAGCCGGCTCAAAAAAGAGGTTGAAAAAGCTATTTTTGAGCTGAAGAAGAAAAATACACGACTTACCAGAGTTCCTCGATCTCTCAGACAGACTGGCGTAGCCTTCAACATACGCCATCTGTCGGGAGACAAAGGATGACGAGGCGAAACTAGAGAGCACCAGGAGCAACATTTTTTGTGGGCATGTTTGTTAAACCTCTGAAGGACTGAGATGCCAAGAGGTGTTGGTGCAGGTCTTGGTGTTGATGGATATAGCGTAGAAAAGGCTATTGGGTATAGTATTTTGAAGACGCCATCTAAGTCAATAAAATAACAATTTTGACTCCTTAAACTGTCCTCTGTACCTACTTTGCCCAGTGGTTCCTACATACTGACCATTTGGTTTCACAAGATCAAGTTTCTCACCCCCTTACACCCCAATCAGTCTGCTCCACAAAGACTGATATACATGAATAGGTCTAAAGTTATCAAGTACAGGCAGGAGTGGGATGCACAGAAACTGGTTACAAACAACCACAGTTGTCTATATGATGTTAATAATGCCCTGGAGAAATTTTGCACTGGCTGATGTTGCCAAGACGCTTCACTTTGTGAATCAAACATTCTGTCCTCCTGTAATTTACATGCAAAGCATATTTTTCTAAGGTTACTGGCATGTTGCAGGAACATCTTTGGTCCAAAGTTCAAACACAAGTTGGGGTTTAACATCAAAAGCCTTAATCGTATGAAAAACTTACTACTAGAATTGCTAAATAGATTGCATAAAATAGTCTATTGATTCATACTATTGAGAAAAGTGGGTCAGAAATGGTCTAAGAGATTGCACTTGACGTCAGCATCTACAGTAATGATGCAGATCAAACAGATGTTTCATGAAGATAAACTATAGTTGGACTAAGAACTGAGACAAACACAGTTTCTCAGTCTGACTTGGGATTTCTGGACCTTGACTGCCAATTACAACAACTTAGATTTTTCAGTGCAACTCTGCACTGAAATGTCAAGAAATGAATCTGAGGAACAAAATAATCACAAGGAAATATAACACAATAAATGCTAATATAGAGTTGGCCCCCAAGTAGGACAGTAGCTAATGCACCTGCTTTCACTGCAAGCTCATCTCTATGGCCTCTGACTCATCAGGTGCCTGCAGTTTGCTTGACGTCAGCAACACTATACCCATCCTTAAACTGGCTCTTAGCTCATTAACTGTTGCGCAGGAATGGGAGTGCATAGGACAATTCCATTCATGACATTCCATGGTCCTGCATGAATCCAGTGGATCTCACAGTGACAATCAACAATGCTCAGCTGGAAATTCTAAAATAGTGGTGCATAACAGGAGAAAAAAAACACTATTAGCAATAATTTGCTGCCACCTAAAACACCATGCAAAACTTCACTCAAAAGCATGGTAACATGGGGTGGCAAATGTCTGGAACATAATTTCCCCGCACAGTGGAGCAGTACGCAGAATATAGTCAGCAATTTGTTTGAATTGAAAACTGAGACGTTAAAAGAAATGTGGTGACAAAACTGATAGCAAGGCTTCTCTCTGCAGTTTAGTGTGAGCAATCTGCTAGGCTGAAGTTTGTACTTAAACCATGCTTAGGTGTTACAGAGTTGCATTTAGGAAGTGAATACATCACAGCCAGCATAGTTATTCTTGCCTTGTTTCATCTGTGTGGGCAAATGTCTCAGAAGACCATTATTCTTTCACTGATAGCTTCAAAACTACACCAGTCAAAGCTCTGACCTCCATAATGAGTAACTGCCCACACCAACAGCTATGGGTTTTCTGCCTCTGCTGTTTTTGATGACTTCAAGATACTGCAGTGCATTACCACAGGCAGGCATGAAGGTGTGTGGGAGAAAATACAGCGCACAGTTGGCGGTTCCAAAAGAGGGGTGTGAAAAAGGGGAAAAAAGTTACTTTCTGTGTGATGTTAGTGCTGTGTCAGCAATGGTGTTTTGCAAAATAGTGGAGGCTGCTAGTCAAAGTGCTTGAGTTTAATACCATCTGCATTCTGTCGTGCATATCATAAATGTCAGTACACTTCACAGTAGAAAACCTTAGCTTAGAGACCCACTCATTCTTCTTGCTTTAATTGACATCCCATTCTCCCAGATTGTTATGGAAATAGTAGACTCACTGGAGAACACTACAGACAGAAAATACATCGTTGACTTCAGTGAATACACTATCAGATATCCAGAGGCCTCAGAATAAAAGTAGTACTGCCAAACTGGTGGCTCAGACACAAGGTAACCCAATCTCCCGAATAGGAATGCCACAGGAAACCATTACTGACCTGGACACTTCATAACTTCATGTCTAACATCTAGAAACATGCATGCCAAACCACACTCTATGACAAATAGTTTGGTGGAGTGTCTTAATTAGAGGTTCCAAAACAATTTCCTATATATTTGTGACCCTACACTGGCCCAACAGAACATAAGAATCCAAGACAGCCTGGAGGGGATGTTAAGACCACCGTGCTAGGACTAGAGGGATCAAGCTAGAGAAACCCTGCTATTGTTGCCAGTATCTGAAAGCAAAACCTTTAAAAGGCTGCACAGGGAAGGGGGCAGATGAGCCATGAAATTCACACTTCTGACAAGGTTTGCAGGCAAACTCTTTGATGTGAATCCCTGCACAGAGAGGGGAGGGAGCTATCCAATCAACAGCTCGGATTTTGAGTCTAGCAAAGGGAGGACCCTCAAGTAGGTGCTCTTGGCAATTAAGGCAGCTTCGACAGTTTCTACTACTTTCCAATTGCGAGGCACTTCATCTTGGAGACAGACCACCATGCTGTCAGTGGGTTGGACTTGATGCATAACTCAAATCATCTCTTACCTGCCTAGGCCTTCTCTTCACAGCCCTTTTCATTTGAGATTGCCCACAGGCTGGGGGTTTCCAATAAAGTTGAATTTTTTGTTTCATGCCTCCTGCGTGAGGAAAATGACAATTGACACAGAGCACTGTGTATAATTTCTTTGTGGTTTGCCCTTCGCAGAAGTGGGAGGCAATATGGTCATGGTGTGGTCATATTAGTTTTGATTTACGTGTATGCTTTATGGTACTGCAGTGCACACTGTACATGTGGGGCATACTGGGGCAGCACTAAGTATGCCCGGAGAAGCTCCTTTCCAACTCAGGCCTGGTATTCAAATCCTCCTTTCTCTCCAATTTTACCAAACAGCTTTGTTTTTTCAGGTTTTATGTTTCAATTTAAACAGGGGTATGAACAAATATGGATAGCACCGTGTGACTGTGTACCCTGTGCATCTAGTCACCTACCTATTTAGGTGGACTTCCTTATTTTATGCTGGCCAGCTCTCCAGTGTAGATGATGAATGGGAGATCCCTAGTGTTATTTATGAAAATCTTGTGTTGTGTTCAGTGTGAGACTAAGCTGTGTAATTCAATGAGTCTGGCAGCGTACACTCACCAATATGCAGTGGCATGAGGCAATACCTTCAGTCAGTAATGGTAATTCAAGGTAATTCAAGTATAGGACACACACTTAACTGGAGAGAAATGCCAGCAGGTAGGTGTGTATGTATGTGTGTGCGGGGGGAGGAGTGCTGGTGCAAGGGTAGTGATTATAGAGGCTGTTATTGCTCTGTACAATTTACAACTGTCATTATACTCATAAAAATAAATATCTGACAAATGCATCTGTCTTTGTGTAAAGTAATGGGTAATGAATGACTAAAGGGGGGAAGAGGGGGAGTCCAGTATAGGTTGGGAATTGCTGGGAGGAACCTGAACTTAAACAGCAACAATTTTCAGCAACACCCAATGTATGAATTAGCCTGCTGAAACTTGGGTTCATACAGTATATGGTTATTCACTGTGTGAGATGTATCATTGGTTACTGCCCTGTCAGTCAAGGCAGAAAATGGCTAAATTTAGCCATTGTGATTGGACCATGGGTCAGAAGAGACATCCTATCATGGATAAGCAACGCCCAGAGTCTGAACGATAATGACACAGCAGGCCCCAAAATAGGGTAGCCCTTTACACATTGAGAAGGAATGCGCCCTGTTCTTTGTAATTGTATTCTGGGCAGGCTACCATAAAACACACAAAATAGGAAAGATATTGTCCCGTTGATCAATGGCACACTTGCTTCCATTAACTTGCAGTTTATCCACCTGTGTTTTACCCATGTAATGTTGATTTGATACATTCCGCTTTTATATCTGCACTTCAGATCAAATTAATAATAATAATAATAATCAATAATTGTATGCTCTCATGAATGAAGCTCCAAGAAGTTACTTCTTTATTGTTTTGAAGTCACTTCCAATTCTAAACCATAATTTGGTAAGCATCAAGTATTCACATATCTTTTATGTCTTTTCAAACAGAAATTACAGTAATACTGTGTTATAACGTTAACTTGTTAAAATGACAGCTTACTGTAATTTAGGTCTTTTATTTTTTCTGAAATATAACTTTATGTTATCTCTCTGTCAAAATTAAGGGCCAGTTAAAGGTTACCAAAGGTTCATGTAAGATCCATGACTCAATTAAAATATTCACTCACAAAGTATGTTACTGGGAGGTTGCAAGTTTCAATCAACTATAATATTAATTTCCTTTTAAAATTTGTGCCCTTCATTACATTTAAGAGGGGTATAATAATAATAATAATAATAATAATAATAATAAAGAAAACTTACATCTTTTATTCAGACCATCTTTCATGTTTTAATGCCCACTCTACATTGAGGGTCTGGCTGAGTGAATGGTATCCTTTGTCATACCAAGGTTGTCGCCCTCTCAGTCAAGCTAGCTAAACGACCTAGATAGATATACTCTGTAGCTATCATACAAAATATATGCATTTTTCAATCGTGAGCATGGATTACTAATTTCAGTTGCCTTCAAGTCAAAACAAAATGGCGTAATGCATATGACCGATTACAAATGCCTCTATACATATATAAAGCGGCGGTGAAACGTAAAATGAAGGAAACGTGACTGCGTCTGCACTACCGACAATACGGTAGCATCCAGGGTGTACACATGATGCGTAGACTGGGGAGGTAGTATTCAGCTTCAATCAGTTGTCTTGAGTTCTGTCTATTTTTCAGTTTTGGGGGAGAAGGGGAGAATGAAAGAGGTCTTCCAACAAAGCGAACGAAATGATGAACGGCGCTCTGTATATTTCGTTCTTCCAAGGTCAGCTTGAATCTGCTATGGAGCAAGTCGTGCAACTCGCGGTCCAGGAAATAACCAAAACCGTCGGTTCGAGCTTGAATTCAATGTTGCAGGAAACGACCGCCAAGGACCAGGATAACCAGCGTCTAAGGTTAAAGCTTCAATCACGACAGGCTGACTCTGGCGGGGTTGGAAATGCCTCTGTGTCCGGTGAGGGTAAAATGGAAGGTAACGAGGCAAGCGATGGGACAAAGAGCCAGCCACACACCCCCAGCCAAAGCACCGAACACGCGGTGCACACAAATACGCACTGGCTGGAGCAGAAAGGGCGAGCAGTGGGTAAGTTTATTAGCTAGATTAGCTAACTAGCTGGGTCGAGTTTGCATCTTGATTAGCTAGCTATGCGATGTCCTTTTTTGCCCAAACGGAAGCATCTAGATATTGGTTTACCTTTCGTTTTTCATGCATGTAACACAAATCTTAACCTCAGTGTGACGTTGTTGAAAGAAACTGGATCACAAAAGTGTTTCCTACATATAGCTAACGTGGAAGCGATGGGTTGTGATGATGGAAATAACTAGCTAATTCCACAATGAGTAGCTAGTTTGTTAATTACTGAAAACACTCCACGTACATTCTTCTTAAACGACGATTCGCCTTATCGTCTAGCCAGCTAAAAAGAACTGATTAGGTAGTGAACGTGTAGAAAGAAACGGATACAGCTAGCTAACTAGGTTGCTAACCTAGCTTACGTTAGTTAGTCTACGCTGCATGTTTACGCGCCATTCATTGGAGATTTTCTGGTGGCTGGTTGCTAGCTGGCTTGCTAAATCATTAGGAGGAGCAGCTAGTGAGCAAGATCATTAAGGAGAGCAGCAGGCTATCCAGGCAAATTATATAGTCAGCCTTTATTTAGTTAGTTACCTAGGTCTTCAGTTAAGTGTGGCCCGGGGATAGTGTGTGTATGCTGTTTTGTCTGTTAAGTGTCCCTGGCTAATTAGCGTTTGATTGAGCTGTTGGTTATTATACGGTCGTTTCATTGGACAGGTTACGAACAAAAACATTCACGATTTATCATTGTTTTGCAGCAAGCTAGCTAGTTGTCTACCTAAGTTAGCCAGTGGCAAAGCTTCATTGGTAGCCACATATCCGTCTTAGAATCACGTAGCTACCACACAAAACAGTTATAAAATAAGGTAGGCTATACATTTCGGGTTCAAGAGAAGAGCAGAACACCAAAATTTGTTATAGTACCAGCATTCATTATTTGAAAACGACATAACTGAACACACAATGCACAAATCCTTTGAGATGATAGTTATGCCAAGATATGGGTTGCCTTACTCCATGCCTACAAAGCACTGAGAGAGAGGCCCATTTTGTGGTTGCCTACAGTAACAGTGATGCAGTAAATACACTGACTATTGTACCATCTAAGCTCGTTTATACACACATGAATTAAACATTGTGACAAGGACTTCATATGGCAACAGAATAAATAGGTTACATAAACTTCAATCTATTGGCTCTTTCTTCCAAATCTTTTTGTCTTCCTATTCCTTTTCATGCCCACTATATCATTGCAAATCCTCCAATGCAACTAAAGGTACTTCCCATTGTTTGTCTCTCTTGCCTTCATAGCTCGAAGGTAATAATTTTCAGTCATATTCAGCCAAATATTTTTGTTGTAGCCTGTTGCAGCAGAATAGGTGAGACTGACAGGTCCACAATTAATAAGGTAACATGTGGTGCCATCTAGGAAAGCAGGACATGGTACAAGGACTTGATGGCTGCCATCTTTGTTCTGTATAAAATCTAGCTAGCTGTCAAATAACTACAAACATTGTGTGATAACTTTGAAAGCCATTATTAAGTTTAAACAAAGGCCTGAAAATCACCAGCCTCTCTCACTTGGCCACCTGGACCCACCAGCAGGTCTCACTACCACTCATCTGTGTTAAATAGGGTCACAGACTCATCAGCTATCTAGCAAGCTGTATCTAATGCTAGCTGTGTCTAACTGACAAAATTACACAGCCACCTAACTGGGTAAGTGATTCCACAATATATACTAAAAACAGATTAGTTCGGCCTTAAACTAGTTAATGATTACAGTTAATATTCCAGTACTATTTTAAACTGTTTGAAAATCACCATCTAGTTGCCAGTTGGTAGTTTGCTAGCTAGTTACTTATCCGCCTTTTCAGCAGTGTGGTGTAGTGATAAGGAGAAAGGCTTGTAATGCAAAGGTTTGCTGGTAGATTCCCAGGTGGGACGTTGCTGTTTTACCCTTGAGCAAGGTACTTAACCTTTACTGCTTCAGTAAATATCCAGCTGTATAAATGAATGTAAGTCGCTCTAAGCAAATAAATAATAAATAGTGTAAAACAATCTGGCTCAGTTTGAAATGTGACTCCAGACGCCACCTCAAATGGTAAGATGAAAAAACAGGGCAGTTACATGAAATAATTTTGTTAACACTGAATAGCAATGGTTTGGAATAGTAGTTTTTTGTGTGAGGGAATTTGGCTGAAATTACTTGTTGTAACTGGGTTTAATTTTGACATCAGTAACTGAAATAAACGTGGAATGCAAGTAAGGAGATAAACTACCGACTGGGTAAAATACATGGTTGTCTTTCTGTTTAGCTATTGTTATCAACCACAGTGTAGGCCTATTTCATTGTTCAAGATAATTTAATTCTTACAAGAAGTTAATTCTTAAAAGTGGAATTGCAGACTAGTGGATGAAATGGAAGTTTAAAGCGTAAATGACTAAATGTTATTAATGCTGTCAGATAAATTTTCCAAACATAAAACAAAAATGTATTTGAAATTACATTTTAAAAATACAAATTGTTTTATTTCTATTATTATTCATAAAATACATTTTATTGTTTAAAATAATATGACTTGTGTACATTTTCTGATTGTCACCATGTGAATCGCTGGTATTGTTTACACCACAATTCTGTGGCAGTCCTTAAGACATTTCACACGTGAAATAAACACAAAATAATTTTACTAATCTTAATTATTTTTGAGGGTTTCTGTGACAGCTGGCCCATTGTGAGATACAAAACAGTATGTGTACTATAAAGCACCTTGCTGGTTCATATTTTCATTTTTTCCCTCTGTTTTTCATGGTGGCCTCCCTGTCTTTTAGACAGTGTAGACTTTGGAATGCCAGATTTCTCAGGTGGATCACTTTGGTTGGTCCTGTACCCATGCACTTGAATGCATCCAGCATGTGAATTTCTCACAGCTCATGGGAAAAAATTGTCAGTCTAAACTTGTAAAATAGCTGTTGAATGTGGCCTGTCCCTAATCTAAAAAGCATTGGGATTAGGGAATTGGCCAAGAAATATGTGAAGCTGTCAAACAGATAGCAGTTGGAAAGTACATGGGGCTGTGATTTTCTTTACATTAATGCGGCAGATGTTCTTATTCAGAGCCACATACATAGTTAAAAGAACATCCGTTTGTGCAGCTGGATATGTACTGATTAATTAGGATTATTTAATATTAATTAGGATGAGTTGTAAAATGTACAGGGCTTGAATGGGCTGTTTTCTTTTCCATTTTCAGGACAGTTAAAAGTTGTTATGGAGCAAGTCCTGAAATTTGCCGTTTGTGAGTTAACCAAGATAGTTGAGGACAGCTTTGATGACCTCCTGCTGGAAATGATGAAGAAGGAGAAGGAGAACAAAGACCTGAATCTAAGACTGCAGCAGACTCAGGACCAGCCCAACTCGGGGAAGGATGGAGCAAAGGCAGGGAAGGCCTCGGAGAAGGCGTCGGGGTCCCCCAGCAACGTGGGCTCCAGCAAGAGAGACCAGGAAGCACAAGAGTCTCTGGGAAGTCTGGAGTTCGGAGCAGACGTCTTTCAAGCAAAGAAACCAACCGAAGCGGCAACCGGTAACAGTTCTTCCTCTTTCTTTGGCTAGTGTGCAGAGTCTGTGATCACAGATGCGGGACAGTCTGATGCAGGCGCAACTGCTGATAGGATCATTTGATATGCATCATTAAAATGTTGGAGTGAAAAAAAAAAAATGCTTCATATTTAGTTTCCAATTCAAATTTGTAGGTGTAATATTTTGGAACATTTTATTTAAAGATCACAATGGTAAAGCAACATAAAATGCAGCATACAAATATTTTATCTGCATTAAATAGTAGCAATTATTGTAATTAAATAAAACCATAACATACACACATCCAAACACACATTCACACAACAATGTGGAGAGTACTGTTTTAGACATGACAGTTAACTGCTTAATAGCTACCAAAGTATACGTCATTCCTTTTCATGTGTTTTTATTTTCATAATAAGTGCATTGATGAGTCACACAGTTTGCTGCACGTTACAGCTACTGAATTGAGTTGGTAGAAGTGCTCAAACCATGGTTCCTACCACTCACACAACCCTAATGTACATTTAGAGGGGTAATCCTTCCCCCAGAACCAAATGTTAAAGTGGAACATGTTTGCAGCATTCATCTGTACTGCATGTAGGCATGATTTACAAATCCTGCTTTCCTAGAGATTATTATAATAAGCAATAGGAAGCAAATAATTATTGAACTGTGAGTACACTAATCATGTAGAATAAATGGAGATGTTACTTTACCTGGGTAGCAACAATGGGTTACTTTTACAGGCAAGAATTACCTGCTCAATTCAACGTTCATATTAAGTAAATGTTGCACAAATATTTTTAAGGTGTGTATAGCTAGAGAGCGAGACCACCTTTACCAAATGATTAACATGTATCATATTAGAAGTATGTCTTTTGATTCTTATCAAAGGGAATGCATTGATACATTAAGGGAAAGAGTTGTTGCTTTTGCTGCTTGATTGCAGTCCGTGTGGAGATGCAGTCTTCATAGCGTTTCATTTTAAGCCTTGACAAGTAACATACCAGGCATATACTGGCTAGCCCTATGTACTCCAAGTTACCCTTTTCCCAGATCACTCTATGCCCAGTTTGAGCAGCCTTTACCACAGTACGATGATTTTAAAAATGAAGAACCAGACCACACTACATACGTATTTACATTTCCAGGGATGAGGATGTTTTTTGAGCATTAAAAAATACCCACATATGATCCGTGATGAAAACACTGATGGTTTAAGAGTTTACCAATACCATCAGTGAAATGACACGCTGATACTCTATAATCCTCTGATTCGGACTGCAAATCAGGCAGTGCACTACAAGAGAAGGAAGGTGGCATAGGCAATGTGTGCCTTTGTGGGAATGTTTTATCTCAAAGCTGTGCTCTTTCTAGCTATAAAAATAATTTTTATTAATTACAAAATTATAAATGAATGAATCTGAGATTGGTAAACAAAACCAATGCAAGAAAGATATCACAAATATAAGGTGTAAAATTAGTGAGTATCAAATTCTGAATCAACCTTCAAATGCAAATATTTGTAGGATCCGTACTTTCGATTAACTGGTTATTTTATTAGCACTTTGTTAAAGGGGTCAGGGATCAGCTGGTGCAGTGTGAGCTACCAGATCTGAAAATATGCCACATTAGCCTAATGTAAAATTAGTACACTTAAAATAATTATTTTGTCCAGTTTAAATTATTGCACTACAATGATACATTTAGGGTGCTTTTTGTTCTCTTTGTTTAACTCTGTTAGAAGACTTCCATGTGGATCAGTTGGTTAAAGCTTTTGTTCTAAGCACAGCCTGAGCCCTGGGGCCAAAGGCTTTGCACGTTGAAGGTTGGGCTGGACCGTTAGCCAGTAGCAACCAGGAGCCTGCAGCGGTGAAACATAATTGACTTCCTTCTGTAGAAGCGGGTTTGGGTGGTTTAAGTCTACCAGCTCAATGGCACCCTTTAGCGACCTGTAAGGCGGCCTGTGAGTCACGTGGTTGATGTCAGTGGAGATGACAGTTGATCTCCATGCTTTTCCTCCTTTATTGAACCCTCTTTTTTTCAACCCCCAGTTGTAAATTAGGCTTACCTCACCACAACAATCTCCACACACTCAATGCAGCCCTGAAGCAAGACAAACACAATCCCCCGATAAACCCGCGCACAGCAAATGGATAAGCTCTACTCTGCTAAAGTCATCCAGGCAACTCGCAGTCACCTGACAAATTACAGGGTGTCTGAGAGCGGTGAGGTGAGGAGACCCTGGCGGACGTGCCCACCCCATCCATCATGCAGTGCATCATGTTATTCCACCACTGTGGGAACCAGGTCTCCGTCAGCAAAAGACATGGCTGGTTCCAAAGCCCAACCATAGGGCTTAGTCCTTACCGACTGAGCCACTCGGGACTCAGAAATGTAAAATTTTAATGCTTTTTTTTTTTTTTTTAAAACAAGTATTAATGTAAGGCTGATTTCAACACTTTGATTTTGCCCATATGTGAAAAATGTGAAATCAGTCAGCCCCAGGTGTTTCTGAAATGCTGAACTTGCGGGGAGGAAGACTTGCTCATGGCTTCAATCCACAGTGTGGTTTAAATGGAACACAGACTTGAGAGGCACGTCATCTGAACTCCTATTAAGCCTTTTATGAAGCTCACCACTAAAATGGTGTCTCGGAGTGTGTGGATACGCCTCATATTTTTCTGTTCGGGAAAGTGCATTCACTAAGAAATGGCCTGCTGTAGAGAAAAGATTTAACGGAATTGTTTAGCCTGTTCAAGACGGCAGCAGAAACTCAACATTGACAATGGAGAATGCGTTATTTCTTTTGTTTGTGGATTTTTGTAAACTATTTCCTAGAATGTCCTGCTAATGTTGCGTCAAAGTCAGTTGCATTGCTGTTAGCTTTCTCTGTGTACAGTAGGTAACAGGTTTTTTCTTCAGTTTCTTTATTAAGAGTATGAGATGTGTGTTGCATCCAGAATTACCTTACCTTACCTGGACAGTTTTCCAGAGCAAACATTGGGCTCTCTTTTTGGTTGTTGAAAATTCCATACCTCTGACAAGCTAGCGTTCTGTGTATAGAATTCATGGCTATAAAATAAACTGCAAGGCTACTAAGTTTACAGTTTTCTGACATTTAGTCCGCATCATTACGTTACATTCATTGAGCAGACACCCTTATCCAGAGCGACTTCTAGGACAGAGGGACAGGAGTGTATCCATTCAAGTTGGATGCATCAACATTTATATTGGGAAATTATATCTGTGACATAATGGTATGCCAAAACGGTCAAAATTGTATATTGTATAGTTCTGGGGTCATTTTACATGCCGGCTTTGAAGAGCTTCTTTGCAGGGTCTCTGTTGATTTCCAGAGGTCCCTGATCCTGCATATACATAAAGGTTTTATCAGTGGTGTCTGTTGCATCTCAGCCAGACTGTCCAATTTTAAAAGGCTTGGAAATGAACTGCCATTTATTTTTGCAGCGGTTATGCTTCTTCTTTTTTTCCCTTCCTTTTGTCTTTCATACTTGGGTGGGTCAGGTTTGAAAAATAAAAAAAAAGTCAAGTATCTAGGAATATGGTTACATTTAAGGCACAGAGCCAAACCCTTTCTTGTTATTTGCAGTAATTACTTCATCCCCAGCTTTCATAGCATGGTCTCGCAGAAGCAGGGTACCAAAATAACACTGCCCCTCCCTGTGCCCCTGTCTGCTGTCCCCCCTGACCCGCGCAGTGCCCGAGAAGCAGACGGTCCTCTCAGTGTCCCAGGACTGGGTCCCCATCCTGGACAAGGTGTTCGGGCAGAAGTGGTGCAGCGACCTGTGGCAGGTGAAGGAGATGGGGGGCGGGGCGGGCGAGACGGGGACCGGGACGGGGGCGGCGTCCTTCCCCAACCCGGAGTGCTACCTCCAGGAGCGCGTGGACTCCCCGCTCGTCTCGTCCACCCTGCTGGAAGAGGGCCCCGGGGACGGCGAGGGGAAGCTGCCCTGGCTGCAGCCCGAGCAGATGGAGGGAAACTCGGCCAGCGCCGACTTCAAGGGAGCGGCAGGCGTTAGCACCACAGGTACGCGCAAAAAAAAAAAAAGCTAGGCTGACGACGTGGGCGCCTGTTTTTGTTTTTGTTTTTTTTTCCATGTGTTTACTCACTGCCTGAGCCCACATTTCCATGGGTAAAAACTTTCGAAACTTTGAGTCTACTGCTAGAAGTCTAGACCAGAATTTATTAGTGCAGAATTGATCCCTAATAATGCAGTGTGCCAACCGAATAGGACTGAGATGATTAAAACTTTTTGTAATTTGTATTTTTTTTTTTCCAGCGTCTGGTAGCAGCAAGCCCTGTCATGTTATTGTGTTGTAGGCATAGAGCTGCTCTCCAGTATCAGAGTCATAAAATTTTACTGTGAAATTTGTTTTTTATTTAACTTTTATATGACATAAGCAAAATTCCGATCCTGGTGGGGGTAGATTATAATGACACCAGGTCCGGAGGTCCATGCATTTCTTGACCACAGCAGCCAAGCCGCCTGCCAAAAGAAACATTCAGAAGGAAGTGTAGATTTTCATTTTCGTTATATGAGTTTGTATTCATATTTTTGAGTCAGAGAAGCTTGTGCTAAAAAGGCACTCCTTTAGAATTCAAACTGTTGGTAAATTACTGCAAGTAACACGTTTGAATGTCGGAATTGGTACTTTCAGACTGAAAAATGAGTCAAAGTTCTGTGCAGTATGTACATGTGTAATTTATGATTGCAAATAGGAAAGAATTTCTTTTTTACAATTAGATTTTTTTAGATTTCTGTTTATTTACATTTAGATTTTTGTTAGTTTTAATTTAAATAGTAAGTAACCAAACCTGATATTTTACTGATTTCTAGAGGCATGCCTAACATTATCTTTAGTAAGTGCAAATTATGAATTGTATATGGTGACATTTTTTGTATCTATTGTATACATGTATAATGTAGAAAAGTGGTCAGTTTGGACTTGCATCTGTTTCAGTTGGCAGCTTTGATACTGATGAACTGTGATTAATTGATCCGAGGTGATGAACTGACATAAGCTTGGGTGACGGTTGCGTAAGCATTACACCACCTCATTAGCTAAAGATGTGGTTGGGCACAGGTGGAGAGATTATTTCATTTGGTTTTAAACTCTCCTTCCTACATCTTCTCTCTGAGTAATGAGGAGATGTAGATCTTATGCAGTGGTCACTCATTCAGTCAGTGTCTCTTTATGATGAGATCTGTCCATGTGTAAGCAGGAGATCTGTCCGCTCACATAACTTAAAATTGTGTGACTGTGTCATCTTATTTTCTTTTCAAGTGGACAGAATTGTATTTACCCTCCAGAAAAGATTTATTGTTGGTTTCCTTATTTTTGGCCCATCTGGAGGGAAACATTATTTGTGTCACTTCATATACAGTACAGTGCGCATGGTGTGTGTGTAAATACCTAAGATTTTTATAATGCATTTCTCTAATGCTCTGTCTGCCCTCAGGTTGTCTGTCTCCGGTCACCAGCGAAGGTCACCATCACTCTGGGGAAGACTCCCAGCTCCGGTCCCCTTCGATGCTACACAGACTCTTGACCCTCCCGTCCCAAGGTCTCGGCCAGCTGCTCTGCGGCGAGCCCAGCATCGAGCCCCTCCCCGCGCAGGCAGAGGTGTCGCCCGACATCCCGGAGCTCCATGCCGACGTGAAGTCGCCCACCAAAGACCCGGCCTCGTCCCCGAGCGAGGAGGACGAGGAGGAAGGGGGCGCGTCAGCGGCCAACTGCTCGCCCCCGGAGCCCAAGTGCAGGGCCTCGGCGGGGCGAAAGACTTACCCCTGCAGGCAGTGCGGCAAGAAGTTCGGCCGCCTGCCGCTGCTGAAGATGCACCAGCAGACCCACAGGGAGGCCTCGCCCGTCAGCTGCACGGCGTGCGGGAAGCGCTTCACCCAGGCCTCACGGCTGCAGGCGCACCAACGGACACACGTCGGGAAAAAAACCTGAACACAAACGGGGGAGAGGGGGCAAAACAAAAAAAAAACCAAGACAAATCACAAAAAAACCAACAACAACAACAAAAAAAAATTTGGGTGCTGTTTTTTTTTTCCTTCATGACATACACGTTCCATGGATCAGAAATATGAAGCACCTACAAGTGATTGCCCACTCTGTGGGAGGTCCTTAAATGAAGTAACGTGGGAGCACGGAGGTCGATGTTGCCTGAATGGTACTTTCAGTCTTCGAGGAGTTTCTCTGCCTGCTGTATGTTTCTCCTCCAGTGGAACCTCTCCATATCAGACTGTGCCATGAATAGCGTCCTGCCGGAGAGGTAGTCATATGTTGTACAGTCAATGTAAATACAGGCATGGGACAATGTAGTCGAACGCAGCATGGATGATGTTCTCTACACTAAATCATTTTTTTCCCATGGACTACAACGTACAACGATAAGCATCTCTAGAAAAGTATTAAAACAATACTTTTTATCCTTGTCAGTTGTTGAAGATGGCATTTATGGTAGATTATATCTTATGTCAAAGCTGTTTTCTGCTCCCAATTTAAAATAAAATGGCGCAGAACAACAGCAGCTTAAATATTAGTAAGTTAAACTGGATCCTCAAACCTCAAACTCATATCACCTCAAAGAAGCATGTAGAAGGAGAGTTTTGGTCTGAAGTTGTGTTTGTATTACAGTGTAACACTTTCAGTATGGTGCCACAGCTGTTTCTGGCCAACCTCCTAAGGGCTTGATTCTGTACCTAGGGAAAAGAGCGACAGAACTTCTTGCTCTCCTCCTAAAATTATCTGTATTTAGAAATGTGGGATAAAAACAGGGACTATTAAGACCTTTGACGGCCAATTCTCCCAATTTCCGGCCTCGTGGGCAAATTGAGCAGACTGTAATTTAAAACGGTGCCTCTATGAGTTCGGCCGAGTCTCAAGCATGAAACCTCTAAAAAGGGACCCTTACAAAGCTTGTACCTGTTCTGGCCAGACCTCCCATTACAGTGACCTTGTACCTTCTGGCCAGACTTCTCATTACAGTGACCTTGTAGCTGTATAATTATACTATTATATAGTAGTAGTACTGTTACTTGGCTTGTGCTGGCTCCAAAATGGTGGCACTGAAAAACTGAGGCCCAAAATAATGCAGTTGGTGGTATTACCGGGATTTTTTTGTCAGGTCTTGAAAATCATAATTACTAATTTTACTACAATAAAAGTATAACAAATCACACTCCTACAATTTCAAAAACTAGCCTTAATAGTCTAATAAATGTAATATGTTTCTAACCGCTGCTGCCATTTTGTTTTGGAAAATAAATTAATTATAAAATTAACTGAACAGCCAGTTAAACACAGCAGGAAGGATACAAGAAACGGATAAGGTTGTTTTACCTGATACTCGGTGTTCCTGGCGAGAAACACCAACATGTCCACTTCAGCTGGTTTCAGGCTTTTACGAGAGACCACTGCGGCGACACAAACAGGGCATTTGTGTTTTTGTAGTGGTAAGCTTGTCCTCCATTTTTAGCTAGCTGGCAGGGCTATCTGATCAGTTTGGGGCTTAATGTTACACGTATGCACACATGTGTATTTTTATGTTTTTGTGCAGCAGAAATCAGAACAGCTGGTGACATGGTACAAATAAATATACCACAGTGCTGTGTTTGTAATCATACCATCTGGTATTACCAAATACAGGCACAACCACAACTGTTACTTTATACTGTAGATATAATGTGAGTACACCTTGTTACACTGTCCCCTCAACACATCAGGCACAAGGCCATATGAATATTATGTAAGTTCTGTGTATGTCCACATGTGTAATTACATTCAGTTGAGGGTTTCCCAGTACTGTGTTACAAGATGCATTTACACTTGTATCTACACTCAGATGTACAAAATAAATCATGAAAAATATAATGGTTAATGATAATAGTTATTTGTGACATGTAATTATACAAGCACAAGGCCACCGTAATGTAAAAATGTCATCCATGTCTGTTATTTATAGTAAAAAATGCTGGTGAGGATTATTTTTCAATGTGGACAGTGAGGGGGGAAAAGACCAAAGTAGTTTTGGTTTCTAAAGGAATATATGCACTTATGGCAGCAGACACAAGAAGACACCGTTTTACCTGTTCATGTTCACTATGGAGAGTTATGACCGATACCCACTAATTCAGTCTCTACTGCAGATACTGTTGCCATGTTCCCAGCAGCCTTTGCTGGCTAAAGTTAAACTCTAATGTGCTAATGTGAGTATATTGGAAGATGAAGGCTGGCGTAGATAAGTCTTTTCTGAAAAAGTAGGCAGCCATTGGGAATATTCATATACTTTAGTAGGCTGATGTTTGGAATTGAAGTTGAACTTAAATATTACAGGGGTCATTTGCTATAGATAACATTGACATCATTTCAAGGCTTTTTAGCCTGTTAAACCTGTTGTAGTGTAACACATTGTAACTACGGATAGCTGTATGTTTACACTATTAATTAGTCTTTACTCTTGCATTTTCTATACATACATTTACTTCCCTTTACCTTGACACCAGACCATGTCTCCCAAAAAAAAGTTATTTTACTCTAAATCATTTCAAACTGCAGCTTCCCTTTGATGCTTCCACTCCTAAAATTGTACAATGTCTGTAAAATAAAATTTGAACTTGTAAAATTTGATTCACAGATTTGTAAAAAAAAAAAAAAAAAAAAGCTTGCATGAGAAATGGTCCTTTTTTTAATAGGGATCAATTGTGACTGATTCCTTGGACATCACATACTCAAAGCTCCAAGGCTCCTTTTCAGTATACAATGTTAAAGCAACATAAAAATAAGTAAAGTGTAAGGTCTTATCACAGTCTGTGCTGTGTTTTTAAGCACAAATTTTTTTTTTTGCCCTTCCATAGTTTTTTTTAACTTAAACATCCCCAAATGTAACAAAACTTATGGTGTGGATATGCAAGGGAGCATAAGCAGGTACAGCAATAAAGATGATGAAAAATAATTCTAGAAACCACATTTTTGACACATTTACTTATGTTTTGGTGTAATTGTTTTATAGGATTTTTTAAATACAATATGAAATCATGTTCTGAATTGTGTTTGTAATCCAGAAGTGTCGGTGAGAATGTCTGGAACCTTAAAATTCAAATATATTTTTTACTTTTAAGAATTATAGGTCCCCAATGTAAATATTAGCGCTGGAGTAACATGTAATAGTAAGAAAGCGTTGAATAATCGAACATGTACTTTGCAGTTTAGCGTTGAGAATGTAGATTACACCAGACGGTGAAAGAACGGGTCTGATTGTGGAAGGGCCAGTGGGGAGAGGTGGGGGGGCCCTTCGTGAAATGACCTTGGAGGCTTTCCATTCTATGCTGAGAGCGAGTGGAAGGGCACTCTTGTTCCTGTCAATGCAGATTAAGATGTGATTTCTTCATGATAATAACATTGTGTCAGTGGCATGACATAAATTTACATCATATGTAAGAATATGATACTTGGGTACTTAGTGTGACATACCAAGGATAAAAAAAATAAACATCGTCAAAAATGGTCCCATTGCCTTCATTTGGAGCAGTTACTGTGTCGTCACGTGCCACAGAACCCTTTTTCTCTAAAAAAAGAGAGAGAAAATGTTTGTAAGTGATTTCACCACAGAATACCATGCTGAGTGACAAGTGGAAATTGTACTGGGGGTGGATTTCAAAAGGACAGCGGGAGAGAAATCTGAAATTCATGCCAGCCAATAATGAATGCATTTTTAAAAAATGAAATGCATTTTGAAAAGAATGATCATGCCTGGAGAGACTGTAAAACACATCAGTTTAACAAGAACGTTCGTCCTCTGTGATTTCTATTTTTATTTTTATTTATTTTCATATGTGTTGTTAGGGAATGTATCAGTAACCATCACAAAAAAGCATATCTATATATAGGAGTCATAGTGAAAGTCAGGGTTTATTTCTAAATAGATGGAGAGAAAAATATTCAGCAGATTGTCTAATGTGTTAGTAATGGGAATTCATTACTTCATAATGAAAAACTGAAACTGCCACGTTACTGAAACACCCCTCCAACACATGCGTGATATACAGTTTCTCAATCATCACATCTGGCGAGGGGAAACAGTGATAGTTCTCAACAGTCTTGGTATTGTATTTTGTGATCTAAACTACCTAAAGGGTGTCATTTCAGTCAGTGTTATTGCACAAATTCTCTGAAAGTTGATGCTGATGTGTCAATCCAGTGTTTTGAAATAAATTTTTTGATATGATATGTAATATCTACAATTTTTTGTTGTTTTTGTTTTGTTTTCAGATTGGTGTGATCATGGAGCGGGTCAGAACTCCAGTGATTAATTCTCAGTATTAGCGTAAAAAGGCGACAGATTTTGAAGATCTCTGTTGTGTTACTGAGTGTTATAGCAGAGGGTGTGAATGCTTTTGCATTCTTTCAGCATCATTAAAAAAAATTGCCATCCTGACGACGACTATTCCATTCCAAAAAACCTTTCCAGTCTGAAGTGAAGACTTTTTAGTGTTTAGTTTTGGAGTGGCACATTATAAATCGATCCAAATACCTTTCTGGCTTTTTCAGCGGTATTTGTTCACCTTAACAAATTAGAGAAAAATATTTGGATCTCTGGGTGTAGAGCTGTTGTGAAATGGGTAATGGTAACTGTTAAGTACGCTGTAAACAAACATCGACTTCTCATTTTATGCCAAAGGTGGTGATGCTTTCTGGTTGTCTTTTGGTCATTGTCCTTGCATTGCAGGGCCTCATCCCACTCGTTCTCATTCCACAGTCTCAGAATGACACGTTACAACACAACACAATACCAACACATACCCTGAAGTACAACGTCCACATATAATGGATGGGATTAGATGCACATAGTTAATTTACAATCACAATACAAGAGGGTGATGTGACAGGGGCTCCCAAGTGGCCTCCATTGATGGTGTCCCACAGATGAACTCCCTTGTCTTTGTATGAAAAGGCCGCTGCTTCATCACAGATGAATCCAGTACATACCCTCCGCAGCTAATGAGCTGATTAGCAGCCAACTGAGAGGGGGAAGCCTAAACTAATTAGACTAGCAGTTAAAATGCCCTCACAAAACTAAGGCAAAAAACAAAAGCAATAATGTGATCTCTATATGGTACTGTGTGGATCGTTGTAGTGCTAAGCAACACACTTAAAATGCAAGAATTAAATGCAGTAGCGCCAACTTACAAAATTGGTATTTGGGTTAGTCATGTGGAAATAATGAAGTTCACACTACCCAAACTACATGCACACTGAAGTAATTGCTCTTGTTCATGGCTTTTCTGCAGCCAGGTGAGAGGAGGAAGCCCAAACTACCAATTAATTAGACTAATAGTTCAGATGCATGAATGAAACCAACCAAGGCAAAAAACAAAAACAATCGTGATTGTAATATGACACTACATGAATCGTTGTAGTGCTAAGCAACTCTGTTAAAATACAACACCATTTAATGCAATAACTCTTTAACTCTCTAACGCACACTTTAACACACTCATCTCTGAATTAAATCATGCGTACATTTTTCAATTTCCTTATGTAGACTTACAGTTTCTGTTTATAACAGGTAAGAGTTCTTGTATGCTCAAAACACCTGTGTGTTTTGTTCCTTCTGAATTCTTGGGTTTTCAGCTGTCTATTAAAATGTGCAGAGATGGTCTTTGCATGGAGCAAACCACGGTGGTGCAGAGAGCCCCAACTAACCTGGGTTCCCCAAGGTTGCAAAAACTTTGTCGTCTGGTGAAATTGTGAGAGTTTGTACATAAGAGTACAGGCTTCGCAGTAAAATAAATGATTGCTGCCCCTGTCCTGTCTGCCACTGATAAAAGAGAAGGGTTCATACTGATCCAGGAACTACAGGCAAGATAATTTAACTTCCAGGCTGTAGCATCTCATGTACAATTTTGGAATATCATAAGGGATAGGTAACAATTATTCCTGGAAAAAGTAGTGTCAAAAATTCAAAATCGGTTTATGAAATGTTGTTTTGTGATTTTCAAAAGCTACGACAGAGTTCAGCGTAAGATGCATCAAACTGAAATCAGTTGGAATTAATGGAGTTGTGCTGAAGGGGGTTCAAAATTAGCTGCACCAGAGAATACTGACATGCAACAATTACAGGGATCTAATCTCATCAATGAGCTGTGTGACAGTGGAATCCTTTAGGGGCTGGTTCTGGGACATCTGCTGTTGATTATTTACATTTAAAGAAATGTAAAATAGAATCCAGAACTGGGAAGACACCTGGCGAATGAAATTCAACACTAGTAAATGTAAAGTTCTGCAGGTGAACAATAAATAAGTACAATCAATTTGTCAGACCACATTAAAGTACTTTGGGCACCAGAAATATAAGAAGAGCGCAGACGCACTTGAAAAAGTACAGACAAGAAGACTGGTTCCAGGTATCAAACATAACAGTTGTGAAGAGAGATGCCAGAAACTTGACCTCTTTAATCTCACCAAAAAGAGACTCACCAGGGATTTAATTAAGGAATTTTTTGGATAACACGAGGACTGATAAAGTGAACCACAGAAGGCGTTTAAATATGACTTCTGTCAGCAGAACAGGAGTACATTGGCGGAAATTTGTGAAAGGTGAAGTTCACACTGACACTGAGAAATATATTTTTCACTCAAAGACAGTTATAAATGAGCAGGATTCACAGATGAAGCAGAGAGCCTTAAAGAGTTCAAACCCAATATACGGTGCTACTCTCCAGACTGTAGGCAGAATTACGAGGCTAGATGGGCTGAATAGCCTTTTCTTCTTGTTAAGCTCTCATGTTCTGTCAGGCGTGAATGCTTGAAATACGTGCCCAGGTTTATGGAAAAAATGGTGCTAACTACAACCATATGGGGTTCTTTGCCTTGTCCCCATCGATCAGTTAGAACTCATGTACAGGTTCCAACTACAACTTTTAGAGGGTTCTGCATACAACCCTGTATAAAGGATTCTAACTAGAATCCTCTGTGATGGGTTCTACGAAGAACCCTTTTATTTTGTAATGGTCCTATGTGGAACCCTCTTGTCTTCAAAGGATTCTGTCAAGAACCATCTAATATTGTCCCATTTTGTCCTTGTCCTGTTGCTGTATTGCCTTGGTCATCTATTATGGCCATATTTTATGACAATTTCATGACAACGTTGGCTACACTTTGATGATATGACTCAAGGTGTTTCTTGAATGAATTATTTTTTAATTTTGAACCCTCTCACCAGAAAGGAGGGCCTGTGTGTAACCACTTAAACCCTCTCTCTCAAACAACCTGCACACTTCTTTGCTTGTCCAACTTGAGAAAGAACTAATTTCTTCAAAAAGAAAAACAAGCAAGAAACAAAGCGCATTAAACAAGAAGTTCACCTTCTACAGCAAAGCTCTGTAGCTAGGCTCAAGATGGATG
This sequence comes from Megalops atlanticus, assembly GCA_019176425.1. NCBI lineage: Eukaryota > Metazoa > Chordata > Actinopteri > Elopiformes > Megalopidae > Megalops > Megalops atlanticus. Next base: position 8,456,028 of record CM032893.1, read on the forward strand.
TAGTAGATATCCAAGAAACATTAACAATTCCTTATCTGTCCTTACCTCATTAAGCTGAGCCTCTCCTGAATTTGAGCAGAAATAGTGCCTTGCTGAAGTATGGTGTCATGATGTTTGATTTAGCTTGCCTTGTTTCTCTGATGTGTCCTATCTTTTTGGTTTTTCAGTCCTGTCGCTAGTATCAATGCACAAGAATGATGACACTCTGTGTTCCAACATGACTCTTCCCTTCTCCCATTTTCCACCCCTTATTTATTTAAATTGTCCTGTTTTGTCCTGTTGTATGAAATATGGCAGAAACTCTCCCCCTTCATGCTTCTGAATGCATGAGGGGGAGCAAACAACTCCCTGATCAATAGCAGATAACCAGAATGCAGTGACACAGCAGACATCGCTGTTGATGTGCCAGGCCTGCTGGGTCGATGAGGAAGTGTGCTGACCTGGAATTTCTCTTGGAAAAGCCATCTGTTGGGGTGGATTGTTAGTGTAGCAGTTAAACCACATGTCTCTGGACCAGCGTACTTCCCCCTGCAGTGGAAGTCACGGCCTTGAATCCCACATGAGCTATACATTTCTGATCCCTCTTCTTCCCTCTTCTCTGTCCCCCCGCTCATTTTCTGGCATACTTCATCCCACATGAAAGAAAATGGCCTGTCATGTGTATATACCCTATGGTGAACAGAAGGATTGCCTTTTGAAAACACAGTCCTACAAACTGAAAACTATGATACAGACAGAATGAATGCCTGACAGGCTGAAGAGCAAATGTTCCCTTCCATAGATGTAAAAGTTTTCAAAGCACTAGTCATCCCATACAATGTAACACTGCTGGGTGTTTTGTAGAGAATGCAGTGCATCCTGCAACTGGGGTTGCAGGTTCAATTCCCTAGCTCGCTCCTTGGGGGCAGTGTGAGGGTAGCAGCCCAGAGCAATGTAATTGGTTGTGCTCTTAGGGAGGGTGACACTGCTGGGTTGGTCTCCTTCCTGTCACTCTGTAGCAACATTTATGGTCAATTTGGGCATCTATACAGTTGTGAAATCAGGCAAATAGCACTCTTTCATACGCATGCTACATTGTCTAGTGAAAGTCACAACTTGTAAAGTAAAAGAAGCAGCAGTTGGCTTCACCAGCATCAGATTGATGTAGATGTTGTGCGATAAGGACATCTGCAAGGTTGGGTAATTGGCAATTTATGGTTGGGAGAAAACAGGGTGCAACAAATATTAACAAAGTCAGCAAACAATTTACTATAGGTAAAGTTTATTAGGATGGCAAAAATTCTGTGGAAAACCCTTCTGCCTTCTATGTAGAATCTTTTCACTCTCCAAAGAATCCTTGAAGAACTCTTTCTCCCAAAAAGGATTTTTTGAATGAATGTGTTCTTGATGGAACCTTATGTCTTGCAAAGAACCCTTTAAGAACTCTTTCTTCCAATAAGGGTTCTTTGGATGAAAATGGTTCTAGGTAGAACCTTACCCCTCCAAGAAGAACCCTTTTGAAACTCTTTTTGTCCAAGAGTGTTGCTGTGGATTGTTCCTTCATTTCCAGCTAGCTTGCCAGTTATCCTGAGGTATATTATCAATTATCATACTATTATCAATATGCAATGAATATTTCATATTGATCAGTAGTTTCTCATATGGAAAAATGTTAATGACTAAATACCACAAAACAAGTCCTTTTAGTTTGTCCAGCTTTGTCTCACTCACATCAATCTTTTTTAGTCAGTGGTGCAAGAATAACTACCGTAGCTATGAAACACAATTACATGAGTAGACTTCCAAAAAAAAAGAGAAAAAAAAGCAAGAGGAAGAAAAGAGCTACATTTTTGATGAAGCAGGAGGGTCAACTGCAGAGCCAGTGTGTTGCTTTGACTGACTGCATTTGGAACACTGACCACAATCTTTGAAAGTAATTATTGACATTAACACAGGCCTTTAATGATAGATTTATTAAGTTGCAACACATCAGAGGAGCTTTCTGCACTGCAAAAACCTGCAAAAACCTCTGCACTACTGAAAAAAGGAATACACTCAAACACCAGTGGTGCAATGTGTGTGTAATTTACTATTTTTGTATGATGAAAGCATTTTTTGTGGAGATTAAAATTTCTTACGCCTGTTTAAAGCACAGCTCATATATCAAGATGTCTAGATGTCTTGTCAGAATTTTCATACATGAGCCATAGATAAGCAAGCTATCTGCATGATTTTACTTGACTTTCTAGTGGACCTATGAAGTAATTTTCTATCCACTAGTGGGGATGTGCTTTCAAACTAAAAATTTTTGAAATGTTAATGGTGGAATTTTGGATGGTTAAACATTTCATAAAAACAGCAATTAGAGGAGAAAAAAGCACTTTCTAAAAGATTCTATTACATTTCAATGGTTTTATAATAAACTAATAAAATAAATGGGAACAGAATGTATCAATAGGCTTTTAAAAGGTTTTTAATACTGCAGCAAATCAGTGTTTCAACACAGCCAGTATTTGAAAGTCTTACCAATACACCACATATAATATGAAATTCTGGCATCTGTAGGCTATTTCAAAACAAAAAGAATACCACAAGTGTCTTGTAAAGAGTACAAGTGTATTGTAGAATTGACATTTCTACAGTTGATCGGCTGATATGCTTTCTTCTGCTCTCAACAAAAGCAGTTTAGGAATTTATTACTATATTACTTTTGGCTATGCTGAGTTGCATGCTGCCTTATCCTTTCTGTCATTCTTGCCTATACTGGCTGGAGATGGTTTAGCATTGATCCGACGCTTCCACTGAAACCAACATTTGTATTGCAAATATTGCACCTGACAGACTTATGCATGTGAATCACCTGGTTGCTTACATGGCACATGCCCTCAAAAGTGATCAGATTATAGTTCATGTATCTAATGCATGCTTTTCATCACCTGAGTAGTTCTTTAATGTTTATTTTTTAAGACTCAAAATGAAATGGACAGTCAAAACATCGTTGTACTTCATTGTCTCTGTATGGGCAGAAATGAGGAGACCATTTTTCAGATAAATGGACAAGTTGCCAGTTTTACATACTGGAGTGGTCATTTAAAAAGAAGGCAGACCATAGACCATAAAATTTAAGGCACATAAACAGCTGATAAGCAAGGAGAATAAACAATGTTTGAGAAACACATCCCTGTATTGGAATGTGCCTTTTAAAGAAAGGTCTGAAGCCTTTACACTAGCTACCCTGGGGATTCCTCCAGAATCTGTTGACTTTGGAAGGGTTTTTTGTTAGTATTTTGTTATATAGAATTAATTATGCTTCAATGAAATTATTAAAGTAGCTATAGCTGCCCCAGTAATTAGAGTTTGTGTCTGGGTTTCACAGCAACTCTGTGATGATGGTTTAAAGTCATTTCAGCCCACAAACACTTCCAAAATGGTTTGAAATAAAAACAAACACATGAGCTAACCACTGCCATCTAAATCATACACCTAGCTGTTACCTACCTAGCTAAACATGAGAACATTAGATTACATGTATGTTAAACTTATATGTGAAGCTTTTATCTTCACAATGGTTCCAACATCCCAGGATTAAAAATGCAATATTTTTCAGCTGGAATGTCAGAACTAAGAATATTTTCATGAAGAGCTTATTTGAATGTTTTGAATAATCTGTCACATCACAAAAAAATAGTGACAGTAGCTAGGTATCACCAGCAAGCCCCATCTGCAGCTGTTTTTGGCTACATGCAAACAGTCTCACCTACACAGTTAAGCATGGAGCATGAAAGATTTTGCTGCTCTGCAACAAAATTAAGGCCCAAATGGTTGACTGGAAAGTTGATGCAATGGCAAGTGAAAAAAGACATTGCTGACTACACTATGTTACTCTGTGTTCCAGCAACTCAGATTAGCTGGCTAACCAACTCATCTTAGAGGCTAATAATTGTTTTTTTGTCATAATACAGTCAGCAAAAATACAGCAGTGTGAGGTTTTACTTAATTAGCTACTGCTGTTTGAAGAAAAAAAAAAGATTGAAACATTGATGTTGCCAGAGTTTGGTGTGGTTCCCATTCGCTTACTTTGAAGCACATTTTACCCCAGGGGCCTCTGCATCCCCCTCACATGCATGGCCTGGCTGGGCTTGACCTCAGCTGCCAAGGAGTCTGCTAAAGCACCATCTGGTTTCTTGGAAAGCGACACGCAGGCGTGTTTTTTATTTTTAACAGAAAAACTCATTGCGCGCAAGCAGAGCACGTGCTCACCACACAATCAAAGCTTGCAGCTGTAAGCCGGGAGAGAGAGGATGGAGGATTAATGTTCCACAATCAAAGCTCACCCAGGAAGACCAGCACCTGGCACAGCTGCACAAGGAGGCTGGAAAGCAGGGGGACGGATGTAATGTCAGCCTACACAGCATGCTCTTATGGAAGTGCATCTGTCTCAACACAGACACCAGGTCTCAGGCAACGCACTAAGAGAAGACTGGCTAGAACTGAAAGCTGTGGCACCATTTACCTGCTTGGACAGTGTTACCATTACAATCAGAGAGCACAGAGACAACCAGTCAGGTCTTCCTTGTCTCAGTGCTCTCTGGCATCCTGGGATTCATTATGCACCTTCAAGTTGCTTGGATGACTCCTATGGAGGAGTGCCTGTCCACTAATGAATGCCAACATAAGTGTGCAGCAGTGTGACAAACAGCCATTGGCAGCATGCAAATGTATTGGAGGATTGCATTCATCTTGTTTCAGTATTTCTGCACGAATGCAGAGGTTGTTGCAGCAAGACTTTAAAACCAGAATACTTATGCCCCAAAATCGACACTCAGTTTCAGACCAACAGAGTCTAGAACTATTGGTGAAGTGCCACAAATGCATGGCCTTGTCCATTAAGCAATGCTATCATTGCTCATTCATGTATGTAACATCTAACACCAGTTTTCCTTCAGTCTTTTTGGCTACTCTGTAGACAGTTTGAAGCCTCAGCAACCCACTTCCCTGACATGCCAAGAGGTGAGCACATTTTGTCTGAAGAATGAAGCCAGTGACATTTTGGGAAAGCAGTGCATGTTCGAAAGCTTTGACATGACAAATGTCAAGCAAGTGTAAAGTGGCATGAACTGACCTACTTAAAACGTTGTTTTCATTAAAATAACACAAAAGGATTATAGCTCGGTATGCGGCTCCCGCTCTGAACTTATCGGAAGTAAAATGACGCCACCCTGAGTGCACGCTGCGCGCGCATTCGCCTCACCAACGGAAGTACAGAAACACCGAGGAAAGCGTCAACGGAGGGAGTCAGGGAAAGAGAGAGCGAGCGAGAGAGAGAAAGAGGGAGGGAGGGAGAGAGAGAGAGGGAGGGAGAAAGAAAAGGAAGGAAGAGTGGTACGGAGGCTGAGGGGAGTCTCGGGCCGAGGTAGACGTGGCGAATCCGTTCGGGTTGAAAGTGCCGCGAAGTCCACCCGAAAGGCGATTTAAACAAACGGGAGGAGAAAGAAATGAATCGAGAAAACGGCAGGTAGCGAGCGCACACGCTAATTGCTTCATTTGATTTTTTTTTCATTTCCCCATCTTTCTCCAGATGTGCGTTGCTAGTCAGCTATCTGGCGAGTGTGTGGCCCTTTTGCTGAGATGGCTAGCAGGCTAGCTAACGCTAGCTACCTTACCTTTTGTTTTCACAGTACTGGCTAGCTAGCTACTTAATTTACTGACTACAGTGCTGGCTTGCGAGTTTGTTATCTCACTTAGTTTGCTACTTGCCTAGCAAGGCAAATAAGCAAAAAAGCATTAACTGATTGTGCAGGGTAGCTCTTGAGGAAGGTGGCAAGCTAACTTTCATATTAACTTCGTTAGCTGTCGGTAACATTAGCGGTAAACAAGATGGCTACTAGCAAACTAGCTAGCTGGCTTAGGGTCCTCTCTTTGTATTTTAGCTAGCTAGCCAGAGAACTGAAATGTTCACGTTCCTTCTGCGTATTTGAAACTGTTTCAGCGGATGTCTGCTAGTTAGGTAACGTTAGCCATATAGCAAACTTTATTGGTCTTACGCGCCTCCCGGCAACCAACTAGTTTTCCAGCTAACGTTAACTGCCTTTGCGTTATCTTTGTTGCTAAACAAATCAAAGTATGCAGCTACCAAGCTAGCTATTTCACCGGATAGCTAGCGAGATAGCTAATTGGGTAGCTAGATATGTGCACATGGGAATGGCAATAGCTAGCTAACTAAACCGGCGTGTTCGCTAATAAGGTATCATCTTCGTTTAACCGGTGAGAGGAGTCAGTGATGCGGTGACCGCGAAAACGGATGGCTGGTTGGTTAAATTGATTCTGTGCGCGGTTGAGTTAGCAGCGTTGCAGGCTAGCTAGCTGTGTGCCGCTATGTGGTAGATTTTCGTGAAGGCATTCTTGATGATTTGCTAGCTCTGCTTTTCTGGTGCGGGTTGTTAGAATAGCCCGCCAGCTATTCAGCTGTACTCTTTCACCAGTAAATTCAATTTCCGAAATGAAAACGCGCCCCAGTAAGTTGCTAAATGGATAAAATAAAGTAAAAGCAAAAAAGTCGAATCCGATCAGGTAGCTACTGTTACATTTGACGATTGGTGTAAAGTCGACGTTTTGCTGAAGTGGTCTTTTATTTCTCTTGACTATCACTTTAACGAAGAAAAAACGGCTTGATCGCTCTTGGACAGAGCCTTTGAAAACTTTCAGGGACTCGTGTGACACATTCTCCTCGCTCGCAGTCGGTCGGAAGTGGCTGCAGGATGTAAAGGCAGAGCTCGGCTCACCTGCGCGCTTGTAACTCCCAGCACCTGCAGTCGTGAAATCGGCACATCAAAAAACAGAATTCACCGAAACGCACCGCCGCAGCCACAACAATCTCTTCTCGTTTTTCACCTTGTTCGATTAAACAGAGGCGAACACCTGCATACACTGCCACATGGGAGAAACACATCTGTTCAGTTATGTGGCAGTTGTACGTGGAAGTCAGTGAGCCTATTGCATCGTAGAAATAAAGGTCATACCAAACAAAGGCATAAAGAAAAATGCCAAGTGATTTAGACGATTACCTGATCCAATGATGCACACATATTGTAAAATGTATGCAATGATGTACTACTAGAAATTGATTGTTTTAATGTTGCCAAAATTGTCTAGAACAGTTCTACGGATATAACTGAGGCAGAATTTTAAATGTATCTAAAAATAATTCCACACATATGAATTGAATTGCAGTTTAAATTGTAACAGGCATTATGGAACTTAACTTTGGAAGCACGGCTGTGCTTTTGAACTAAGTTGGCCTTTTCATAAAAGAATCTCGATTGCACAGCCGCATAGCCTAATTTGTTGCACAGCAAGTGACATAATTTGAGTTATAGCGCTCTTCGTTGCTTTAACCGACAAAATACTTTTAAGATGAGCATATGGATCTGTTTTAGGTAGGATGCTACTGTTCTAAATGTGGGAAGTGGGGAAAGTATGACATTTCAGAAATTAATTACTCCCTTTAGTAGCCTTGTCAGAGACAGCTGTTTGTCACGGATAACTAGGTGTCTGCTGCTCCCTGCCCAAATGTTTGGCACTCTGAGGACTTCATGATGCAGAGCAATGTCGTTACATCATTATTTTAGCACCTTGTGAGAACTGTGAGAGTGTACTGCTTTTCTTACACGTTTTCATTAGGCTGAATGTGTGTGTTAGGTACGTTAAAACTAAGTTTATTTGTGCACATTTTTAAACTTGATGCTCATGTTACTGGCTCTAGTACCATGTTCATATGGCACCCATAATGTGCATTTAATGTATCCTGCCAAGGCAGTTTTGTACCTTGATCTAGTTAAAATTTCTTGGCAGAAATTTTGGAAATTACAGGCTGGTGTACTGAGTGCACCTGAAAACTGTAAATTGGTGGCTGTGGAGATGTTTGAGTCTGGGCTGATTCACCATGTGGGTTTTGTTGAATTCTGGGAGTTGTAGTATGTATGACCATATCTGGCTGCAGCTACAGTTATTTGCCTATTGCATGTAAATGTTTTCTTTTTCTACATGTTCAGAGATTTTTTAGAAGACAGAACATGGATATCTCTGGGGATTACAAAATCATCCACAGTTGCTGACGTCACCTGGCTATTTCTTTGTACTTGTCATGCTTCTGTGGTTTGTCATGGTAGGTTGGGCTCTGTGGATGGATCAAAGAAAGGCTTGCTCTTATAATAATTTAGCAAGCTCCTTGTTTTCTACTTATGTTCAAGCCCCTCCACCCAAACCAGATGAACCCTGATCCTTTAACCTGCGCATTGCTTCTAACTGAGTGACATAACCGGAGTAACACAGGCCACTGTGCTGTTCCAGAGATGGACATTCCATGGATACAAGCTGTCCCCAACTCCATTTGTACAATGTCCACTTTTTATGCAATAACTCCAGCGAGACAGACTCATCTCAAGCATGGCAACAAAGACAGGAGACGGCCACCATCATGTGTATGTATAGAAATAAAACGTGACATCATTTGAAATTTGGCTAGCACGATACACTCAGGAAATTTAAACTAACGCTCTTAAATGTAAGTGATGCAGCACATAGAGTGAACTATTTAAATATGCTGCAAGATGCTAAGACACAATGAATGTAAAGTGGGTTTTAAAATGTAAAAATGTGTGAAAATGTATATCACGCTTAATGTTGCCACCAGCAACCACTTTTTTCCTGTTAACTACATTCCATCATGGAATGACAGAATATCACATTGGCATTATACTGGGTGGAATATGTATTTGTATTAGGCTAAAACATTTCCATCATGGAGTTGGCCAAATTGATCAGAGTATTTCCTGTATTGCAAAAAAAGTAATCTTCCAGAAAATAAACTGTTGAGGTTTAATTTATACTTTATTTTAAAGCATGTGTCCTAATATTTAAGTCACTTTTTGTTGTGATGAGAGAACACTGCCTAAATTGTGCAATGCGCTGTGGAAGCAAGCTTTTCATTTTGCCTTTTTTTTTTTTTTACTTCTCATATGTAGGGGGATGTTTGGGATGTCACAAAGAAGTTTCGGTAACCTGGAAAAAAGAATAGTTGACAGTGTATTCAGTAATGTATCTCAGTATTTCCCTGCACAGTATGAGTTCATAATATACATAAATAAGATGGGTTCTAGGCATGGGTGTTTATTTACAGACTGGGTCAGTCCATCTCAGATCAACCAATGCCTCATGCACTTAGATGGTAGATTCACTTCAGTTTGCTTTCACATGTTCTGCAGTCATTTTCATGAAAATGTCAGATGTATAGACTCAGTCCAAAGTAGATGTAAGAGGTGTATGTCAGATTGAGCAGATACGGGTACCTAGGCCTATTCAGCCAATCTTGTTGTTTTACCTGTGGTACAGGTACACAGTGTGCTTTCATGCAGGTAGTGACAAATGACAGATGAGCTTTTCGTTTGGTATAAAAATGACAGTTGCTTGTCAGTAATTCCTGTCAATTTATTTGGAGGAGTGCATTATCTGTAACATTTGGTATGCAACCTGCAATTTGCGATCTGATTTAGCTATTTGAATTGGCTTTCTGGCACAATTTTGCCATGATTATACAAGGAGTGCATGTGCATGGTGTAAAATCATGTGGTGTCAGGGCCTGCAAATTCTGAGGATTGCTCTTCAGAGTATCTTATGAGCTGAGCGTGTGGATATCAAGAGGTCTCAAAAGTTTCCCTTTTTATAAAAGACTGAACTACATACTTAAGTTGTTTCTTACCTTCAGCTCCCAGCATGCACTGCAGTGTTTGTCTGCTGACACAGATTGCAAAAATCATTTGAGTCTTTTATGAGACTTTGATTGTTTACTTACTATGGATGAATCTCAAATTACCTTGTTTATATTGCTTTCTCTGAGAAGAGATAATGGCAGGTCTAAATGGATTCCATCTATGATAGTAATGGTTCAGCTATGATAATGTGTCCATAGATGGCTACCACTGCGATGCACAGTAGCCTAAGTGGGTAAAAAAGGGGCAAATAAACATCAGAGCATCTGGAAACCTTTCATGGGCTTGTCTTGCAGTTATACTGAAGGCTTCATAATCTTATAGGACTGCATCAGAACCAGTGGGTGGCGCTGTGTGGTCCAGAAATTCTCAGTTCCTGGATGGTGAGAAAGTAGTTTCCCTGATTTCAGAACTTGTGTGGTGTGTCAGCCCCTGCTTTGTCAGTCTCCTCAGACTGCTTTAGCCTGGTTGTAATGTGTGTCAGGTTAACCTGCAGTGTACTCGGTAGCAATATTCAACAGTCATCATGTCTACTAGCTCAGACTGATTTAACTGACTGTCAGATTAGTGCCATGTTTTTGTAACACTATGAGTTTAGTGGTCACTGAAATGTATAAAAGTAGTGTGAGAACTGGAAAAAAATTAAACATTTGTTCAACGTTAAGGATAAAGTGCATTGCAGGTAGATTGAATCAGGGCCTGTTTTTTGCATTCTTATGAAGGGGAATGAAAATTATTTTGTAAAATCTTGCCAAAAATATATGGGAATACTTGAGAAAAATAAACTGTGCCCACAGAATTATTTAAAATTCATCTCATTGTTTTGCCCTTTTAAATTTGTACGAAAGAACGATAATTTTTGTGGAACATTGCCGTACATTGTGCACAAAATTTGAGTGATCTTAAATCAATGTTAAAACAATTTTGAGCAATCGATTGCAACTGTGTTTGGGGGAAAAAGTCCATTAGTGGTACTACATAAAATTAAATGGATGCAAAGATTGCTTTCACTCAGTTTTTTACACATGTAGTATTTGCCCAACAATATAGAACAGGTAACAGATAAATTTGTCATTACTGAATGCTTTAATTTGGCCTTAGAATACTTATGGTAGTATGCATGCATGTTCAGGAATTACTCTTAACAGAAAAAATAAAAAATACTCAAATAGACCATGTACATGGTGATGCAGCCAAGACTTGCATTGAAACTAATCCGATTATTTTAATGCCAGGCTATGCCTGACTTAATTGACAATATGAAACTATTTCACAGGAAAATGTTTGTGAAACACCAGTGGCCTAATGTTTAAAATGGTCTTTTCTGTATTTTTTATTTTCACCTAGGAGCCACAGAGCTCAACTTTCTCCCTAACCCATGGAAGTGAAAGCTTTCCTTTGAGCGGGCGGCAGCATCAAAAGGATTTGTTCCAGGCGAGAACCAGCGGTGATCCGAGGCAAGGAGGTGCCCAGCACAGGTAACGGACGCTAGCGGGCGGAACAGGCTGCTCACATGGCAGAGCTGGAGACGGAGTGCATGACGCTGGGACTCGGCACGCTGGTGTCGGAGTGCTGCAGCCCCGCCCTGGATGCGCTGAAGCCGGAGTGCGCGTCGCCCGCGCTGCAGGCGCTGGCGTCGGACTGCGTCGCGCCGGCCCTCAGCACGCTGGCGTCGGACTGCGTCGCGCCGGCGCTCAGCACGCTGACGTCGGAGATCGCGGAGCCCATGGTCATGCTGCCCTGTGTGAAGAGCGACTCGGACCTGGACGCCATCCGCACCGTGGACCTGTCCGAGATCCAGCCGCTGAGCACCGCCTCGCTCGGCTCCGACCAAATCAAAATGGAGATCAGCGGCCTGGACTACATCAAGTCCGAGCACCACACCGACCTCCACTCCTTCCACAGCGCCGACCTAGACTCCTACAAGAGCCATTACGAGCCCAGCCTGGTGTTCGACTACATCACCCACATGTCCGACAGCCTGGAATACATCAAGTCCGAGCAGCACGCCGACCTGCAGTATTACTACAATACAGAGCTGGGCTCCATTAAGACGGAGTATGAGCCCAACTTGATGTCCAGTCACATCAAAACGGAGATGAACGGCCTGGAGTCCATCCACATGGCCGAGCTCCGAACTGAACTGAACAAGCTCAGGCCGGAAAGCGCCATCGACGGCATGGGGAAGCTGGAGCCGGAGTTTGCGGCCGGAGGCCTCTACGAGCTGCAGTCGGCCCAGGTGGAGAAGGGGCCTGGCGGACCAAGTCAGACTGGAGAGAAAGTGCAGGCCACACCCCAGCGCAAGCCGCGCAACCTCACAGGTGAGAAGCCCTTCTCTTGCACCCAGTGTGGGAAGAACTTCAGCACTTTGGGGAACCTCAAGACCCACCAGCGCATTCACACAGGAGAGAGACCTTACACCTGCTCCCAGTGCGGAAAAAGCTTTGGCCAGGCAGGAAATCTGAAGAGGCACCAGCTTATCCATACAGGACAGAGACCGTACACTTGCTCCCACTGCTCCAAGGGCTTTACAAAAGCAGACGACCTCAGATCACATCAGAGGATCCACACTGGTGAGAAACCCTTCTGTTGTACTCAGTGTGGAAAGAGCTTCACTCACTCAAAAGAACTGAAAACTCATCAGGTGAGTCACACTGGTGACCGCCAGTTTTGCTGCCCTGATTGTGGGAAAAGCTTCAGCAAAGAGATGAGCTTCCGAACCCACCAGCAAGTTCACACTGGGGAAAAACCGCATTGCTGCTCCCACTGTGGGAAGACTTTCAGCAATCCAGGAGTCCTAAAAACACACGAGAAGATCCACTCGGGAGAGAGACCTTTCTCCTGCACCCAGTGTGGCAAGAGCTTTGGTCGCTTAGGACATCTCAAAGCACACCAGCAAATCCACACTGGAGAGCGACCATATTCATGTCTCCAGTGTGGAAAGAACTTTAGTCAGTCAGGCCATCTTAAAGCACACGAGCAAATTCACAAAAGAGAGAAACAAGAAAGTAGTAGCAGCAGTCGCGGTAATGAAAGCAGTTAGACAACTTTTAACCTCTTAAAGTACTTTTCCTTTTTATAAATACTATATATGTCATTTTCCTTATGTTTTCATATTTTATGTCCTTTATGCATTTTGTTCTTGGGGTCCAATAGTGACTGATTTGCTAATATCAAAGTGGCTGTGTGTTGGGAGCTGCAATGGGGCAAGTGCTGTTACTGAGAGAATAGTAGAAGTATCTGTATCTTGTCTGCTCTGTGTATTGTAGCAAGTGCCATTCCAGTGGTTTTCCTCCAGCAATCATTCACTGTGTACAAGCACATTGATAATAATCTGTAAATCCTAAACCATGTACTGGAAAGAATTATTAAAGAAACTAACACCAAAATTAATTTTTGGCTATGATTTTTCATCTGTTTCGTTTATCTGAGGTGCACCAGGAAGTGACATTCATCATTGACTCATTTCAAGATATTAAGATATTGGTCATTTGTTGAAGTGGTCTCCCTCTTGAATCAGTGTGCATGTATTACATCTATGAACCAGTGTACAATTGCGTGTTCATAATCACATAGTAAACATTTTGCATGTGAGCAAATGCAACAATTAAGGGTACAACTACCAAGGCTGCACATGAGAAATGAACTGGTTATCTTTTGTTACTGGGTTACTGGACCCCAAATTCTATCTGTTTAATAACCAGCCAAAACAGATTGTCCACAATATCCAGAAGCATAGTATGTTGTCCAAATACTTTGTCAACATACAGTCAGGAGTTAATTGAACCATTAAAACAGTTGGAGATTACTTTAGCATTTAATCAAATTACATTTAGGAAGTTTAGGCACAGACTGAGCACACTAAATTTGTACTACAGAAATGAAAGTGTACATTGAGGACTGTATACAGCAGAATTTGTGAGGCCAGAAATATTGGTGTGTGTACATAATGACATAGGTTGTTGAAACAGCAGTCTGCAAAAAAAAGAAAGCTGAGTGTTTGCTGAGCATCTCAAAAAGTCTTAGTTCCATCACCTGAGGAGAATCCCATCTTTGATAACAAACCAAGGATGTTGATGGTAGAGAGCATGGTATTAACCCCCATCATATTCTTTTGTAACTACCTGCAGTGTTTTTTTTTCTTTCAAGTGTACGATAGCCCGTCTTCGACCTCTGTGTTAGATTTGTGCTATCCCAGGAAAATCTCCACCCTGGGACATCCTCAGACATCAGACCATTGATTGCAGTCATTTGATATGCTGGAGGCTGCATGCTGAGTCATATGAACCTCCTGATAAAACATAACCAGCTTTGGGAAACATTGGGCCAGCGGTGGTTGCTGAGGGAGGGGTCAGCTTTTTTACATGTGGAGTCCCATTGCAGACAAGCAGTTAGCTGTGTTTGGGATTCACTTCTCTTTAATGGTGAGAATGAACAGCAAGCAGCTGTGGGACATAATCACAGATTTAGATAACATTCACGGCCATGGTTGCTGACACCTTGCTTTTAAATGGAGACTTATTTTTTCAGTAATTTAAGTTGTTGATCTATGTGATGTGACAAGAACGAAGCACAACGACAGTATTTTCAAAGGGAAAACGTGGGTCAAAATGTAAAGAGTTATTCTCATGCAAAAATTAATATGCTTTAAGTGAAGGAATGCGGATAAATATGGAAAATGCTATTTTGATAATAGCCATAACTTTGTTAGTGCACCTGCTATTGTCAACCACAAGGAGGAACAAATTACCACCACTGTCAGCTCACCTGTTTCCCTCACCTTGTACCAGACCCTAATCTCTCTCTTTACCTGCATTGTTAAACTTGATATTCTAGTTGTCTGCTCAGTTCTGGATTTCATTTAAATTTCCTTCAGTAGCTTTCAAGGTGTTTGCTTTACCTATCGAGTTTACTGTTATATGTGAATTAATAAATATTAAATTAAATATTTGATAAAAGGAGATCCCTCTAATCATTGCTCTTCATATTCTGTTCTGAACCAGATTTTAACCCTTGTTAAGTAACTCCAATTTTTAACTTTATCATAACTCTAATTTCTGTGGACGTTAGTGTGTTACAAAGACACACATTGCAACTTTGTTAAACACTTTTGGAAAATCCAGACACATAAATATGCAGAATCTGAGTCAACGCATTTAGTACTTGCTCTCCTTCTGTGAAAGGCATATTTATTTTCCCTTTTGATATTTTTACAATTCTAACCTACCCTTTATGATAGATTCCAAAATCTTACATTGAATGCAAGTTAAACTAGCTACGCTGTGGTTCTCTGGAATCGATCAGATAAGATCAGTTCTCGGTATGTCTTAGAAAGTCTGTGGCACTGTGATGCCATACTGTAAGCCTGTACTCACCTACATTTAACTCCATTTAACCAATTTGCCTCCGAGTCCCCAGTTTAAATATTCCTCGGGTACTCTTAGCATACTGGCTCAATTCATCTCTGCCCTCTGGTTCAGATAAAGCCCATCATATTTGTATATAGGCCTTTCCTGTTCCAAAAGGAGCACCAGTGTCCCATAAGCCTAAATCGCTCTTTCTTTAAACTGTTTTGTAGACACTTAAGAAATATCTATACAAAATTTTCCTTCCCTGGGCTAGCATGTGGAACTAAGGGCCAATATGCAGCTATTAATGAACAGTAGATTTTTTAGGTGGTGTCACATTAGAGACAAGCACGGTGCACTATGCGATTATCTGTAATTTACAATGCTGCTGTTTTTGTGATTACAAATGAGACTCACATACAACAGAGATGTAGTTAAACAGTGCTTGTCATAGTTAGGGATGTACTGCTTCCTTTTGACTACAGAGAAAAAGTATAGCTGGCGTTCCTGGATGGACATTCATCAAAGTGCTACTCAGGCCTGACCCTGCCAGTGTGATATATATATATATATATATTTACATTCAATCATGCATTCATTCGTTTGTTCATTCATTAAAACACCTCCACCAGTTTATTTCATTTGAGCATACCGACCTGTGTAGTAAATTAAATTCAACGGCTCTGGCATGGCTATTCATTTACAGGTTCTGCTGGAACGAAAAACCCAGATAAACCACATGGGTCAGGACTGAGAAACGCCAGGAGAACCTCTAATGATCTCAACACCGGAGAAAAGGAATGTTGCATGTTGTCACCCGGAACCACTGCAAGGGGAACCGTATCAAACCCGGATGCTTCAGCCGGCGCACCGCATCGACAAGCCCCCCTAACGTCAGCTGTCATCGGGCTTTGCACACATCATAGCTAACTACGATTGCTCCCTGCTCTGCAGACGCAAAGGAAAATGTTTACTTCACAGACTTCTTCTTTCCAAGATTCTATTGATGTTGAAGAAAGAGACGCGGATTTTGACAATGAAGAAATTATGGGATATAATCAGAAAGCACAGCAGCTAAACTGCTATTATTCAATCTACTTTTATCAAAGCACAAGGTAAACCACCTTAATTCATTTTGAACGTTTACTACAATTAGTGGCTGCAGCTGTCTATAATCTATAGAGAACCGCTTTGCAGCTAGCTAGCTATTTCATATGAGAAAATATCTGCAAGCTAAAGGATAAAAATAGTTGTTATCAATAGCTTGTTGCTAGCTAGCCAGCAAATGTTGTTGAAGGGATCTGTCCATATTGCTGGCTGACTAGCAAACATTAGCTATGTTACAACCTTTCGCACTCTTGATTAACTAGCCAGTTTGCTCATTTTATGCGAACATCAATTTGTCGTGTCTGCTTTGCTAGCTAGTGGCATACCAGCTACCCGCTAAGTAGCGTTAGCTAGCTGTCTCGAAGAGGTTAACTGAGAAGCTAGCCGAATGACAAAACAGCAGATAGCTACCGTAAGTGCTCGTTGTGAGTAATCTGATGCATTTAAAAATATGTTTTGTATAAGTACGGATGTTTCAGTGTTTGAGTTTTAAGGTCTACTTACATAATGCTTGATGTTTAACACCGCTGCGTGCATAGTAACGTCGACTGTTTTTATATTAAGCGGAAGTGGACACGCAGTTATCCCATTTCCGAAATTCCTCTACATTTTGAATGGCCTGTTGGGCAAAGTGATGGCCAGTTTTAGACTCACAAGGAGCCCGTCAGTCGTCACTAACCCGTTATGGACAAACTATTGATTGTCTAGATCTGAGGCAGCTGACGACAAAATGGCTAGGAGCCACAGAAGAACAGAGTCCACTACAACTGAGGATGATTTTAGGTAAAGAAGGTCGTGACCGCCGCCTCAGTGATCTCTGTGGAATTGAGTGTTGTGCTTTGGTGTATCAATGGTAAAGAACCGCTTTGAATCAAAACGCTGTCTTCATCATTTGCACCCATTACATTTTGCAAACTGAAACTTAATTTGCCAACAGCATATGGTTATGTGATTTCGTAAATGTGCGGGGAATGTGCATATTTCATCGGGCTTCAGCGCTGTGTGTTTGCATGTAGCTAGCTGTCACACGGGGACATTTCTGTCCTCATTGGTAACGGCTTCTGGGCGCTACAGTCTCTCTCTAGTCGACACGAGTCTACCGCCGGAGGCTGAGCCGGAGCTGCGCTGCTACATCTCCCGGAGGCTCAGCAAGGGGGCGCTGTTGGGCGGGATGGGCAACATCGCCACGGTGGAGCTCAGGTAACCGCAGGCTGTTGAGGCAGCGACGACCGCTTTTTCCGGCAGCTCAGGGTTTTCACCAAGCAAAGACACATCACACCACGTAGCTGTTTGACTGCTTCTGTCTAAGAGTCAGATAACAACACATGAATGAAAGCAAGTTCATAATGAATGCAATATATTTCTCTGGACACAGTGACTTCTCTGATCACTTAATGTCATGTTTTGTAATGTATTCATAAACAAGGCAGAGACAGATGCTAGGGCAAGAGTTCTCAAACCTGCTAGCCCAGGACCAACTTAATGAATGAACATGCCCACATGAAAATATTGTATAAGATCTGTTCTTTGAATATAGCATAATGTAACTGTAGTCACGTAGTTCAGTGTGGAGTGTGTAATTCAGTAGGTTGTTTTTTTCATTTGTCTCACGACCCACCTCAGCCCCCCTCGCGATGTACCAGTGGGGTATTTACCTCTATTTTTGGAACCGCTGTGCTGAAAGTGGGGGTCAAGCAGGCGGTGTCTAACACCATGGGGGTCTGGGGTGTTGCAGTGTCCCGGAGCAGGCAGTGGGCTGCTACTGTTGCCTCCTGGAGCAGGAGAGATCCCCCGGCCAGGCGGAGGGGGAGGGCAGCGGTGACTACGTGGTGTGCTTCCTGGGGGGCTCGGAGAAAGGCCTCAATCTATATCCTTTGGAAGGGGAAGAGTCACGTGCTTGCAGCCGTTAGCATTAGCAAGGATTAGCCATTAGGTAGCCTGTCCGTGATCTGTCCGCATGAGAGTAAGAAGGGACTGGAAAACGCAACAGGCAAGAGCGTGCTCAAACACGCGTGAAGATTTCTGCCGTAATCGCACGTGCCGTATGGTCCCAGGTATGGTCTCGCATGATGATTGACACATAAGACCCCCCCCCTCTGTTCCTTAACCGACCGCACATTCAGGCTGGAACTGGACAAGTATGTGCAGGGTCTGCAGAACAGCCTCAGCCCAGAGGTAAGCAGGCGCGGGAGTTACTGTTCTCAGCAAAGCTGAACAGAGATCCTGAAAGCCTTGGGGTCCCTGAAATGGGGCTCACTTTCCATTACATTGCCATTTAGAAGTTTGTAAGACACTCTAAGCCAGAGCAACTTACAAAGTGCATCGAATAAAGTGGCATGAAAAGTTGCAGAAACAGGATACCACTAACCACACATGAACCAAGTGTCAGTGCCAAAGATAGAGCTGATATTGCAAGTGTATGCCCAGATTAACATGTGTATATTGCATTGCACTTACAACATAAGGACTGTAAGATTCCAAATACAGTGCTAACACATACTCTCCACATACCCTGAACACTTAAACATATAATCATTCATCAGAAGAAAGGTTTGTTATTAGTGTGTTGCCCTTATCACAGATGTCTGTGGCTGCCAGAGCAAACTACAAACTCAATAAATTTGGCTGCACTGGGCCGTGTGACTGTGTGAAAAAGAAAAAGAACATAGGAAAAAAAATAGAAAAAGAAATCACACATGCAACCAGTGGTCCTTCATCTTCTGCAGGGTTGCACCATAGCTGTGTGAGGGTCTGCTGTTTATGCAGGTCTGGTGCAGGTCTTTTAAAGAGCTTAAACAATGTGCAGGCTTGCCGCTCTCCCACACCTCATGGCGTTGTACTTGCCCACGTTGCAGCTGCAGAATTTGGAGACGGAGATCAGGCCCTACCTGAGCCGCTGGTACGAGGAGTCAGTCATGCATATCTACAGGGTGGTGCAGCTCGTCCAGGGGAACATCAGCTACCTGCTCCATGCTGTGAGTGACCTCCGACCCCTGACCTGTGACCCCCAGTTGGTGTCTTATGTTGACATTTGTGCAGAGATGCATGCATGCGTAGCCTAATATATTTCCATGCTTACTGAGTGCAGCATAGCACACAGGCAGAAATGACTGGTGGCTGAATTTCAGCCTTAACCTCTTAGGTGAAGTACATGTGAAACGGAAACATTTAGCTCTTTTCTCTGGCTAGATATTTCTGTGGGCCCACCTTACTGGGGCCTGTACTCTGTCTCAGTCAGTCATCTACAGTCTATGGGAAACTAAACAGTTGCCTAGATGTAATCACGACAGTAATATGTATTCAGCGAAATGAAAAGCAAAAACTTGAAATACTGCATTGTCTGCATGTTTTTCTTTAAAGATGGATTAGACAAGATATGAGAGAGTAAGTTAAGACTGGAAGTGTTAAGGCTCAGAGTAGGAGTAGGCATGCAGTACTAGTGTCGTATATGATGCATGCAGTAGTATAGTTTATCATAATAAGCTATACATACCACACACAATGTCTAGTCAGCTTTTATGATATTAATTCAACAGATTTTTACCATTTCCATTTACTTGTAAAATATGGGATTATATTTATCTAAGCTACCACTACCACGATCATTTTTGTCTGAAAGTAATGAACTTTCTCCCAGAGAAGTGAAAGTCTAACACAGTGTTTCTCAACCCTACTCCTTGCGGCACCCTGTCCTGCATATCTTCTATCTAGCCTTGCTGCTTGATTAAATCAGGTGTGCTCAGCTAATAAAACATGCCACTGATGAGTTCAGTCAGGTAGGTAGAGCAAGGATAGACAGAAGATATGCAGGACAGGGTGCTGCCAGGAGTAGGGTTGAGAAACACTGGTCGGACAAACCAGTGCTTTTGACTCATACAAGTATAGATGTAAAATACATATGACCACCAGGGGGTGGGATTTTACCAATGGTCAAGGTGGAGAGGCACACGTTTCACCTTGACTGTGACACTGCAGAACAGTGAGTCCAGGCAGGGAGTGGTGTGAATGGAGCTGATCAGGGTCTGTGCTGGTGTGTTGCAGGCTCTGAGCCACGCCCACGTGGAAGTGATTGGCGCAGACGAGAGAACCAAGGCTGATGTTGCCAGGTGAGGGCTTCGCTGCAGGGAGACTAGCAGACAACAGATCAGTCCAATCCAAATCTACAAGCCACTACGCCTTTTTTCATGACATTAAGCATAACCTTCAAGCATTTGTGATGGATGAAGAGAGGCAAGATGGGTAAAGGCAATACTGAATTTATCTCTGACATCCAGGTCAGTGCAAGAGACCCATTGAAAAATAATGTAACAATGTAACATTCTAGAAAATGTTATTAAATATTGTGCACAAATGACACAGTTACATTTTTTATTGTCTGGGATTTATTTGTTGTTTGAAGGTGTACACATTGTTAGGTGACGCAGTCCTTTTTGATTTGAGTGCTGATGCTGATGGCTGAATCTGATTGGCAGACGTGTGACTCGGGTCCCTCCCCTTTGCTGCAGGTTCATTAAGGCTGCCAGCCTGCAGGGCCTGGTCCAGGAGGACACCACCGCCTCGCTGTGCAAGGCCATCTCCGAGGACTCGCACTCCGACCTGGTGATCGACTGCTCCACCGCCCCGCCCACGCTCACCAACACAGGTGTGTCTGCGGCCTGTGGTGCCACAGCACACCACTGCCCTAAACTCTCCCCTCCGTCACACATCTGTCCATATGTCACTGTAGTATAGGCTAAGCTTCCCCTTCCTCTCCAAGGCATGTCTATAGGTGTGTCTATAGGTCACTGTAGCATAGGCTAAGTTCCCCTCTCTTCTCTAACCCATGTCTATAGGTCACTGTAGCACAATGTAAACCTTCCCCTCTTTACCCACAGAGGTCTTTGAGATTACTGTGCTGTAGATATAATGACCCCCTTTCCCCAACACACAGCTCTGAGTTCCAGCTGCATAGTGGCTCTGTGAGGATAGCTTGTGTGTCCTATGGTTGGCAGCAATGTGTCTGCAATGGCAACTTGTACTGTATCTCCCTCAGTCAGTAACTGTTTTTGTGACTACCTCTTGTGTCTCCCACAGTCAGCAACCGTTTCTGTGACGACTGGAATCAGGCCTTCCTCAACGCTGCCGAGCGCTGCAACCCCTTCCTGCTGCGGCAGATCCTGGAGAACTTCAAACTCAAGGTGAGAGACCAGAGAACTACCCTGGAGGGCATCCAGTTTAGTTCCTCACAATGTGTTGTGCTGGGATCGCATATGCATCCCAGTGGCCATATACTGAAATCTGTATGGGCTTAACTTTTGTGTATGAATCTGTTAGTTCTTCAAAAGTATATCTTGATAGTGAAAGTAATTTCATTCAATTTCCTAGGGCAGTCGTAGCAATCAGGGGCTGAAAGTTTGTAAACATTTGCAGGTCTGCAGCTGTTATTGTGTGTGGCAGTTTATTACGGCTTTGTCGTCTGGGGGATTGGTTTTTGGCACGGGTGGTTTAGCTTGTCCCCATGTGGGACTGCATAGAACTTTGGGACTGGCTCATATACCTCTCTGCTGGAACATGTTTGGAAATCTTTCATTTATCTTGGGAAATTAGAAGAAAATTATTGACTGTGTTGGAACTGTCTTCTAAACTGGAGTGTTGAGGAAGAATTGGATCAAATTGATTCAAACTGACATGCTGTTATGAAAAGCAAACAATCTAACCATATTTAAAATCAGTTTTTCTCTTCTGGCAGTCTTCAGCAGAATAATCACTCGCACCATTCTACTATAATATGAATCCGTTAGGTGCTTAAATTCAGTATTTTCTGAAAAATATGCTTATTTGAACAGTAAACCCAGTGACCCTGAGTGTTTGGTGGAAAATTCTATTGAGTCTCTGAAGATGTGAACTGGGAATCCAAGGAATTAATCTTTATGGCTTGTTTATATGGACAGTTGCACTGAAATGAGGGCATTTTATAGTCAATTTTTTGTATTTAAATTTTTCAGTTTCACATACACAGACTCACAGTGAAACACAGGACCGCCACACTCCACGTGTGCTTGCAGCGATCGATTCTGAATAGAAGAGAGTGGTGCTGTTTTAAGAAGGTAACAAGGTGATCTGTGTTGCAACCTTCTCACCTTCCCCCCGCTTCCCCCAGGCCATCCAGGACATGAACAACCTGAAGCGCTTCATCGGCCAGGCGGAGATGAGCCACTACGCCCTGTTCCGCTGCTGCCTCTTCCTGCAGAGCTGCGGGACCGGGGACGTGCTGCTGCAGAACGCGCGCGCCGAGCACAGCGGCCTGCCCGAGGCCTGCAGCATCATCCGCGTGCTGGAGGAGTTCCTGAGCGAGCAGGCCCAGGGCACCGTGCACTGACGCCTCCCAGCCAGCAGGGCGGCGGTGCTCGCCGCGCGCCTAGCTCCGTTCTCTGTTCAGCAGTCGTCCCCCCGAAAACAGATCTGTGTGTTGGTTTTCTCCCTGTTTAGAGCCAGACCTTGCAGGTTTGACGCACCTCAGATTTCCTCAGTGAGAGGGACCTATTGATCGTCTGCGAGAGTCATTCACATTCTCACTCCACGGAGTCTTTGCCTTTTCCTTTTGCAAACAGCAGATAAAACTGATTGGGTGAAGGACAATTGCATCAACAAAATCATCAGCTTTACACAAAAACTTAAAGAAAAAACTGAAAAGTTGCTTTGGAAAGGACCAGCCTAAGATTAGACTATTAGTTGCAGAGTCTCCCTTCATAAAACAACTTGCTTGGTTGTAAATTGAAGTAATAATTAAATTTCATATCGTTGCTGAGTTTGCCTATAGCCTGTTTGTGTGATCTTAACCCTGGGCCTTAGCGCAATACTTTTTGTCATCTGCCAAAACAAACAAGACCTGAAGTGCAAAACTGTGTTGATGTATATCATGTATGTTCCCTTTGACCCACATTACTTATGGGGCCTGTCTGGTTCCGTATATAGAAGTGTTACAAACATGGAGTTTCTGAATGCAAAATTATGTATTTTTCCCTACTTTGACAACATTGAACAGTTTCAATAGAAGGCAGATATTAAAGTACACACAGTTTATATTTTTAAATATTTTTTGTTACCAAGTAATACTGTCAGATTACATCTCAAGTAAACACTATGTTCTACATATTATTCCTTAAAACTGATGATAATTAAGATATGTCTAGGTTATGGTTAGCCTGTATTTTATCTATTTAAAAATGTAGATTTTCATCTTGACAAAAGCTTTTTGTGCATCGTTGTAGAAGTATAACTGTCAAATGATATTATGGCTTACGAGGTTTACATTGATTATGTATATATTTATTGCTGGCCCTGTAGTTGTGTGCCGTCTGAGGGCCATGCCTCTTTACTAAAAACATTTTGTGTATGATATTTGCATTTTCAACCCTGATCTGTTTGTCCCTCAGAGTATATATTGTGAAAGCAATATTATGTAAGAAAAACACAATTATGTCTACTGTGAAGCCAAGGACTGTTGTTTGATCGATTGCAAAGGGAAAGAAGAACATTGATTGCTTAAGTAGCTTTTTCAGCAGTCCTTACTATAACTAACACTATTGTATGTTTGATTTTTTTACATTTCATCTCAGTGTGATCAGTCTAACATTGTGAGAAAATGTATCTTGTAAAGATAAAGAAATAAATGAAATAAGTGACTTGACTAACTCAAATATGAATGTTTGGCTTTGCTTTGATCAGATTTTGTGTCTGAATAGTTTTGATATGTTTTTGTTGTAAATTAAGAATATGCACTTAGCTGGGCTGTATCATATCCATTTACTTGCTCCATAGAGAGCACTGGATAACACTGCCTCCTTCATTGAAATGCACATCATCAATAAGACACAGGATGTGTGCTTGTTTTTATGACATCACTGTGGTCTGGAGAATGTTTGCCTGCTCTAATCATGGTAAAATTGTTGGTTCCCACACATGCAAAATAATGCTCATGATTTCAGAACTACACTATGTAGCTCAAAATGAAACTGCTTTCAT
Source organism: Megalops atlanticus (assembly GCA_019176425.1). Lineage (NCBI taxonomy): Eukaryota > Metazoa > Chordata > Actinopteri > Elopiformes > Megalopidae > Megalops > Megalops atlanticus. The sequence goes on from CM032893.1 coordinate 8,480,233, forward strand.
CATGTTTCTGAACTAGAACTGTACCTACAGAAACGAAGACTGAAACAAGGAAAACAAAGACGAGACAAAGATTTGTGACGTGGGATACGTAAAGAAACACAAAAGAATGTAAGTGCTTTCCACTGGTTTCAGAGGGATAGAACGTTACATATAGTGTATAGATCTCTAATTGCGGACTACAGTGTCACATGACGGTCATATTATGGAGTAATTCAAGTAAATTGTTTGGACCCTAACACTAACCATAAAGGAGTGACTTTAGAGTTCCAGGTTCACAGTGTTACAATCAGTTATCACTCATTACTTTATCACTCACCATGCCCTCATTCTTAGCACTCCCTTTTAACCATCAGGGCCATCTGGCAAAGCAAACAACCCACCAAACTCCTTCCCTGTTCCTATTCCAACTGAGGCAGTTAAAAATAGCAACACCATTACAACTTGCTTTTGTATCACTGGGTTTTACCCCATCAGTGGTCTGTGACACATCTGACTGTCTGTCAGAACAATTTGCTCAGAAAACCAAAATTTAGAAAGTAGTGTTTGGCCAAAAAGACTTCAGGAGGTAAGAACATCCAAAAATTCTCCAGGATTTTTCCAGTCATTTCAGGTTCTTTCCTTTTAACATTTTCCATACATTGCGCTTTCTTCCCAAAGAGAGTGCTTGATTTGGGTCTTCTTTTGGTACTATGAAATGAGACTGTCAGTCCAACGCATTGCTCGGATTATCAAGCAGTTTCCCTGTCGTCTGAGAACCAGAACACACATGCGACGCAGCGTCACTGTGTGAAATTAGTTTATTCATTTTAATCATTTAGCTTCATTTTACTATAAACATGATAAATATTTCCCTGCTTAAAAATATAACTTAGCAAAGTTGATCACAAAAAAGGCAGCACTGTACAGTTAATTATTAAAACCCAAATCTTAAAAAAAAATTATTTGGAAAAATCAGACAAACATTCCAATGTTTTACATCCAAATACATCCTCCATGTATGTGGTGCTAGAATGGCACTGAGTGTTGTGGCACAAATGTTACTGAGTGTCATGGAAATATTTTAATTAATAATAACAAGCTGTGTGCTCTGACATGCCTGAACATATGGACTGACTCACATCTTTCTGTGGGCTTATTAACAGTGCAGAATATCTGTGCACCCACACAGACACACATACATACACATAGAGTCTCTAGACAGTTTTTTATATAATTTGATTTTAAGAGCATTGTGAACTGGATCAATATGTGAAATTTCCCAGAGTCTTTTCCCTGTCCCCATTGCAGTGGTGCCCACTATGGACCTACAGGTGTCCAATCACTTGCCTGAATGATTTTACTGGAGCCATCAATTGGCACCAAACTGAATCCCCTGTTGTTCAAGGCTCCAGTCCACTGTTTGTTGAAAGGTATCTCTACAAACTGCAGGGCTGTAGATCTCTGGGACCAGCAGTGGACACCCCCCTATTCTAGTGCGTCCTTATTGAGTCACACTGCCTTGAGGATGGCTAACCATCAGCGACAGATGTCATCCACCCCCCCCGTCTCGCCTCTCAAATCAACCCTGTCACTGTCCAGGAGTTCTCCACTGCTTGGGGGCCAGTCACCTTCAACATGGGCTCCTGCAACAACACATAAGAGATCACCTTGTTGTTTTGAGTCACCTGCTTCTGAACTCTCCCATACTGCATTCTCCAGTGCAATACCTGGTAGCTGTGATAATGTGGAATCCAACATTATAGTGGGTAATGAGTGCCTGTCTAGCATCTTGCTTTAGAATCTGTGTGGCTTAATCCCAGCATATGGGTTACAAATTAACCAACAACAGTTTTCTGATGAAAAGGCTCTTGCATATTTGCAATGGTTTTCTTTTTTATTTCAAGGTATCCTTTTAATAGGTTATTAAGATGAAATTGATCCTAAACATGAAACTCATGTCAGTATCATATCATAGACTAGATTATATAACTAGATTTGGCAATAATTAATTCTTTGCCAAATAAGGGCATAGAAGGTCCTTCAGCGTGGAGTTAGAAGGGGGAAAATGTTCACTGTTCCAAAATTTCTTTCAGTCAAACACCCATACCTCTGTTTCCATGGCACCTAAAACCTGCACAGCACTCAGAGCATTCAGAGACTGAAGTAAAAAAAAATCTCATTCCCTTATCATTCTGTTTTCTCTTTTTACGTTTTTTTTTTTCTCGCAAAGGCATTATCCTCTTGTTTTGGCTTTGACCAAATATGCACCAGATGTATCAAAAACATAACAGAGATATTAACAATATTACGATGACAAGCTTTCCTTTCAATGCAATGCTTGCTGCCTCTACATTCCTATCCAGACTCCTGCATGGTAGGTTTTGTCCCACTGCTATTCTTCCAGGAATATTTATTCATTCATTTATTTATTTATTTCTTCCTTCCTTCCTTTATATTATTAAGAACACTCCCACTGAGATGCAAAATCTTTTGCGAGTCCTGGTGGGTATATAGAAAATACTACATTTTTTGCAAATGCTCTTTTCAGCTTACATTGTTTACATGTTATAGCTAGATATTTACTGAAAAATTGGGTTACATACCTTGCAAACCACAGCAGTGCCCAATACTGGAATCAATCCAAGTTACTAGCCCATTCACTTACAGCATTCTGATTCTCTCCCAGCACATATCACATAGGTGTGAGAAATGCCATATTTTCTGCCCTATCAAGATACTTTCTGCATCTTGTTTATGTATTATACTATAATTCCCAGCAAGGAAATCAGCTGTCAAATTCTGATGGTAAATGTGACAGTAGCAAGCAAACTGCAGGTCAGTTTGGGAATACTAAGCTAAGCTTCCCTTGACACTGAAGATTTTTTTGTGTTATGTGATGAGCCCCAAATGTTTTTAAGCCTCTGCGAAAACCTTCCATCTGTGACTTTGATTCAGAAATCATTTTTGTGTCTTTTGTGTCTACCTCCACAATTAAAACCTGCCACCACGCAGGGAGGCTGCAAGCTACCGATATTGGGGGATTAGATAAAAATCTAAAATGTGGCCTCTCAAATGAAAGAGGCTTAGTTTTTCCTTCCTGAAAGTCACAGCAGTATCCCAGTTAAAGTTTTGCAATTTGGCTGATGCTTTTTAAAAATCTAGCATCTACAGCTGCTGCCAGGAAGAGTAACCTACAGCCCAGCCCCAATGAGCGGAGATGGCGAGGCCAACGACCCAAAGCAAATGAAAATGAAATGTAAAAAAACACTAATTATGCTTTGTCGAATAGAAAATATGACCTCTGCAGTTTAAAGAGTTTGCAGACAGGGACAGGCACAGCATGACTTACAAACTCACCAAGGCTCTGTTCTGCCATCTTTTCCAGGAGGGATTTTGGAACATCGTAGATACTCTCTGTCAACTCTCTGTAACCTTGAAAGGAGAAGTAAAATGTAATCAATACCTGCAGAAAATATTAAGACTCAAATTCAAATGGTGGGGAGTGGGGCTTGATTTCTGTACCTTTGAAATAAAATTTAAATGTTTCATTTCTGATTTGAAACAATTCAGTAATCCCTGAAGAGAAGAGAATGAATGTTTGTTGAATGTTGAATGAATGTTTTTGGGCCCTGGGCATTGTGCTTTCACACAGCTAAGAGAGGACTTAGAAACTTAATCCAAAATTGAAACTGACCAACTAACTTTTATGTCTGTGTAAACATGGGGTTCCACAATGACTGCTACTGACTAAATCTTGGGGTGACCTGCTTTAAGGGCACAACACAGACAGATAGGAAAAAAGATTGACAGACAGATTTAGATACACAGACATACAGAAAATGTCCAGATATTCAGCTTCTGCATTCCTTCCATGCCCGATCAAGTTTTGGGCTGTCAGTATTCCTACATTGTCTATGGATGTTCTGTTTCAGAACATATGTCTTCAATAATGTTCATAATGAGACACCAAATCAAAACAGCCTCAAAAATGGCAGGGAAATAACTTTCAGTGTGAGGTGAGCTGAGCTGACTATCTGGTCAACACTTAGAACATCTGTGGTGTCAGTGTTGTCATTGTGACCCACCTGGTTGCCAGTCCTCAGTGGCTCTCATGTTGCACAGTGGGACATCATAAATGTCCTCTTCCTCTTGGCTGATGAGACACCGAGCTATGGATAACAGCGTGGCATTAGAGAGCACCGCTGGTATGTACCAATTCCTTCCGACTCTACTCTTCATTACCATTCAAGCACCCAACAATGAAAAAAGCCTGCAATAATCGATTGCCTCTAAATCTCTCTGCGCTGTTGTATAAAGGGAAACATTTAGCCATATTGAATCTTAGCTGCACAATTTGAATCTTTATCTATTTGAATTACATGATTTTCTAACTCAAGAAAAGTATAAAAGCTCCTGTTTTTTTTGTTGTTTCAGGAAGGATTGTTTTGCTGAGGGATGGGTGCTTAATCTTTAAGTCAGTGAAACCAAACTGCGCCAAGTGAGAGCCACTTGTGTTGAAGAGGTAGCGCTCACAGGATCTGGGTGGCAGTACGTCGTAGTGTCCTTCCTCCTGCAATTCATCTCCTCCCTCCTCCTCTTCCTCCTGCCCAAAACTGCCTCTCCATGTACCAGCTGAAAATGAAGGCAATTTCTCAGACTGTAGCTCTGCACCAAACACCAGAGGAAGGGCATGGATCCTAACATGCTGAAATTGTGCTCCCTCATGTGGCCAACTGTGTTATTGCAGCCAATGAAAACGCATTCACTTGATCAGATCTGAACACTGAATTAAGTGCTCTAATGTAAAATATAGTAGAAATCTTGTTATAGTATGTGATAAAAATAAAAGTTTTTATAAATAAAGTCCAGACAGTTTCGCACACTTGCATCTAACTGGGAGTCAAAGTTAAAGGTAGATGTAAGTTGAATCCGGGCCTTAGCCGCGGAAGCTGTGAAGTTTTAGGGTTTCGACAGTAAAATTTCACTCCATTCTCAGTCTACAAATACATTGATAAATATCCCTCAGCTCTATGAAATGGTGTTAGAGGGCAGAGGGAAGGTCATGTCAAAAGGGAATGTGTTAAACTAAATGAAATCACAAAGCTGAAAGAAGGATGAAAGAGAAAAACACCAAAAGCGAGTCTTTACTGACTGAGTGAATGTGGGTCTGGGGGCGTGGCCTGGGGAGTGATGGAAAGGCGATAGTCCTGGCTCGGGGGAGGCTGGTCCCACTGATCCGAGGTCGGGTGGAACTGCTCGGTCTCCCACGCCCCTTTCCCATTGTCAGACCCAGAGCTGCTGCCATGGCGACTCTGCCTGACCGCTGCCACCTCGTACCTGGACTCGACAGCGTCGTGAAGACTGACGGGGAGCAGGGAATCAGACAGAGATACACATCAGCGTCCAACATAAGTACACAACTCCCACAACTGTATATATATATAAGCTTTTTTTCCTTTATATAGCCCTATTTTTGAAATAGCCAATTAGATGTTATGCTTGTCTTACCATGACAACCACTGGACTCATGCAGAAGTGCTGGGGCATAGTGAAAGCAATCCTCCAACACACTCACACACCAACTGTGACTATTTTTTGCACTTCAAGCTCCCAGTGCACAACAGTGAGCTAAGCAGATGGACGTCACTTCAGTGACGACATCCAAGCAGCCAGCAGGCACAAGTAGCCTGAGAGCAGCAAGACAAGAATCCCCTCCTGATATTAAAACCCCTCTTCCTGGCAGAAAGAAGCTAATTTGTTCTTGGAAATACTTGGGGAGCCACTATCCAAGATTTTAAAGGCTGAAAATGACCAGCTGTTCTCTGCAGCTCTTAAAATCACCTGAGCTACAACCTGAGCCCCTGTGGAAAATACTCTAAATGAACAGTGTGCATTACAATATAATACAACAAACAATATAATAAACAGGAACCTAAAGCTGGATAAAATGGCTGTAGAAAAGTGGTACATGAAATCTAGCAAATACAGGATGGCCAGAAAAGACATGCCCTGGGGGATTCTGAACAATTCACAAAACAACATATTTTTATGCCCAGGTATGTGACAACTGCAGAAGGAACACAAGAGGGGAGAGAGAGAAGGTTCAGCTTTTAAGCCACCCAGTATAAGACCACTGTATCTCCATGGCCCTGATTAGCACAGATGAGAGAGAAGATCATATATCTGGACAATCTGGCTTGCTGACTGTGGGATAATTATAGTCTATGAATACTACAGTATGCCCAGAGTTTTCCAAGAAATGACACTGAGTCATTCTTTCTCTGAAGCATTTCAGCTCTTTCTCATTTTCTCTCCCTTCTTAAGGTTGTCAACAAGCACTTAGCTCTCCCCACTCACCCGGACTGCATTCTCCAACCTGTCAATACCACCCCTCTGCTGCCCCCTAGTGCCCATACTTTGTACTTTTAACCCTGACAAAATACTTATAGAGTGAGGGCAGAAAATACAGTAACTGCACTAACTGCAATATCTGGACCTTGCTCCACCTGTCTAATGCTGTCCCTATTTTTCACAGTCATAAATGTGGCTCTGTGTGCATGGTGCACAGGGAAATGAGTTACCTGTTGAAGGCCGTATCAGAGTTTCTGGATTCGGGGAGCTGCATGGCTTTCCACAGCAGATCCACCCAGGTCTGCCTCAGGTCCGCTGTGTCTGCAGCCTTATTCAACAGGCAGGGGGCGACAGAGAGCCGTGAGAAACAGATACGCATGAAGCGCTTCTCTCTTAAAAAAGCTTTATTGGCATAACTATACATATTGCCAAAGCAATTTTCACCGAAGTATGGCTATACAGAACTACTGTTAAACTATTTAAAATGACTACTTATTAAAACAAGAAAAAATAATGGATTAAAATTATAGATAAGAGAAATGCAAATTCTACATATTTAACATTAGTGGGTGGATGCTTCCTGCTGACTGCCCCTCAGGCTGTGGCACTTGGATAAATGCTGCCGCTGTCAAAGGTGCAGTGTTTCCCTATCCCACAGGAATCTGCCATCTCTTCATCATTTTATTTTTTGGTTTGTTTTCTAATTTGGTTCATTCTGATTTGTTGTTTAGAAGCAGATCTGGTCTAAGCTTGGTCTACACAACGCTAGCTTCATCACATGAAATGAGCTGGTGTTTACTTTGAACAGAAGCAAATCTAAAAAGCTTACATGAATTGGGAAAGGACATACAAAAAGTGAAACACCTTTGATGTACAGGAAGACACCTCTGACCAGACTGTGAAGTAATGCATCTGAACAAGATGCAAATAATTAATTCATACGTCTCCCAAGACCAACTTTCAGCAAGCTGTAGACTCTCATGCAGTTTCATGTCACATAATAGCTACTGTTGTCTGCCAGCTGAAACATATTTGGGATACACCACATCCTCAAAGCAGACAGTCAGATTCACTCTGCCCTGCAACATGAAAAGCCGAAGCGGCGGCCTCACCAGGAGTTTTCTCTTCCCATTTTTCAGGGTGATTTCGAAAACATAGCGCTTGCTCTCAGCCTTGTGGATCTGGCGCACAGACTGTACCTGTTCAACAACGGGCAGCATTATTAGGGAGCCAGGCATGGAGAACAATGCCGTCTCCCAGCACAAAAACACAGCAGGTGAGCACTGTGACATACCCCATGCCCCTTCAGTTTTCTTATGTCATGGAAGACAGTGTAACTTAAACCTGACTTTAAAAAAACCTGAGAAAATTACTGAAACAGTTAATCAAGTCTGTTCAATAAAAAAGCCTAGTATTATTCATGATGGTGACACTCAATTTTATCCTCATGTACAACTGTCTATGCCACACACATTACCTTCCACGTGGATAGTAAGCTGTGCATTTTGGAATTATAATGAGCGCAAGCGGAGTATGTTGTGAGAAGGCTGAAGAATGGATTTATTGAGGACTTGAAGCACTGCGATGCAATAAGGTTTTGCAGGAGTTACTCACCATGTATAAGTAATACTGTCCTTTCAGATGCTGTGAAAGCAAAGGCACATGGACAGTCAGGGAACAGCCTGCAATGCCACTAATCAAAATCATATATTCTTAGACACTTGCTTGATTGATTTGCCTTGGGGCAAGGCTTACAGTAACCTACTTACAGCACTTCCATGCTTTTTCGAGTAGAAGAATAGGGTAGTGTTTTCCAACCTGAACCAGTAGGTTACCCACTTCAGCTTCTAAAAGAACAGAAATTGAGTATTCCCATTTGTTTTACATTACATCTCAAACCTTTTGTGAGATACTCAAAATTAAGGAGTGCACATACACACGTTGTCAGAGCTTTGACCACCTGCGAGGGTACAGACACCGTTGGGCCACTTGCTCACATGCAAGGATACGAGCGAAGCGAGGCAGGGCGTCTCGCGCTCATACTCGGTTCATTATGGCAGGTCCAAAGGACAAACAGCTGAATGTCTAGGTATAATCGTAATTTCCGACATGGGATGTCTAAGAAACTGTTTAAAAAATAGTTTTGAAATGATGACAGACGCTTCCACGTGAAACAAATTGTTCATGGAAAAACAATCAAACAACGGTTTTAAATGTAGATAAATGTTAACTAGCATCGCTTCCGTTCTTTAAAAGACTGATGACAATGCACAAGAAGGATAAACAGAGGGCACGATTTAGCCCACCACGCTGGACATTCATTAGGTACCAGTGGAAGGAAGGATTTTTCAATCGCATCCTCTTACGCGCTCCATAAGAAACGGTAACCAATTAGGATTTAAATATTACGTCGTGATCAGCAAAAAGCAGTGGTTTTATTGAAGTTCTCGATGTAACACGTGAAAATTTGCTGTTGTTACATTTTGTAAATTCGCTGACAACTATGTCGTATAAATAGCCAAAAGTTCAAATAAATAAACTGAAATTTTGGAAAGGATGGTAGGCTACTATATTCGGCTAATACAGCGGCATCACATTGGTGCTTGACTTCTTAGACTGAAAGGGAGCACTCACCATTCTGTCTTTCCTTTTCCTTAATAAGCTCTCAAACACCAGGTCATCTTCTCCCGTCGACATTTTCCCGTAATCTGCACCGTTGCTGATCTCCGAGCCTTGGTGTTTGGGCGAACACCTACACTCGTCCTAGCTTCCGCTTTCGAACGGGAACGGGTCCAAGGCTCCTGTTGGACTGTCCAACTTCTGCATTCTCATGGTGCTACAACGGGAGTCTGTCTTTCATTACTCAGGTGTGGAATGACTTTGTCTTTGACGTGTTTAGAGAGCGATTTTCATAAAATGGGAAACACCATGTATACAACAGAGGAAATTACCGTCGCTTGGCGTTAATGGACAACTGAAGGAACTGGGGGGTCAACTTTGATAGCCAGTGACTCTTGAACGTGTTTACACCCGGTCCAGAAATGACACAATGACCATGTGTATGCAAACATCTCAAGTGTGAGAGGCCCACTAAAAATATTGATTTCCTCCATCCATCCTGGAGGCTGGAATTTGGTGACAGTAATTTAACGTTGGTTGCACTACTACAGCACTTACTGTCATTGTAGCAATGTTTCCCAAAATGACACAAAATTTCAAGGATGGCACCAATGATTCAAATCACTGATTGGCTAAGCCTTTCAAATGTGGTTCTTACAAGTTGCAAAGGATATGAGCATTTGCCAAATCAATGAATGTAAAGGCTTGTGCAGTGCATCAGCTTGGTTCGACTGTAATTTCATAATCATCTTCATTCCTAATGACTTTTCAAGAACCATTAATGGTACTGCGCTTTAGTGAAGCCAGGTGTCAGACACGCACCCAACTTCACAAGAACATAAAAATCACACAGACAATGCCTCGTCACACAGTTATTTATTGTAAATGTGGAAAAAGTCAGAAATGGCACCGAATCATCCCTGGGGGTTGGGTTGGTGGTTGTGCGTTTATTGAGTGGTACTGGTAACACTATCGACACGCATTTCTAACCCAGTGAGAAAAACGATGATACAGGGGAAAAACGCGCGAGCAGGTCTGGAAACAAAACTGTGAGGGTCACCAGCACAGCCCTGTAAATAACTGCACAGTAACAGTCTGACGAGAGACGCGTGTGTACTAGGGCACCGGCAGGGTCCAGCAGGCGTCATAACTCTCGGCCGTGGTACGGCACTTCAAGAGAGGCACAGGGCCAGCTGCCTAGGGGGCTACACAAGGTCTTGCGAAGGGGGAGCGCTGGTATTGGACAGGGTTCTTGGGAGCGGTTCATAGTCTGGCTCCACATCATAAAAGGCAGTCTTTTCTAACAACAATAATAAAATAATAATAATAATAATAATAAACAAAAATGAAAACTCAGTTTTCTCCATGCAATGTTGACGAAACAGAAAAAAAAACATGTTAATAAATCAATACATTTGATGCCTGCAGAAAAAAAAACCTGACCTCAAAACATAAAGCATGGCTTGGTTGTCATTTTCCTCCCAATGTAGCTGACATATAACAAGTAATACTCCTTCTTCCCTGCTTGTTCTTTGTCAATTTGAGGGCAAATGTAAGTACAATATTACCGCCAGTATATACATTTATTTACATGGTATACTGTCCCTTCTTACTTGAAAATGCTTTCCCTACACTTGTTTATACCAGCTTATACTGTGCTGTGAGAGTATACACCATTAAAAACAACCAATGACTGCGGAACGGTGTCACTTGGTAAAGTACTGACTAGGTCCACCAGTAGCACCAAAAGGGTCTCCGACAGAAAGATGGTTCAACGTATGTGCACAAATTTAAATACAAGCCAAGGGAAAAAACACAGCAGCAGACCAATATATATATATGATCAAATATTTTGTAAAAATTATCCCATGATTCTTTTTTTTCATCTTTCCAAGCAGAAAAGGATGTAGTGATCGGGGTGAATGTTTTGGAGTTTTTTTTGGTGGTGGTGGTGGTGGGTTGCATGCGTCACCCGGATGATCACCGCGATTTGAGGAGCGCTCTGTACACGGCGAACCCGAGCACGGCGAACACTGTGGCCCCCACACTCGCCCGCAGCCAGAAGCTCGAGCTCTTCATGTCGCCCTGGGTTACGTGTCTGCGTCAAGGAGAGAGAGAGAGAAAGAGGGAGAGAAAGAGAGAGGGGCAAGCGTTAAGCCCAGGCAAGCCGCAACACAGAGGGGCGCCTGTTGGTCCAAGTAAGCGGTGATCTGAAAATTCCTACCAGGGGATTACAAGGTCAGTTCCTGGAGAGCAGCTGGTGGACATTTTCATTTTATTTAAGCAAATTCTCACAGCCTAATTGTTTTTATTAATTAGCAGTGGTGGTCCGTCAGGGCCTTCAGGGTATTCTCTGAATACCCTACTAGATAGAAGCATACACTGATGTATCCAAATAAATTAAATAAAAGTACAAAAATCGTGAACTGTATTACTTTTATAAGTTATTTGGTCATAACTGGAATTCTTGATATGAACTCTGTGCTAGCTGTTAGCCATTTGAAGCAATCATAATTAGCCTTGCTAAAATACGCTATATCTAGTATCAAATGAGCAAGTCTTGGTCTTTAAATTTCATTTCAGTTCAATACTTCTTGAGTGCTGGTTTCAAGTGTAATTTTCAGCTTCATATATATAGTCTTCACACGCAAAACCCTTAAAATGTCATACTGAAGAAATTATTTGACTGATAACGGAATTAAGAGCAGAAGTTTGAGACAAAAACCAGCCCACACACAGCTTTCTGTATTAAACCTGGCCCCTGATGTAAGATGATCAAAGCTGGGTCTTCTTTGGTTTCCGGACTTGGATGAGGGCACAACAACTGCAGAGTGAACATGTATTTTGTCAGAGGCTTCCTGAAACAGAACATTGCATAAAATGTGCTCTGCAGGTGTGGTACACCAAACCTTATAGCCCAAACAAGGGTCCCAGCCAGGTGGGTGCATATCTTGTTAACCTATGAGAATCGGGTTAGACCAAAAGCAAAAGCCTGGTGCACAGTAATTTACGAGACCATCAACATAAGCCAAAACAACAAATGTGCAAGTTCTCTCACACATAAAGAACGTGCACCTGCACAGAGACAAGTGCCTTCTAGAAGGTGGCTAATGTTACTTGCAGGTTGGTGTGAGACAACACACCCTCTGACACCCAACTGCTGACTGACAGAGCAGAAGCCACCCAATCAGTGAGCAGAGACCAGATTCCAGTCCTGCTAATTGGGAAGCACAAACAGGCCCTGCAAGTGCAGGTGCTGCTAGGGTGTGCATCGTTTAGTTTCAGGAAACCTCTCACTTCTGAGTGGAACAGTTCCTTCTGATGTAGTTATATTAGCAACAGGACTGGTGCTCTAATCACTCAGCCACTCCTGATGGATCACCTGGAGGATGAACAGACTTACACAAGCTGGGACAGCGATACCACAGTAGCTGCACTACTAGAGTTGCAGTGAGAGGATGTGAAGGATCGGGTAGGATGTGTGGTACTGTTCATTACGTACATGTAACGTTACTGGACATTACATAGTAATACGTTACATACTGCACCCCTACTGTTGTCATTCATTTACCCCTCCCACTGATCCCTCATTAAGTCATGAAGGATCACAGGTGGGGAGATGACAACTAAAGGGAGAAGGAACTGACATAGGGGAACACACAAAACAGGGTACGACAGACTTCCAATAGGGGAGATTTTACAATAGGGGATGAAATGAGGGCGAGTTTTGCGAAAGAAGCCATGGTGACTAACAGCTGTTCTGGACGCTAGCGCACCGTGGCAAGCTGGACTGGCCACCAGTATGACGGCTAAGCGGGAGAGACCGCCAGCAGGGACACGGTAACGTTTACAGCACAACCTGCAAACCGTTTCCTTCTGTCCTTTTGCTGTTCACATTCAGCTGAAGAGGAGGCCACCTTTACACCACTGCCATCTCTTACCCACACACTTACTTCCCACTACATAGTAACCAAACAATAACAGCAGTCAGAGTACACAGTGCACGTACAGAAGGTTAAGGAAAAAGGTCTAGCAGAACGACAGCACTAATGTCCCCCTTTAAAACAGCAATACATCAAAGGACAGGTTGTCTGGGGACATCCACCCTTAAAAAGGGGGTCTCCAAGGATGGCAAGCAGAAAAAATATGTAAATAGGATAAAAAAAAATTCAAACCAACACCGATACACCCAAACCATCACCAGACAATCAAAGAAAGAGAGCTGGATAAAAACATAGGGATGAACTGTCAATGAGACAGAGCGATCCTGCGAGGAAAAGCTTGGTACTGGAGATGTAGAAGGTGTGTGTACATCGGTTTGCTGCTTGTGTGAGGGAGGGGTTAAGCAGACAACTGTGGTGCTGTGTAGCAGCAGAGAAAGCCAAATACACCAGCCAATCAGATAGAGACCAGCTGAGTGCAGCACGCTGGCAAAAAAGGAAAGTCCTGAGTCGGCAAAGCCGCCCCAAGGTCTGCAGCAATCTGCTAACAGAGCTCGCATGGCAGGTGTGTTGGACCCAAACACAGTGCAAAGGGTCTGGGTGCTACGGCACAAGTGTATACCAGTGTGTGATGTCACATCCTGCTTTTTCAGCTGTCACGTAATGTCCCTACGTGTCCCCGCTTTGGCGCAGGTGGCAAATCCTGCTCTACTCTTGACCAGAAACATCAGTATCCCTCCCTGCCCAAAATCCCACACCCAACCTCTCCCCCTTCCACACCACCCCCCCCCCCCAACCCCCACCCCACCCCCTGCACCTGAGGCAGGTCTTTACCTGGGCGCCGCGGAGTCGGCCGATGCCTCCATGTAGACAGACTCCTCTACATGGGTGACCGCGTGCACCTGGTGGATGAGGCTCGACTCCTCGTCAGCCAACAGAAAGGCGCCCAGCTCATCGACGCAGGGCCGCAACCTTGTGCACACATGCGATACAGCACGCGGTTCAGCAACCAACCCACACCGGGCGTGGCACCGCAGTTCCCGCCAACGCGCATGCGACACACACCACACTGCACCGCTGACAACGGCACGGCCTCCAACAGCATGCGGTTTACAATTACTGCTTATTACAAGGGGAGGAATTATTTCCATGGACCGCTGTACCACCTTGTGTCGGTGTAACTATGGAGCTGAACCTGATGGAGCTCTGTGGTATTTAATGGGCTATATTATCTGAGTATTTTATTCAGGGCACACCTTAATTAGAGTGAGACATTTGCTCTTTGAACAAACTGAAATGCAGTCTCCATTCTACACAATACACAAAGAATAAGTGTGCATCATGGAAATGAACAAGCTTTCTATATGACTTCACACAATCCAGGGCGCATTTAGCAGTGGGAAAGTGCCCATGGATTCAGGAGCTCAGGGTGAGACAGTGTTTTGTGTGCCAGACCTTAACTCTCTGCTATTTAAGCCGCATGCGGTTTGTGCTTCAGGGCTGGTCCTAACAAACATTAGATGAGTGGGAACAGTGGAGTTAGCGTGTCACTCAGCAAACCATGTTACAGTGGGCATGTCCAAGTTCACGGTACAAGGGTCATCCTCTCAAGTGCTAGAACTACTCCACGGTGTCGCTGTGTCTGGACCTTCTACACGGCTCTCTGAGCTCTCTACTTCAGGCAAGCTTTACCAAAAAGGCCCTCACTGGCCATTGCTGTTAACCGAAAAGAACAGCATCTACTGAATGTGAAATGTTTTGGGTAACATCGGAGCAAGTTTTGTTGTTCTTCTGCTGCCACATAAAATCTGATGAACTGTGTCAAAATGGGACAGCAAAGGAACCCAAAACATGAGGGGTCTTGGGTCCAGGATTGGAATATAAAGGTCGCTTGTGAGTTTCGGTTCAGATACCAGCCGTACCTAGTTTTCTTGTTCCCCACACAAGCTGATGCAAAATGATGCCACCCCTGCCCCCCTACCCCCAAAAAAATCACCTAAACAATAGCCTCCCACAACTGAAGAGAGACTGGAGAGTATGGAAACCACCTAAAAGCTATTTTCGCTTCCATCTGAAACTGCAACCTCATCTCTCTGAATCTGCAGAGGCTTCTTTCAAAGAGAAATGCAAACCTACCCACAAATGCATGCATGCACACCAATAATCATGACCCATCACACACAAACACACATACGCCCCCTCAAAGCAAAATGCTGTTCGACAGGATGGCATTCTATGGCACCCCATGGAGCCACTGGGAGGACTCAGTCAAGCCCCTCTACCAACACCACTGAGGATAACACTGAAAATAACACAGAGACCAGCGGGTGACCGTTGTACAGACGACACAAATGGGAGTTAGTACAACACAAGAGTCAGAGGGAGGTAAACAGATGTAACAGGAAAAGGAAGACAGCCAGCCAAACAACTGAGAGTGAACACCTATGTGGGGGAAAAACACAACACAATGGAACAACACATTACAGGGGGAACTGATGTCATCGAACAAAGAGACTTACGTCTGACAGACCTCTAAAGGGTGAACGTTAGTTTAAAAATATGTTTGAACCAACAACATGACCAGGAAATTTGGCTGAAATGACAGGCTAAGACATTTAAGGCTGAAAGAACACTCTAAAGACCACAGCTTAGGAAAGGATCAGTTTATGTGTGGAACAACCTTTGCAGGCTAAGCCCATGTCATTATACCACCTGAATAAATACAACTAGGATTGAAAAGGCATTGTCTCTTGGACGTTTCAGCTTCTCTGGTGAGTATCACTGAACGTTAAAATGTTAAAGCACCTTGGAAACGTCACAGAAAACTGTTGTGCAGTTCTTTGAACGTCAAAATCAAGGGAGCACCAAATTAGTAAGGATGCGGCAAACCCACAACACGTCCACACAACATGAGCCCGCCAGCATCACCCCCAACATCGGCTCAGCCACTCGGCCTGTTACTGGCAACTCCATGCAGTTAAGGTCTTCTATGAGGTTTCCAGTCTATGAGAACAGCTCACTTTAGAAGAAATGCAACCATGTGGAACAGTTATTAGAAAAAGAAACTGCATGGTTCCATTTCTCCCTCGACTCTGCAAATCGTACAGCTGGTTAGTTTCACACACTGCATATCCACCTCATCTGCTAAAGCTCTTCTCCTTAGTGATGGTGGAATGGACAACACTTACTCAAATTCAAGCCTTCTGACAGCTTTAAGTCTTTGTACAGAGAGAGATTTGTGAGTCCAATTTGTGCTGAATTTGCAGCAATGAGTTGTACACACTGACAGAGTGACCCCCAATCAACCAATGAACTTGCCATGCATTAAGCATGCAGTTCTCAAAAGTTCTACTCTAACACACTCCAGTACTATTTAAACCGGGCCATATTATAACAAGACTGAATAGGACATTGTCTGTCCAGGTTTAACTGTTACCAACTTCCATTCAAAATATCACTTTTATAATACATTCAGATATTGTCTGATACAATTTTCACTATTTAAATTTTTTATTAGACTTGCATTTGAGTCACACATGGGACATGCCAAATCCATGCCTTTATCATAGAGGATGAAACACATGTTACACAGTGGTCAGCAGTATGCACCCAAAAAGCTCTGCCCAAGTGACAACACTGGATTCATGTTTCAGAAGTGCATTTTAGGATCATGTCAACTTCACTCCAGCCATGGCCACAAGTTCCCCTTAGAGAGAGTCTGCCAGCGGCCAGCAGGGGGCAACGTGTGTTAGGCTGGAGCAGACATAGAAGGGACAAAGGTGTTAAACTGTGTAACTGTACACCTATACATCAGCATAACTACACCATCACCCCAAGACTGACACCTCAGAAACTCTGACTCTATACCCAGACACTTGCTTCCTGCCCCCTTCCATCCTCTCTACTTCCTTGTCTAGGAGGGTCAGGTTGGTAACAGGAAGCTCTGTTGCTGCCTGTGGTGCTATGCTACCAGTGGATGTTCTGTTGTAGATCATGCCCATTTAAAAATATTCATAAAAAACAGCAAACGAGAACACTTAAAGCTTCAACACTGGCAGAGGCAACATTCAACATGAGCTGAGTATCTGCCCAATATACCGGCGCTGACACTGCTACCACAAATGTGGAGATGGCTCCAAGCTTTAAAGTTTCTAGAGTGAAAATAGGGAGAGCTGAGGTGACTGCTGTACATCCTCAAACCTTCATTTAAAACACAGTATGAGACCTGGAGTGTATAGTGAGGGATAACAGCTAGTTTAAAAAAACATTGTCATTACTAACAATCAGAAAGCTTTAAGTTTTACAGTGCCTTGCGAACTATCTGAATATTGAAAACACTTTGAGGACAAATTACAAGGAACTACATGCAAAGCTGAAAATAAATCTTGGCCTACAGTCCAGTCTCACCTTTTGACCCACTGAAGCATAAAACAAATCTACCCCTGACAATGGCTCTCTGTACATTTCTTCAGTTACCTGTGGATATGCAGTGTGAACACCCAAAGGTTATAACCAGTAAACAGGAGGAGAAAAAAAGCCAAGTCCGTGTTAAGTGTGTGTTAAAAAAGCGCTCTCTGAACAGAAGCCCCACAGAGGGGGTTAAAAAGAGGTTATGGACCTGTTGATAACAGCAGTGTAGAGCTTGGTCTTTACAGACCGCAGCAACTCTGAGTTGAGGAGGTTCTGACAGATGCAAAAGGTACACCTGTTGCAGGTACACATGCAGCGTAACCGGGCGTGGCTGTGGAGACACACACGGGGAGAAGCAGGTCAGAGCTGTCCACTGTACCGGGACTCAGTGGCACCCCCCAGCATGGGCGTCAGGTGCCCCCACATCCCAACATGTGGCACGGGCTCAGGGGATGGTGTCCAAGAGGGGAAAAAAAAGAAACAAAACTCAAACTTGAAGTCAACATTTAACCTCACACAATGCCCTACCGTTCCCCTTACGATTATAGCCACCAATCAATGACTGTATTTCTTACTGTGGAGTACAGTGTAAAACAAGAGACTTTTTCCATCTCTTTCATCATCACCAGCTGAAACTGGCTGTTTGACTGACCAACGGTGACTTCATACTGAAACTGCAAATTACATTCTTTTACATTCAAAAACATGTTTCTGATTGGTTGGTCTTTTTCACACACAAATGAACATTGTAATTATACAGAAAAGAGAACAAGGCATCTCCTTCCTCCACATTTTTAGGCTACTTTGCGCAAACAATTTGAACACCATGTGTACTTAAGGAAGTAAGGATTGAACACACCACAGAGACTCAGGATGAAGAGTTGGATGGTCAAGGAATAATTTCAGGGAAAAAAGGGTCAAGGGCTAAATTTAGGATGAATTCCACTCATCACACACAGAAATTACTGAAGGAGAGTGAAGGAAGTTTTGACAGCCAGATGTTTACCCTAGTTCAAATTACTATCTGCTGGAGTACCCCATGGCTCTACTTTCTTATGCTGCGCAGTGATAGGAGGAAGCTGGAACCACAGTGAGGGCTGAAAGACATGTGATCCTGCAGGCTTTCACTGCATCTCAAAATCCCCCTCTGTAAATCTGATCTAATGTCTAACCTCTTCAGCCCTGTTACTTTCATGTGTTCTCTGTCCAATTATCTTCACCTCAGCTGCACCTACATTAATGAACAGTTCAGGACCATTTGAATTTTTTTTATGATTAAAGCCAGCTGCCACAATGAGCAGAATTAGGTACCCCCCACAGCAAAGATCCTCACAATCAAGGGAATGCAAAAGCCAATGACAAAAGAGCCAAAGACATTTTACCAGACTAAAAGAATGTTTTTCCAAAGTTAAAGGTAGTGGAACACCCATCAATGCACATATTTCCTACACTCCAGACATGTTATGGACTTCTCAGATCTATCAGTTATTCCTAAGGGATGCTAAAATAAACCCAAACACAAATCTACTGTCTTTTCCTCCTCTCAGAATTCATTGGGATTCAGCAGAAATCAGAGGTTTCTATGGTAAGTGTTTACAATTCACCAAAGTTCTTTCTCAAATTTACAAGGAACATAGCTTTGTCTTTTTCACTGAGGAAGGACCAAATGTCAAAGACTGCTGTCACAGTTTTCAAATGGATGTTTAAGAGCAGGCAATAAAGCTGCTGAGCTGAGTTTTATCTGATGAACGTCCTTAACGAAGTCTGATTGGGACAGCGGACTTTGGCCCACTGCTACAATGGATCTTCCTTACCGCGTAGTGCTATTCAGAGGGAAATTTATGACAGGACATAAGGTAGGCTTTGAAACCACAATACTCAGCTCTGTCTCAAAAATCTACCAAAGTGTCCACACTGGCTGAGACGACAGTAATGCGCAATAAAATAACGCACTGCTCATTCATGAGTGTCACCTCAGAGCAGGCGCTGTGCAGACCCACCGGTCTTTACATCACCTGGATGGGCTTCGGACAGCCACCAGCGGTTTGATTTGACCACTCCATACAACATAAAGATCAGTCGATCTGCGCATTGACTGCTTTAAAGTGACCCCACGCAGGCACGCACAGGAGACACACAGTCGGGTTGGAGAGGACAAGCGGTGGGCAGGGGGCTGGGTGAGTGTGGGGCCGGGGGGGTCAGAGGCCGTGGAAGAGGGGGAAGGGGGGGATGTACTCACGGATACATGGCTATGGTGGTGAGTTTCATGTAGATGTCCCGGCTGGGCGCCTCCGCCGTGTTGCAGGTGAAGGGCTGCGGAGGGTGCAGCTTGTGCTTCCTGCAGAACTCAGCCGGCGAGAGGCTGTACAGCTGCCGGACCTCGTGCAGGTCCGACTTGGCGGCGATCACCATGCAGGGTGTCTTGCTGTCCATGAAGTGCTGCTGCAAAACGGAGAGGCCACAGCAGGTAAGCATGGGGAGTTCTTTAATGAGCTTCGCACACTCTTCCCATCTCCTGTTTAACAGCCTCTATTGATCAGGGCAGCAGCATGTTGAGTCAGAAGCAGGGCTGCCGATCTGATTCCGTGGTAGGCTGCTGCTGTTGTACCCTTGGGCGAGGTACTTAACCTGAACTGCCTCAATAAATATCCAGCTCCATGATTAAAGTAAAAAGGCAAGCTTTATAAAAGTCACTCTATATAAGATGATGTATAGAGTGAGGAAGATGGTGTATTGAATCATGTACACCTTAGCTGATGGGATTCTTTCAGGCCTTCCCTTTCACTGAATTCCACAAGAGCACTGCATTCTGGGCTTCTTCCCATCATTGTGTAGTGCTGCTACTGCAATGTTGCCTTGCTCAGAGTTGATGGCACATTAAAAAGCAAAATGATTCTTATACAAGAATACTTGACTGTACTCAGAACTTAGATATACAGCTCTGTCCTCCATCTAGGAGCTTCCGGTTGGTAACAGGAGTGCTGTCTGTGTTCCTTTGCTGACTACCTATGTTCTGTTTTAGACCACTCTCTTGCTAGAATGTTCATAACGAGCCAGGAGATGAAAACACTTGCAGCTCAATAATGGCAGGGACAGTATGGAACACTCTGAGCTGAGTATCCGGCCCACAGGCGGAACATCTGTGATGACGTGACAGGTAGCAAAGCCTCGCAGGTGCAGAACGTGCCTTGTAGACCTTGGCGCAGTACTCGAAGGAGCGGGGGTCGCTGATGTCATAGAGCAGGCAGATGACATCACAGCAGAGGTCGCTGTCCGAGGGGAAGTCAGAGTCCGGGATGACCTCGTGAAGCTGGGACACGGAGGGGGGAACCATGACTGTGAATCACACTGCATATCACACCACAAATAGCCTTGGAACAATAATACTGGAAAACATACTGCGAGCCTTACCACAAATGACTTACCGACTTACTGAAATCACACTACAATTCACTCCACAAATCACTAAATCTTACCACATATAATATAAACACAAATGCAAATCACACCGTTTTATTACTTTTAATTGCACAAAATGTGTTAATAAATCTCATTCAACAATACTGCAAATAGTGCTGTTAGTCACACTAAATGTTAGGACTTTAAGCCACCTGCAATATCATTTATGTAGGTGTGAGAGGGAGGAACTCACAAGTAAATACTTCTCCTGTCCATAGACGTAGGTGGTGCTGATGGCATAGTACGATTTGTGGTCTTCTCTTATGGTCTTTTGCCGCTGGACAGGAAAAAAACAGGGACAGGAAAAAAACAGATCATCTTTACAGCACTATTACATGACAGACAGAACAATTTTGTATGAGTCACTCATCAGTAGATCTGTATCTTACCAGTAGCCTTATCATATCAAATCTTATCTAGGGCCTACCCTGTTGACTGTTCTTCACAAGCAAAAAACACACATTACTTTTTACAGTACTTTTGCGTAGTAGACACTCTTATCTAGAGAGACTTGCACAGCTTTGAAAGTATACGTTAACACTGATGTATATTTACTGAGGGCAATTCAAGTTCAGTACCTTGCCCAAGGGCACAACAGTAGTGGCTCACCTGGGAACTGAACCTGCGTTATGAGCCCTACTCCCTACCACTGCACCACACTGCTACCCAATATTCTCATTTAAGTAGCCAAGACCCAAATGCACAAGTGACCCTTTACCTCCACTTATTCTACTCAGGATTGTGACATCATAAAAAGCGGGTCTCCATGGAGATGGGGACGAAGGAGGGTTGACTCACCATGAGGTTCCGGCCCAGGAAGGCCTGGAGGAAGCCGCTCTTCCCGCTGCCCCGGGCACCAAAGATGTTGCAGCGGAACACGCTGCGCTGGGTCTGCTTCTTCTGCAGGTCTATCCTCTTGTTCCGGGTCACTGAGGGACAGCCGCATCCTCCGGTTACCGCACAAACGCGTGCGCTCACTCACACTCACGCGCTTGCATGCACACACAGGCTACCAATCCCATACTGATGTGGACACACGGAGGCTGAAAATACACCTACGCATGCATGTGCACACACACACACGCGCACACACACACACACACACACTGGCTGCCGCACGGTCCTCTCACCTGTGATGGCTGCTGCCTGGGACTCCTGCTCACAGATGATGGAGTAGCCCAGGTATCCCAGGTACTCCAGGCAGCGCTGTACATCTAAGTATGTTGTTAACCTGGCAACAGGAAAAGGCAACACCGCAAACCAGCGTGTGTGAGTGAGTAAGAGTGTGTAAGTAAGAGTGCGTGAGTCCATGTGTGAGTTGTTTATGAAATCAGTGAACAGCCATATAATAAAAATATCTCCTTATACAGCAATGACAACTTTACAGCTTTTTGTTTTTGGTTTGGCCAAAACCCACTTTCCCCGATGGGAATAAACCTAAATCCCACACTCCATACAGGAAGTAGGCTGGGGAGCACTCACGTCCACTGGGACAGGTAGCCCTGGTAGGTGATCCAGCCCTGCTCGTTGGTGCAGACCGTGTTGTTGACGTCGGGACCCCAGGGCATGTAGGGGAAGACCCTGAACAGGTCCTTTAGCTCCTCTGGGGACAGTGCGCAGTCCCTGTCCTGAAAGACAGCATGGGGTGGGGTGTGCCCCGTGTCACCTAGCACTGATGCTTTCACAGCAGCCACATTCACAGCCAGGGCTGAACTTGGCAGGGTTTAAAGAAAAATTATAACAATGAGACTTCAGTTCACTATCGTCAGCCCGTTGCCAGTGTGTAAGTCTGCCCTTACTCTGTAGTCCCTTGAGTTGGTTTGATTTCAGTCAAGTCGCTTAGTGCTTACTTAGCGTTTCCTTATGTAACACAGTAGACATCCATTGACACCTGGTGCAATTCGAGCAGGGATGCAAAGAGCCTTCCTAAATGCACTGTCGCAGAGGAACTTTGGTGCAGATGCCGCGTCAAACCAGAGCAGCCCTATTAACAAACATGAAACTGCACTGTCGGATTGAAGCGCGGCCATCCTGCACGGTCTCTCCCCCTTAGCGGTAGTGCAGATCGCAGCACAGCTGGAGCTGCACATTCCAACTGGGGCAGAGGCGCCGTAACACTATAACACTGGAATTCAGTTGGACGGGAACCAGGAATCCCAAACAGTTTTTTTTTCCTTCGAGACATTCACACACGTCTTGCACGCGACGTTGGGAGTGGATGAAATGTCAGCTGGTGGTGTGATGGTGGGATGGTGGTTGGGGTCAAAGGGGATGGCACTGGCATGTTTACATCCGACACTTGTTAGCGCCACGCTGACGGTGACTGATGGCGACTCAGCACAGTCTTAGACGGCTGATTTAATGGGGGCCGACTGTAATGACGACATCCCGAGTCTCTGGTGACTCTGCCGTGAGTCTGACAGTTTGCACCTCTAGTGCTCACCTTGTCATGTTTGTCAAAGACACTCTGGAGGAAGAGGTAAGCGTTGTGGTTGAGCTCTGTGGTGCAATCCATCGGTATCTTTAACCTGGGAGAACACACACAGACAACTGCCATGAGAAAGCACACTCTGGATTGCCACATTAACAGCGCCTTCACAAACAGTTATAGTATTAGAAGGCTCTATCATTGGACAGGAGATACTTTGGCTAATGTGAATTCTGAAGAGGCAATTTATTTCAAGCCCTTTTCTATGGGGGTGGATTTGCATATGAATGCTGGAGCAAGTCCATTATGAGCACCCTGAAGCCCTAATGGCAGACTTTGATTTTCATCAAATGTGTGTGTGTGTACGTATTTGGCTGTGTGTGTGTGTGTGTGTGTGTGTGTGTGTGTGTGTGTGTGTGTGTGTGTGTGTGTGTGTTGGGGGGCGCATATGTGACTGCATGCATCTGAGAGGCACAGAGAGACAGTTAGAGCATGTCAAACTCACATGGGGAACAGGTACTCCTGGGTGAGCTCCAAGTCGTCGTCGTAGCCGAACCTCCGCAGCACTGTCCAGGTGGTCTCATGCCTGCCCCTCTGGATGAAGAGTGTGTGCAGGAAGAGGAAGCCTAGAAGGAGAACACCCACACAAATCAGCCCTGCCCACACATGGCCACACCCAGACACACCCACCACCCAACGCAGCCATGCCCACAGTCATTCCCCACACATGCGCATATTCAGTCATAGTCACAACACACATGCACGCACGCACACACGCACACACACGCACACGTGTGCACAGTCCTGACATGACCATGCCCAGACACAGCTAGTGGCTTTACTTCTATTAGGGCATACAAATACAGTGTTTAGTACACAATACGCAGCATGGCTACCTGTTGGAGGAGAGAAGGATGGACGCCTGGTCCAGCTCACCTTTGAGTGTGAGGCCGTTGTCCCGCACTCCATCCGACATGTTCCTCCTCACCACGTTCTTCACATCCTCCAAGGCTTGGGGTGCCAGGGGCATGTTGAAACACGTCCTCTACAAAATCACACAGCGCCCCGCATCACCATGACGACACCGGACAAACAGCCCCAGGCTACAATATTCTCATCTCCCCTCTGGCAAAGCAGCATGCTACCAAAGCCAACGAAGGGGTGGGAGTGAAGCCGAGCTTTGCAATAGGTCAGCTGTTACAAATGCTGGTGATGCACATGTATGATTTTACAAGTCTGTGTAGTGTAGTACAAGCAGGGCTCATAACCCAAAGGTTGCTGGTTCAATTTCCAGGCTGGGCAGTGCTGCTGTACCCGTGGTATATAATGAATTTGTTTTAAAATGAGTGGTAAAAATGGATAATACATTACATACATTACGCAAGTCAGTCAGGAAAAGCGCCTGTGTAAAGTAAATGTAATGCCAAGTAAGCCTGTGAAATACACTTAGCATGCAGGGAATGGACACATATCAGGTGCTTTGAGCTAAGCCCCTGAGAAACCGTAAGTACTCTGACAGGCACTAGACGCACTGCCCCCATTAGACAGGGTTCTGCATTTGCATCAATGTGGATACATTTTCAATGGAAAAAAAAAAGTTTTTTCCCCCCACTTATCTTTATCCTGGCTGGGCAGGGAGCTCCTACCTGGAAGAAGTTGAGCTCGTTGTCGTTGAGAATGCCGTCATTGTCCAGGTCTGACACTTTGAAGATGCGGGTCAGGGCTTTGATGCATGGGGGCTTCATCTGTAAGCAGAGAGCAGACAGGCCCCGGATCAGGCCATTCTCACACGCAGCTGGGCTTTTATTAATAGTAAATAAACGAGGGCGATTAATTAGGACATTTTCACCACAGCCGTTGGTGATGGCACTCGGGGCCCGGCGGCTCTTACCTCCTTCTCCTCGGGGCAGTACAGGGGCCCTGTGGGGTGCAGGACAGCTTTTTGGGCGTAGTAGAACAGCTCGGAGATGTTCTTTAGGTTTTTGGCAGAGCACTGCAGAACACAGCGGTTTTAGAGACAGAAAACAATTAACCCGCCCTTAACAGGAGGTGAGTCAGCCCTTTAATCAAACAGTTCATTCATTGTGCCATAGGCAACTGCCTCATTGAGCTTAATGCAAACTGGTCTATAACTCGTTCAGACAGACAGAGACAAAAACCAGAGGATCACATACGTCCAGTAAGTGTAGGCAGAGTGTGGTTAACAACATCATAAAGACACAGTGCAAATTTTATTTAATGTTGGAACAATCTGAGTATCATTCTACGCACACTTCTGCATTGTAATGGAACATCTCCATCAAGCTAAACGGATTTGAAGAGAACTCAAACCATTTGTGTTTGTTCTAGTGTCTGGGCTGATTTTTTTTGTAGATTGATTAGGATCAGCTGGACATGGTCAACCAACCCCAAATGATACAAGTCTGATGCTCATGTGGTTTTATGCAAATCAGCTGGTAAAGTCACATAGGCATTTGTCATGGGGGAAAAAGGAACAAAGTAACAAAAAAAACAGCCCAATGTAATGACATGTCAAAGAGAACGAGGGCGATTCCAATAAAGCAATATGCAACATGTAAGGCAGAATTGCTTCCCAGTGGCAAAACATTACATATGTAACATTACACAATCGTTACTTTGCCGTTTCTCAAACATCTGCATCCGAAACACTGCAGTGATGCTGCTGACCCTGCGATGGAAATGCCTCTCAGACACAGAAAGAAAGCGCAACTCCAACAGCCATGCTGGAGTCTGAAGCCTGAGAAACAACAGCAGGCCTCAGACAGACCCTTGCCTTTATCCCTGACACAACACCACCAGACACATGCGGGGCCATGCTGAAGAGAGAGCGCTAACAAACTGACAGCGTTAGCATTAATGCGCTACATACTGCACGGATGTGATGGTGTACTACAGCATGGGTGAGCTTGAGGACTGATCAAGACTGCTACGGCAGGGGTGCGGTCTTATAGTCTGAGGCTTTTGATGGGGTTCATATGGCAACCCACCATATGGCAGATTCATAACTGGAAATAATGAGATGGTGGGGAGTTCCTTTATATTAAGGCTATGTTATTGTATGGAATGAGAGACAATGGTGCTAACACAAGCATCCTGTCATGTGTGGTGCTCCTACAACAGTATGCTCTGCTCGCATGCACACACAAGCACAGACACTACAGCCTCTTCACTCAGCAAAGAGTCTCTGTCATAATCTGACATAATTATGTGCATGTGAGCTCTGTGAAAGTGTCTCTGCTGATCAGTCTCTAGCTCTTGTCTGGGCCTGCGTTCAAGCAAAATGGGAATAGCTTCAGGGATTAGCCACAACAGGTTCCAAACAGAATATTCCTGGATAGTCAGCTACGCCCCTGTGTGGGAAAACCACGGCTTACAGCTTTGTCAATCATTCACTCATAGTTCAAGATGCTGCGGCTTGCGATAGCAGCTTAGTGAAACAGTGAGGTGCCAGTGACATTCAGAGACAGAACCCTCTCCTCCTCAAGGGCGACCAGACTGGGGTGGAAACACCGACTGTTACAGAGTAGCCATGTAACAGCAGAGTAAATGTAACGGTGTTGCAAAGGGCCAATCGTTCCAGCTGTCATAGGTGAGGATCACAGTCAAAAGAAATGGCAGCAAGCGCAGTAAGGCTAGCTCAGGACGGACCTTGTCCCCTCATAAACCCTTAAATTTGCATTCTGCGGCATTTAAGCCACTCTCCTTTTTAACTGTGGTCATTCCCGCAGGGACGCAGCGGCTGCCTGCCATGCTGGTAGTACCCAAAGGATAACGTGGTGCACGCGGGTGAACTGGTAACGAAGAACGAGCAAACTCAAACACGGTCTTCCACTTCAATTCACGTCTGTTCAGCGCAAAGAGAACCAGTGTTCTCGAGTCAGCAGTATCCTGACAGAAGCACTGCTAATGCCACATGCTTCTTCTTTATCAATCTTGACGGCTGTTGATGGGGGAAAGAGAGCGCCATTGATTTTCCATTGATTCCCATCATGGGACGATGAGCGTGTTGACAGCGTGTCTGTGTGAGAGTCGTAACTGCAAAAAGGTCCAGCACAGAGAGCCGCCTCTGTCCTCTGAGCTTTATCACTGTCGTTCTGATGATGATGACATTTATCAAAAACACGGGGGGTTCCCCCCTGTTGTGGTCAGATTCTCAATATGGCTCTCTCAATCTGGCCGTCTATTAATCCCCCTGTTTATGAGCCACATCGAACACTCTCCAGCCAAGAGGCAATTACACTGCACTTACTTAACAGATGCTCTTACCCAAATTACTTTTTTGTCGTCCATTTATACTGCTGTATATTCACTCAGGAAAATTCTTTGCCCAATGGTACAACAGGGAATCACAACAGCCAGCTCTGAGTTACAAGCCCCGCTCCTTAACTACCACACCATTCTGCTGCTTCATAAGGATTGGTAATGACAGCCCCCCTTACCTCCACGCAGGTCTCGATGTCAGAGTACTGGTTCATGATGGGCAAGATGGTCTCCATGCTGCTGTGCTCCACCAGGTCAGACTTGTTCCCCACCAGGATTAGGGGCACCCTGCGCCCCAAAAGAGAGCCACCATGAACATTCTTCCACAGCTGAGGTCCATTTCAATCCAATGCATTCAATTAACGAAATTCTGTTCATTAATTGAAAAATCACAGAAAATGATGCGTGATTTTCAATTCATGAACTGAATTTCAGGTCACTTCCTCAATCAAATTAACTGCAATTGAACTGACCCTGACTGCGAACCCAAATCCATTTCCCACCCTCCCAACCCCCCATAACCAAATCAACAACCTGCCCACTCAAACACATAGACACCTCCCTAAAGCTACCAAAGTCTACATCTTGGAGAAGGCCATCAGGTTCACAACATAGCACTGAGCGACACTGGTTTAAAATCTGCAGCCAGCGGTGGGCCTTGATCTCTTTCAGGTCCCATTTCTTAGTCATGGTATGGTAATCAATGACAAACATGCAACTCCCATGCTCTCAAGGCCTCCGTGAGATAGCTGTAACACGCACCACATTGACAGACCCCATAACTAACTCCTCTGGCTCCTCTTTTGACATGTATGCAAACACATTAATAGGACACACGAATGGCTGGCATTCTGACCCCTGCCATACATACTGTAAGCGCCACGCACCTGCTATCTTTGTCAGTCCTGTCATTTATGAGTGGAATCCAGTGGCTTGTCACCTATGAAAGCACACACACAGACCTATCAAAGTCAGCAGAGACTCACACACACAACACAGATGTGCTATTTTTAAACTCACTCCAGGGAAACACAACACCACAGAGACGAACTAGTTTGTCAACGCTGGTAACTTATGTTATTTCACTTTTCGGTACGGAACGTTGATTACATTGTCAGATTGTTGGCATGTTGGGTTTAGCAAAGGAATGTGCTTGACTGACCTTTTCAATGGACTTCTTGTTGTTGACAGAATACACTATGCATATAACATTAGCCTGCAAATGCAAAAGAGAATACATTACACCCCTGCAACAAGCACAACGCTTTAATTTAAACACCAATAACACAAATCCTACCTTTGATATTTCATGATATAACTGTTCATCTGACTGTTCTGCTTCTGTAGCAAAAGAACAAAAAATGAAGTCAGCATCTGTGTGTACATGTGTACGGAAGTTGATAAATTTTAAATTGCACTGCAAGAACCATCTTTTCATCCCACAGGATACAATCTGAACATAGGCAATTGCTCCTGAGTTACCTGAATAGTCTACTATATGAGTGGGGACTCTCTCTGGCGTTACATCCGCAGGGATGGTGATTTCCTCAGCCCGTAGGGGAACCTTTCAAACAGTGCACAACCCAAGATGAAGGATAGGAGCTCAGGATGAGCTGTGGTTACCAATATAAGGTGCTTATAACCCTCAGACACCAAACAGTAATGGGCCAACCTCAACTGACGGGCAGGCAAATGGGTGGGAGACAAGTAAAGATCACTTAAGGGGGAGTTTGGTAAATATTAACGTATCACCCAAAACCACGAAGGTGATCAAAATGCAGTGACAGAGCCCTCAGAGGTCTGATCACCAAAGACATTCAAACTACAGCAAAAGCCAAGAATGAAATAACACCTTTATTAATGCTCGTATTACAGAATTTGAAGGTGTTAAGGATGCTGTCTTACCTCTTCGGGAAATTCCTCGCTGACTAAGGACATGATCAGGGATGTCTTCCCCACTTTGGCTGTGAAAGCAATAAAAGAGGCTCAAACCTGACAGTAAGGCACTCGTATGAGTACTAACATATGCTTCGACGGTCAAAACCTACTGTCTTTAAGGCTCTTCTACGAGGAAATCAATTCATAGTCGCACTCTACCAGATTAACGACTTCATTAATGAAACAATGAAATAAACAAATACATGAAAAGTCTCAAATATAGCCTAACTGACACAGATTAAGGCTGAGGATCCGAACTGTTCTTAAAAGTTTGGAAAATGCAGAGAAAATTTTTGGTTTTAAAGCATAGCTATTACCTCCTCACTCTGCGATAAGCGTGAGAACGGGACTCCGTGAATTATTCAAATTCTTGAAATTCAATGCTAAATCACTGCCACTTGAGAAAGCCACCTTGGGACTATATATACAATGACTCCAAAAATCATCATACACCGTAAGGCAGTGCTGCCGATTCTCACGCATTCACAACGCGTTTAGAAACGGCGGCGGAGAGTGAGTGACATGGTGAACCGGTGAGAGTCGGCAACACTGCGGTGCTAAAAGCCGTCTGTGCTGTGTGCAGTGCTTTCCTAAAACAGACCAAGCACTGTAGCCCAGTGAGCACAGCCGAAGCTGGGACTCCTAAGGAAAGGAAACGGCTTCATATAAAAGTGCATCGCTCATACATACTAAACAGACTTGGCTGCAACGACTGACAGCAAAGGGGAGCTATGTAGGCCACCGAGCACCGGGCATCAGAGGAGATAGCTAAAAATAGTCCCGATAACAGGATATGAGAGCAGGGACAGGAGCTCGGTGTGGCTGATATAGAAATCACCGCGCAGAGTAAAGTTTGATAAACTAACTACGTGAAAGGAAAAAAGAGGTAGCTTGTACTTAAATAGCTAGCCTCAAGCCAATTCGTTTACAAGTCAATTGCAGCCGAAATGGAGCTAGGGAGCGGGTCAGGTGCCATCCACGATAATTTGACACTTTAAGTATTAGCCAGCAAGCTATTGAAACCGGCTAATGTAGCGGTTTCTACTACCACTTAACTGTCAAGCACCTGCCACCCCAGAAGCTGATGCGGTCTACATAATTGAATATATTTGCAGTTAAACCCAGGATATAATAATATAGATAACACGAAATGATAAATTTGGTAGCTAAACACAATTGTGAAATGACCGTAGAACTCGATCTATCTAGCTAGCCGAGTAGCAAGCTAACTTCTGTTACACACTGCAATGATGTGCGTGTGTTCCAACTTACAGGCATCTAGTAAAGTGGTAATGAAACCTAGACCCAAAAGTGGGCTCCTTCTATCCGCTTTTAGTCTAGATGACTATGATTCCACTGATTAGTGAGCTTGTTATCTCGGATAGTTGAAATCGGTGCCTCCTTAGCTAGCTACAAGACCATGGCAGTCTGCAAGCGTTGACACATTGCATTAGCAATTCATAATTTTGCAGGCTACTTACGTTCCCCGACTAGTAGTATCCTGACGTCCTTCCTCATAGTTTCCACGTCTTATATTTACAAATTACCTAGAAATGTGCATCCGTACATGAATACTATGGATCTAAGCTCTCCAGCGCCGTATAGGAGTTGCACAGCTAGGCTAAATGGCCTTGCGCAGTTCACTTTCAGGCAAACGTTGAGTCGGTGCTGTGTAGGACAAAACGGACAGGGGGATTTTTCAGATTCTTCGTGTGCTTGTTCCCCCCGGTGATGAAAGTGCGCACATTCAGCTGCGATTCATGGTTTTTCAGGGTACAGACGACATTCTCATTTAGGACATGCTTATCCTCCTGCTAAATTTAATTCCATGACATTCTGCTGTTAGATAAATGTTACGAGCGCACGCCTCCTCCGGGTGACCTCCAGTACCTCGCCGTCGACGGCAAGCGCACATAGTCAAAGAAGGCCAGGCAGGATATAAAACGCATTATCGCTGAATAAAATCATAATGGGGAGATTGGGTTAAAGCTTCACAACACGAATTTCAACTGCAGTACTCGGAAAAAATCGGTAAACGCTTTAGTATTCAGTAATTCATGTTCATATCAGCTATATCGCTAACTGTCTGGCTAATCAAAAGGAAACAACAATTCGATTTAAGCTTGTGATACGTAAAACGCCAAGTACTTAGTTACACCGTTACATATCGGAAAGCAATTAACAACACAGTATAATTCACAAACTTTCCACAGTAATATGAAATTAGAATGTTTTTATAGAGAGAGGCCAAATTTTACAAGACATTTCAGTGGCAGTTTAGTAAACATATGAGCCACGTTGTCCCCTCAGGATCTTGCTACTTGTAAGTAGATATTCTTACACTATGAGGGGACATTCAAAATATAAATCAGATAGAAATATCTTATGCTTTCTTTTCTTTTTGCAGATCAAGCAAAGCACTGTGTTGTGTAAAGTCATCAAGGGCTCTTTTCAAAAAATGATATGAATTACTGGTACAGTGGGTAGTGTGTGTGAGTAGTGTATTTCATTCCCCAATAGATGTAAAAGGCATTAAATGCTGGTCCTCTGTGTTCCACTGCCAGAAAAAAAGGCCTGATATCATCATGGATCCCTAAAAAGACCCATGGGGCACTATTCTGTTATCCCTGAGTTTAACCTAGACTTAACCTGGACTGCTTCAGCAAAGACTTACATGCATAAATGAATTATTTGTATAATGCAATCAATGTAAGTCACACATCATGTCATCGGCTCATAAAGTAAAGGATTATAGTAACAGCAGTTTCATTGTTATAGTCCTCATCTGTCTCCCTTCTTGACATACAAACATCATACACTAATTATTTACCGTTAACATTTACCCATGTTTTTGTGTGAATCACATTAAGGTAAGACTGATGTGCATGCCTGTATGGGAGCATTTCCAGCAAAATCAGTTTGTTTTAAAATGTGATAGTCAATTTTGTCAACTCGCCGGTGAAAGGTGAATTTGTGCATCACTCTGCATGATTTGATACAATGCATAATAACTGACACCTCTTGAAGGACAATATACTTTTAAAATGAAATATCAAATGTCAGGTCTTTGACATTGGAACTTACAAATGAAACTTTTCAGTCCAAGTGATTGTATTTACTCTCACTATATCTGTACTTGAGCTTCACAAACTGCACAGCCTACTCAAATAGCATGGAGAACTTTAAAGAACATCTGAGAGTGTCACACCAATGTCAGTCCTGTTTTATAAGGAATGACCCAGAATCAGTGACAGCCAGTCTAAATGCAGGTTTGACGTACTGGAGCTGACTGGCGATGCTTGCAGGAGCTGCTGTAATGTGCTCTCTGCACAGAATAGCACTCTCTCCTCCCACAAAAACCATGCGTATCAGTTGCACTATACAGCTTGGCCAAAAATGTGGTAAACCTGCGATGTTAATCTGTAATCACCTGAACTTGGATTGTTATAGACACAATTAACAGACGACATTCACAATGACATTAAGTGGTACAGAGCTATAAAGTAAAGGGCTATGTATATGCCTACAACAGCACTATAGAGGTGTGGTGGCTGGAGTGACAGGCTTGCAGCCAGCATGTAGAATGTTGTAACCTTGGGTGAAAAGCTTCAGGTGATACGCCTCAGTAAATAACCAGCCGTAACTGAGTGATGTTCAAAATGCAAGCCATGCAAACACCTAAATTTAGGTGCTGCAGACATGAATCACCACAGAGGGGACATAAAGAGACAAGGGTCGTGCAGGGCTAGTGAGAATTCCCGTGAATGCGGAACAAGCTGTTATTATAAAAACCTACAATGAAAGCCATGAACATGCAACCAGCTGTAGCCTCCAGTTTTCAGTTTCACCAGCTCATTCATCAGTTTCACTCATGTGGCAGCCACTAGAGAGAGCTAGTTGGTAAGGCAGGAATAATGCTTGGTGTTTTTTAAGTGAAAATTTCACAGTTATCGATCTGGGGTCCACACAAATCAACTTTGTTTTCACTTGACTTATCCCTCACAGGTGAACTACAGAGATACTGCATGTGGCTTTGTTCCTCACCTCAATCATAAAATAATCTGGTCATCATAATCTGGTGTGAGCTTTCCAGCCTAATATCTATGTACTGTATGGGAGTTGAAGCGACCAAAGCTGAGTGATTGAAACAAACAGCAGATGTGAAGACATTGTGGCGAACACCCATAGAATTGATAAATAACAAGAACTATGGCTGGAACATTAGCGGTGAGTCTGTCATATAGACCTTTTCCTCATTTTTCTACATTTTGCCAATAACCAATCAGAATAAATGAAAAGAAATTCATTGACAACGGTGGAAACACCATTCTTTCCAGTTTACCTTAGAGTGTCACCAGCTTTTCAGCCAAGGAGTTAAGCCTTTAGCTGAATAATTCTGTGAAGGCTTTTAAGGTCATTCTGTGGTCAGATCTACATTATCAGCAATGTCTGCCAGAAAAGGGAAATCTCAGCATCTGGTTGACTTGTAGTTTCAGATCAATGCTGATTTTGCAAAAACAGCCAAAACCTTTAGTGTTTCAGTTCCTTACTGTGCTAGAATGGTTTGATCTGGGATTCAGTGAAACTGTTGACAGCAATAGTAGAAAGATCACTTTTCTTAAAAGGAATGTATACAATGCTAGATTTGACAGATTTATAGAATGCACAAATATTTAACCTACATGCAAAATTTTTGAACAAGATTCCAAACTCAAGTCATGTGCAAAATGTTCTCTACACATGGTTCAATTCCACTTCACTAATCATATTTCAAGTTCTGAATCTCATTTGTTTTCCTGATCTCTGAGGTGAAACAAACTTCCTTAGTAGCCCTGTAAAAAGAACTCTACAGGTAATAATATTATATATTTCAGCTACTGTATGTGCTTCTTTGACAAACAGAACTTCATCAAACTGACTGGTACATATTTTATTTCCAAATGCCTACTTTTAATGAAAACAATCCATCCCCCCATGAATAAATGACTTAGATCCAGTTGTATCTCTACGCAACATGAAACAGGCATGTGCTAAAGTCATTGCAGACACAATCAAAGCTTCTTATATCATTTACTATTCCGTGGGCTGAATAGTTGTCTGTTGATTGTAATGGCAGGCACTGTCTAATGCCCAGCAGAAGTTCCTTTTTGTACACAAGTTTTTTTTCTTAACAACCTCCATAATTGGCAAAAACAGCACACAATGATGCCACCGATTCTGTAAAAATTCTGTAAAAAATCTCCTGAAGCATAATCTCAAAATAATCTACCATCACAGAGCAAAGGTAGCCATGTCAGTTGTGCAGTTTTTGTACACATACAGTGCACAAAACATCTAACCCTGCATCAGAATCAACTCTTTCATGAAACGGTTGGTTATGGGATTGGGGACATGTCTACTGATCCTAGGTCAGTGCTTCAGGAGAAACTACATGCCTTTAAGGGGAATGTCCGGGCATGGTAAATTGTCCCATTTGTGTGAATGGATGAATATGGTAAATGCACAATGAGTCATTTATTTTGTCCATATTGTTTTTCTTCTGCTAACAGTCATGTAGATGGCTCGTTAGCCCAGCACAAATCCAAAGCAAACACTAGCGAAATAGAGTAGTTCTCTAATAGCATCCAACATGGTTCAGGAATTCACTCTAGAGAGTATGGGAATGCTGGTGCTTTTATTAGTTAATTTGCTAATGAACTAAAAGTTCATATGCAATAACAACACAAATTCAAATGTCAAACTTGATTAGGAGTCATTTCCTTAAATCCACAATGTATTATAGGTTTTAAAAACAGGATGAGAGGAGGAAACTAAAAAGTGTATCCCAACCCCTGTTCCAATCCAGAGGAAGGTGAACTGGCTTAGTGGACAGTGAGCACATCCCTGTCTTGGTCTCTGAGGTAGAGAGCCCTCCGGCCATTCTTAATTCTGCATCCAATTTCATCTCCTTATCAATTGTTCTTGTGCATTAATCCCAATGATGGACAGCGTCTGTGTCATCACTGTAGCAGTATCAGTGAGTCACCACTGCTAGGTCTGCAGCCACAGTGACAGTGAAAAAAGAGAATGCAGGAAAGCTGTTGCCTTGGATACAGGATGCAGTGAAGTGGGAGTAATGATGACCCCCTTCATCAAATCCACACGATCCAGTAATGTGTAGCTAAAAGGTACGGCCAGTAGTGTCGCACCAGGACTGTTTCTCTTACATTTCACTTGGGTGTGAATGAAACACTTAAAGAATGCCTCCTGTTGGACTGATATTGAATGTACAAAACCAAACCTGTCTGTCCTGAGTACAGTCCAAAGCTCTCTGAGAAGCAAGGACATCTGTCTTCAGCGCCTCAGAGAATCATCCAGGATCAGCAGGTGGGTAAAGGTCCATGTTAAACTCCCAGTCGCATTTAGGAAGAGGCCTTGTCCAGCGGGTTTCAGCCATTTCATGGTGCTACCGTGGAAACATTAGCTGGCTTCGTCTCTCTCTGTGAGTCGTCCCCTGACAGGGTGGTCACGCTGCCCTTTCGCAGGTGTGTGGGGCCCGATGTTCTCAATTACAGTCTGTGTGTACACGCTCCAGCAGTCATCTTTTCCTCCTCAGCTTTGCCTCAGCTGTTAAAATATAAGCCTAAATTAGCCAGGCAGCCTGTCAGGAGCAGTGTAGCTCAGATCCTGTTGCTTTCTGGGACAGGAAGCCCACCTCACGTACACAGTAATGTCTGCTCAGTGAGCCTATTGAGTGGAAATAACCCACTGAGTGTTCACTACTGCGTTCCCTTTCAGAAGACCTTTCACAAAGATGACAGAACAAGATGTGAGTCATTGACACTTTATTCTAAAATTCCAGCTCTTATTTCATAAATTCATCTGGGCCCATTACTGCCACACTGGCAATAGACTGACTCAGGATTTTCATCAGTGAAAGATTCAGGGGAAGGGTACGGGACTAAGCAGATCTTACTGTTGTAGTCCTGGGGGAGCATGGGCTTGGAGATGACCTGCCGGAAGGCCTCCACCCACTCCCTCTGGTCGCGCTCCTGCTCGCACATGAAGACGAACTGCCGGTCGGGCGTCTCCACCGTCACGCCGCACTTCCACCTGTTCCCCCTGGCGCCCCGGGGCTCGCTCTCCCGCACGGAGTAACCGTGGCTCTCAGTGCCGATGAACACCGCGCCCAGCTCCACTGCGTCCTTCCAAATCCCACACACACATGCACATATGCATGCGCGAACATGAGCGCGCGCACATAAACATATGTACATACATGTGCAGAGACACACATATACATGCACGCATGCATTCAGGCACCCAAATACACACAGAGATATGCACAAACACACACATATGTGCGTGTTCTCATGTGCATATACACACATGCAAATGCACAAAAATGCACATGTCCATGCACATACACACATATGCACACACAAGCATGCAGACAGATACGCGCACGCGCACATACACATACACACACACACACACACACACACACACACACACAAGGACATGCACATACAAAACGAGAGGAAGTTGGAGAGGCAGAATGAGGGAACCTGTTCCAAATCAGCAACGCAGTTAAAGATTTAGGGAAGGAATGCATTCTAAAATAGAGTTTATTCCGCACCAAAAACCCCTGAGCATAACCATATATTAACTCTTGCTAGTGAACTTCTAAAAAGCGAGAAGATCTGGTATCTCTCACCAGCTGGGTTTTGAAATAGAGCAGCTTTCTCTCCTGAGAGTCCAAGATGAACCATCTCTTCTTGAACGGCTCTCGTTGCTGCCAAACACAAACCCGCCACACAGTCAGTTAAAAAACAGTGCTGGCACAGTTTTACACTTTCTTTAACAGTCTCAAAGAAAGTGACTGATGGACATGTTAGAGCACACATTTCCTGATGTTTTAGGTCTGTAATCAAACTGATGCAGCACTACTAAAACATTGACATGGCATGTAACAGTAACTCAGTGAAGTACCCACCATCGGGCCTGTTTTCTCCATGTAACCTTCTTTCAGGTAACTCCTTGTGATCCACGGCATCAGCTTCAGGAGACAGGAGAAACACACTGAGGTGAGGGATTTTGATGATGAAACAATGAAACAATTAGACATTCACGTACAAAACTGCAGACTAAACAGATAAATAAAGATAACCCTCTAAAACAATGAATAAAAAACTAAGATGAATGATGGGGACAATGATGGATGGATGAATAAGTAGGGATGGTGAAGATGCACATGATTAACTTGTATCAGGGCCTCCCCCGGTGGCCTCCCCTGATGGACTCCCAGACTTCCTTGTTTTTGACTGGCGAGGCTGCTGCTGAAGTGGCACATGCAGGAAATAACTTGCCCAGTTAACCAGCAGCTGAGCAGCCAGCTCACAGCCAAAACTGCTTGCTAATTTAGCAAATGCAACCCCAAGAGTGACTACAGCAAAAAATCTACTTCATTTCCTGCACTGCTAAGCAACACACTTTTTACCACCAAAACAGCTCAAAGCTCAAAGACTGGTACCTAGTCCTGAAGAGACAACAAAGTTCACGCTATACAAACTAGATGCACACTAATCTTGATTTCAGAGCATTCAGTCAAAATGTCCAGGCAAGAACATTGTGCAGCAGGGCTACTCAGGTAGTAGCCCAAGGGCAAAATCCAGCCTGCAGTGGACTTCCTTTGGGCCTTCTTCTAATTGAGAAACCCAAAAAACAAAAAACATACTAATAATATGAATCACTGATTACAAGTGCTTGGAACTTCATTCTGTATGTCCAGGACAATGAACAGCATAAGTAAATATAATCACATTTGTCTTTCTCTTGTTCATATGTGCTGTTACCCCTGTTAGTTTGGCTTCCTAATAGGAACTGACTGTGAACCTAAAATATTTTTTCAGTATTGTTGTGTTCTTTTCACAAGCACCTTCACCTGTTGTGTTTACCACACACGGGAACAAACAGAGGGTAATGCCAATATTTTCTTTTGACCACTATAAAAAATAGCCATGCCTATTTTAACACTGCGTCGGCATCATTCATAAATATATGTATGACTTTTTCTTACATTTTCTCAGCTGGAAATCGAAAAATTTGGAGCTTCCAGCACGATTAAAAATAAATAAATAAGTTAAATATGACCCCCATGGAAAAAATGGTTGACAAGCCCTGATGTACACTGTATCATAGAATGAGCTGCATTACACTTAAAGGTCACTACAGGCAGTGCACTGTAAATGGTTAAATGGTCGGGCATCATTCTCACTTCGCTATCGCTGGCCGTTGGGAAGGCTGTCTTCAGATAGGCGAAACGGGCGGCTCGAATGGCATTGAACCAGTTAACGATCTCCTGAGGAAAGAGGCCACACTTCAGGTGATAATGTCAGATTTCAGACACACATTTCCTGGTGGATGGAGCAAAAGGAAGATGCAAAGGTCGACACAGTGAGAAAAACAGAACAAGTAACGCATATACATGAACGATGAACCATTCCCCCCCGTGTCCCTGGGATCTGAACTCCACACAGAGCTATTACAACACGTCTCTAGTCTCCCAGCACTGAGATTAATGTTCTTGCTTTCCCTATGTGTTTCAGTGGGGGAGTGCAGATCACCTGACCGCTCTCATGGTACACAAACAGGTTCCGGGTGTGGTCCTCCTGCAGGTAGGTGATTTGGAGCCCGTGCGCGTGGCCAATCTTCTCCGGCTGGAAGGTGGCGTTCAGGGTCTCTATGGAGATCACCGCCTTGGGGCCTTTGGTTGGCTGGTGAGGGAGTAACGTGAGATAAACACTGAGTTAGCATGGATCCACGTCAAAACGTTAGCGGGATGTTCCTCTGAAAGGTGGCAGCGCAGGCCTACTCACCCCATCGTTGGTGAAGTATCTCAGGGTGAAGTCCCTGTCTGACAGAATGAATCTCCTCTTCAAGAACTGCCCATTGTCCTTCCCCTTCTTCCAGAGCGTCCCTTCAAAAACACCTGCAGGAGAAGACCCAGGAAAACCAACCGACCTGTCATCCATAGCAGTCCCTTTGCCTAAAACCCTGTTCATGCTGAGGTAGTTTTTCCACAAGCTGAGGTAGATATGCTTGGGAATGACCTGTGGCGTGAAATATTTTGCTTAAAAGGCAGTCTGTGTGTACAATGAGTTAATTTAAACCACACACAAGAGATTACTGAACCAAATTATGACTGCATTTCTGTGAACTCCTGTACTACAAATGATCAGGTCCAAAACTGTAAGATCAATGTCATCTATGGGAAGAACTGTAAATGGTAGCCCCTGAATGTACTCATTTACCTGAGGCGTAGGGCTGCCGGATCTCTCCTGTGAACTCCTGTCTTTCGTACTTGGCTCTAATCCACTGCTCTCTCAGGACTCTGTTTTGAGACATCATCCCTTTAATGTCCAATTTTCACACCCAACCCCTCAGACATGTTCGCACCCCACTCAGGGCGCACATGCCCATGCAGCCTATGGTATGAGGTTTCACATCTTACGCAGTCACGATCTTTACTGAAGCACTTACTGTTCATTAACAATTTCCTTCAGTGTCCTAAAACATCTTTTTCTTTATCAGGCATGGGATTGCGTCCAGAACAACCTCTTCAGTGACAAGTTAGATTTAACAGTAAGGTACATATTGGGCAGCTCTGTGCCATACTGGTTACAGCAGTTGTAAACAGAAGGTTGCTGGATGAAATCCCAGAGCACCCTTGGGAAAGATATCTAACATGGATTGCTTCAGTGAATATGCAGATGTGCATATTGATACATGGGTCTAACCTCTGCCGTTTGTTCAGAGTATGTCTTTTTTGACTATGTGCTAAGCTGGTAACAGCCAAGGTGTACACCTTAGAATAGAACATTTCAGTCAGCTCAGCCATCTGGTATTTAAAGGGTAGTTCCCTTTCTAGTTTAGAACAATGCTACACCTCTTCCTTCCTCTGCATGCACTGGTGTGTTTGGTTATCATTCATGCCCTCCACCCCCCCACAAAACTACAAATATTAATACATCAATTAATGCTTTTAACTGTCTCTGCTCTGGAGAGACAACCAAACAAGAAAGAAAAAATACAAAAGAAAAAAATACAAACATCATTTGAGGGAACACGCTTTTGCTGACATCCTTCACCATAACCTCAATGTACATGGTGAAGTTTTGCTTCATGTTTTAAACTATTTTTCTCTGTGGTCTGCTGACACAGTAAAATCACCTGGGCTCAAGGGCGTAATTTTGCATATGGACGGGAGGGACATGTCCCTACCAATATTTGAGCAAACTTGTTTGCATTATCTTTGGAGTGAAGTCATATTACATAATTCCAATGTCCCCTCGGTTGTTGTGTCCCTACCAATGTTGAGACCAAAACTACGCCCTTGCCTGGGCACAAATTATATCAAAAACAATGGAGTAGCCAGTGACCTGTCAACATCACTAAATGCACCTTCCTGAAAACGTACTATTCAACTCTGGGATCAGTGATGTACATCAGCAGAAACTTATTACACTACATGTTTGCTTTTTTGTATTGCCCTTAGCAACCTTCTTGCCCTTTACACTAATTACATTTGACACTTTGTGCATGTACACAACTGATTAATGTATTTATACTCCATATCTAACTTTAACTTAGGTTAAGCACTGGGTGGGTATCCACCATGTAAATATTGAAACTCCCACAGTAACTCTTGCTCCAGTATGCTTCACCCCTGCAGGGATCTTCATTCCAGCACATAAAGTTAAATAACTCACATTAGCATGGAGCAACAGCAAGTGTGCGAGTTTCATTCTTTACATTGTAGATGTACAATCTTTAACTCAGCATGACACACCAAGACTGTCTAGACTGAGTGCAAATATCTGTTGGCTTTTGACTGAGCACCTAGGGTAGCAAGGTACAATAGCAGAGCTCTGTTCAGGGCTGGAATTTGCACTTTCCTGGTGCATTACCTTACCCTCTAAAGAGGCCAGCACATATTTCAGCAGCGGTTACATTTGTGCTTTACTAAAGCAAATAAATGAGGTCATTTATGCTTTACAAAGGTAAGGCCTTGAGGTTATTTGTGCTATAAAAGGGAGGTCATTTGTATCTACCCTTCCAACGTCCAAATGGTAAAAGAAAATCCTTCTAAAAATGTCTTTAATTTTTGAACGTTATACAGCATTAACACGTGTTGAGACTGCTGACAGAGCTCACTCTGTGAGGCTGAAATTGATACCTGTCCTTTAGAACAGTACTCACGCGCAGTCCTGCTGTTGTGGTCGATAGTAGAATGGAGGGACTGCTCTTTCATATAGGTCTCTCGCAGCGGCGTTTCCGTTGGCTCTCATGAACTGCAGGTTCACCCGATGCAAACAAACCCCAAAGCAACAACAAGACATCAGAGATGTGAATAATACTGCAGCCACTTCTCTTAAGTTAAACTTCCAGCTTTAGCACAAGGACACTATATATACATTCCATCTCACGCAGCCATTCCGTAGACATTCGGGCACTGTACCTCCATAAGCTCATCGTCCCAGAAGTCCAGGCGAATGGATTTGACGCGACTGACGGTGGAAAGGTTGCGATGCGTCCCGGAGCAGTTGAGGCACACAAAGACACCGAGTTTATAAGACGCCCAGTCAGGGTCTGCAGCATACAGGGACGAGAGATCTGTTAACGGTTGCTGACACTATGCGCGCATATTCAAACAGGTGTAGTTCAATACAGGCAATTTTCCAGGGGACAACTTTTCTTTTCAAACATGGCAACCTACAACCAGACGAAGTGAACTGCCTGGAGCTTTAGGTGCGCAACACTGCACTTTTTAGAAAGGAAGGGGTTATTTGTTATTTTTTTTACGGTGTATCTAATAACACATTGTCAGTGCTCATCTAACCACATGAGGAAATAAATGAGCAACTGTTGACTTTTGGCTCAGGAAAACTGCTCAATTGATACAGTCTAAAGTGTGGTTGTCTATAGATACACAGGCTGTAGCCGCAGTCCTGTAACATCTCTATGTATAGGACAGAGGACATGGCGTGCCTATGAACTTGATGTGAACTTAGAAGTGACATTTTGGCAGCTTTTACGATTTGGGGTGAGTGGGTT
Source organism: Megalops atlanticus (assembly GCA_019176425.1). Taxonomy (NCBI): domain Eukaryota; kingdom Metazoa; phylum Chordata; class Actinopteri; order Elopiformes; family Megalopidae; genus Megalops; species Megalops atlanticus. The sequence goes on from CM032893.1 coordinate 8,522,734, forward strand.
TTGTCACGTGTGACTGTACTTAACATCGAGATGCATTCGATTGCATTTTCTGTTGCGTCGCCTAGATTACCAATCGTGCGTCTTCTACAAACGGCCGATTCATTCGGACTTTATAATCTTTGCTGTTGACATGTGGCTGATCACAGTTTCTTGAAAAAAATTAAAGTATGCAGCAGTATTCATAAATAGACACGTCAGAAAAAGGTATTAAAATATTAATAAAGTACCGGAATCAAGTACCCCTCTGTCTCTGTAGTGTGCGCACACAAAAATCGCCGTCCGGCACGCGCGCGGTGTACACTGTATGGCTGAAGCAAAACACCGGACACTCACCTGGAGCCCCACAGTCGGCGCACTGGCTGTTATCGGGATGTTTCACTAAATCCAAAAGGATCTTCTTATTTCGATCATGATTAGCCATAGGAAAATGAATCCCGACCGATCGCCTTGTAGTCTCACCAGAGTAGCTCTCTACGGCTGTTCGGTTAATATTTGTTTTCCAAAGCGCAGGGTCATATTAGAAATATCATCACGAAGTTTTTTTTTCTTTACAACATAAAAATATTTAAACAATTTTCAAAAGGAGACCAGATATCTAAACCTCTCGTTCCTATACATGTGTTCTTTAAGTGTCCAGTTCATCAAGCGAACTGCGTTCATCTGAAGAGTTTCTCTCATTGACTTCACACCCCACTCGGCTGCAAATTCAGGCACTGACAGTACATGACGCATGTGTTCAGTAGCGGTGGATTCCAAACGCCTGCGCGTACAGCTTAAAAAACGTGTGGAAGTGAAAACGCTCGTTACTAGGTAACACGGTAAATTAAATCAATGACTTTGCAAAACAAAAATGCCGTTCACAATTGTCGTCTACAATCGAGAGGCACTGTGCTACTGTGCAAAAACCCGCACAGAAAGCCAGGTAGGCTACGAGGGGCGGCGGTTTGGTTTACGATTTTAAAATGCGTATAATAGTAGGCTGATGCGTGGTTTTTCAATAAGGCTCGCAATTTTGGGGAAGTTCTTTGCATGAACAACACTTTTGCTTATTAAATCGCGGATAAAAATATAGACTTCCGTGTAGTCAGAGGCCCATTCTTCTGGTGTCGCTCTCTGGTAAATTGAACCATAGTTTCAAAATTAAATCCTTTTCACTTAGACTGATCATTTATGCGCATGTATTTTTAAAGGTCTGAACGAATTAAACATTGGACCAAGAGCACTGATCGTTGCAGAACTGTACAGGCTTAACATGGTCCTCACTGCTATGACCGTAAGAGCACTCTCTCTTAAGAGACTGGTTTACCAGCAATCAGCTGCCAGTGTTGTGGAGTTCTAGGGGAGGTTATTAAAATGTGTAGATACCTACGGCTAGAGGACCCAGAGGAAACAGTAAGTGCTTGAGGAACATTAATATTTAATCAGTGCAACTCCTTAAATTTTAAGACTTCTTACATTTTACATTTACATACACATCCAGTTTGGGGGCTCTGATTTAATGTCCTTTGTCAGCCATACTGAAAATAAGGGCGCTATCCTTCAATTCCTCTCATCAACTTGCACACCAGCGGTGACGGTTTGGTTTTGGGCAAATTAAAGGCTGCCCGCAGAATCACATCTTTTCACTCATGAAGACAGTATGCCGAACCTTTCGAATCTTTAGTGTGTTAAAGAACGTTAATGACAGTTATTTTCGTAGTTATTTACATTCTATTGATCTACGCTCTACCTCTATGTTATATAACTGCAATATAAGCAACCAGTGGCATGAAACAAGACTCCAATGTTGTTAATAAGGTGTATTTTCCACTGCAGATTAGTATTTCAGTGCGCGACGACTGCCCATTGTCTTTAAGAGGCATCGTGCAGTGCACCGAACGACCAAAGCACACACCACCAACCATTTGTGGCTAAGAGCCACGTTCTTCTCGCGAGGCCCAGATGCTTTAGGGTCATCAGACATGAAAACCACATCCTGTGTTCTCATGCAGGGGCAACCACCTTGCCTATTTTTATTTGCAATTACTGGTAGGTGCTGAACAATAAAGTGCACTTATATACAGAAATACAGTATGTTTACTTATGCACAAGTGACAGTATTTCCTACATACAGAAGAGATTAACAAATTACCCACTTTCATTCTCTAATTAATTGATTATTTGACAAATAATTTTATACAGTAACCTGCAAGTCTAATTTCTCATGATTCATTAAATACACCACTGGAAAAAAAAACAAGGACAACGGCAATTCATATAAAGAGCAGCCAAAATGGTAGTGCATTGGCAGCAAACTGTTAAATAAATAAAAAACAGGGCCAAGCAAGTTTCTTTCCAAGTAAACAACTACATCATACCATACTGAAAGTAGAACCTAGTAATGATCTGTTAAAGCAACAATGCCTTACAGGCTGGTGTTTACAAGGTGAGCAACAAAGATGCATCTTTTAAAATGACATGTTATATTAACATTGCATTATATCACATATAGCATAATATAGCAGTGGCTAAAAATGAGCTGAAAGAGCTACACTGAACTTTATCAGAATTCATTTAAATACAAAGCTATTGGATTTTGGGTGTAATGCATACAGAAGTCACTTGACTGTTTTTTTTCATTTCCTTCATTGATGAATAGATTGTACTAAAATAACCACAGTTCTGGGTCATGGTGCAAGCAGAAGCCAAAATCAGGTCACAGTATTAGTGTGGCGGGCATGACCTGTGGATGTAGCATCATGGAACTGAATGACTTGCTCAGAATCTACACTTTTCTTTAATCAATTCTTAAATCTATGAATGTCAACATGTTTCTGGCCCCTCATCCACTATATGTACACATCTCATGACTGGAGCTAGCTCACACATACAACTGTATGTATCAGCTACAACAAGTTACACATCTAATTGTAAGTCAGCTACAATAACTTCCACATCCAACTGTAGGTCAGCTTTGTAGGTCAGAATTTCAAGCCCAAAACTGACTTGAGGCAGAACCCGACGAGTGGTTTTCATTTTGTTACCCAACCTGACCAGAACCTGAAATTGTTAAAAATGTGCATACATGGTCCTGCCTGGTCCTTATCTCTGACAAATTACATGTTTGTATGTGTGAAGGAGAGCAAAAACCAAGGAGAGGTGGGGGAAAAACATTTGTCAGTTGGGGAAACTAACTTGTCAAAATGCACTGCTGTGAGGCTTTTGCAATGCCATAAAAATGGTTGCTAAATAATCACAGTACAGAAATCTACCCCTAAAAATAGTTTATCACCTAGAGCTTGCTAGCTAAGTTGTATGTGGTGCATTATGCACAGAAGTGAGAAACAAATGAGACATCCTGTCTTGACATATGTGTTAAAATTGCTGACTGACATGAAAATAAACAACCCAGCAGATTAGGCCTATTTTAATTCATGATTTCATATAAACACACACACACAACCTGAATTAATAACCAATCCAAACTGAGCCCAAGTGTTATACATTAAAAAATCCACCTCACCTGACCTGAGTCAGACGTCTGCCATCCAATAAGGAAGACACCTGTGAACAGACGTTTTTGAACTTCACAGTAGTGTACATTTGTCCTGGTCCCAAACCCAAAAGATAGTGACTGTAATGACAGGTGGTCCATGACATAGGCTTGTGCGTTGCCTAGCAGTTTGACAAAAGCTCAGCTGGAGAACACAGGCCTCATCTACATGATGTAAAAATGTATGGACACATGGTATCGGTGTATTGTGTTGGCCTATCCTAGAAAGACTTTAACTGACAAATTTAACTGACAACTGACAAATGTGCAAACCAGAGGGAGCTCCATTTACATTTACCTTTTCTCCTTTAGCAGTTGCCCTTATTCAGAGCAACTTACAGAGGGCGAATACATAGTGACACCTATGAAGTGTCATGAAAGATGGTGCATACAGGACACAACTAATCACATTCAAACATACATCAGCCCCTTACACACTACTGTGATAGTGCATGTATGCTTTTTCATAAACACATGTAATGCAAGATGCAAGATACCCTATAGTAAGACTACAACATACCTCAGGGAAAAGCTACATTACACCCTACACTGAAGGTTCAGCATGCAACAGTCAACAGTGTGATCACAATGACTGGCCTGTCTAATGATTTGTCCTCTCTGCTGAGACCCCAGCCTGGCACCTCTTCACACTGCCCTCTTGTGGCAGCCCAAATCATCTCCTAGCTTTTTATCTCCTACCTCCAGTGCCAGGGAATAATACCGGAGGGACGTGCAAACCCTGGAACAGGGCCATTGATGGAGCAGCTTCCCACGCCCTGACTGAGTCCAGTCACGGTCATGCTCGTGATACTGCTCCAGTATCCTCAGACTGAGGTTTATCCACCCTTGTGGTTTTGAGGTGGGAGGTTTCTGAGGTTTAGTCAGGGAGAGGAACTCATCGTGTGAGACTAGTTTTCACCCTGCAAGTGGGGCCCTTTCCCTCACTAATGCTGCTAGTTGCTCTCACTGGACCAGTATCACCCTTCGCCTCACCCAAGGGCAGCCTGGCACGGCTGGGGCCCTGTGTCATTATGGGACCCTTCTTGAACCCCGCCCATGTTTTTGCTTCGCTGTGGCCCTAGGATTTGGCTCCCACTGCCTGTGTTTTGAGGGGTCCTTTTAGCACCGCCATGATTACTATTATTATTAATATTATTATCACGATTATTCATTTGCTCAGAAGATGCTCTTATCATCTCATTCAACAGAATGCTGGTAAAGACAATTCTGCCATGCGTCGAGTGGCCGGAGTCTGATGTCTTGTCTGAGGTTGAACTTGCCCATAAGCTCTGATAGAGGACCAGATTACCTGGCCACAACCCTAACCGTAACCGTTATAAAAATCAAGGTCAAGGTATCTTTATTATCCCCAAGGGGGGCAATTTGTTTCACTGCCAGCAGACAAGCCCTAACATCATAATAAAATATCATAACATCAAAATAAACAACCAACCTGTTCCCAGATCAGTAACTTCCTCCTGGAGCGTCAATTTTTGCCAGAATCAGACAGTTGCTGACCTCTTCAGGCCGTGGGGCAACACTACACTCTGTTCACATGAGGTAAATTTACCGCCGGCTTCTTCTTATAATTGCATAGGTTACGGCCCGGCGTGACATTTTGTAGCATAACCAAAGTAAGCATATGAATTCAGTGGAGTGAATGAAAAATACTTGCGCGTATGTACTATACCTTCATAGAACCATGCACCAGGCCACGTTGTAACCTGCACTTGATTTCATGGAAATTTTGAAAATTAATGTAACGAATTGGGAATATGGACTAAAAAGGTAGTACCTTCAAGTTAAGTTCACATCTTCACTAACGCTAATGTATTTGAATGATTAACGCCAGCTAGAAGAGTGTACATAAAATATAAATTCTTACATGTCTCCTGTCATGCATGCTTATGACACTAAACCTTTCCAGTATACTGTTAATATAACTACACGACTATGCATACAAGAATGTTGTCAGAAGGGGCACTTTATATACTTAACCATGGTATGCACCTATTTATGCACTTAATCATGTTAACTAAAACAGGTTGACACAGAAAACAATGGATTAGGCCTATATGGATACGGATTTATGTTCATTTATAAGGAGTGCCATTTAAAAGAACAAATTCCATTACAGCTCCTTTCATTTCCGACAAAATGATACCGCATTCAAATTCATCGTATTCTGCTCGTGCCTACTCGTTTCCTACTCAACATATATTTTAGGTATATAATTTACGTACCCACGCTTCACAGTCACACAATTTTGATGTAGTCTATAATTTCCCGCAATTTAACATGCCACATGGGTATCAACCACACTCCTGCTGAACGCTGACGCCTTTCGCTCAGATTTACGGAAGAAACGGGGGCGGGGCCTCATCTCGCTGTGGCTTATATGATTGGCTGTGAGACTTTGTCAGACAAGGGCGTGTACGGGATTGGATCAGCACATAGGACGAGTGACAGACCTGGGCTTGTGAAGAACTTCAATGCATTTGAAGCAGAGAAAGTCTTCACGGTAATATGACTCAGGATTGACTTCGAGTCAGGTAACGTTGATCATAGATGGTTCTCTAGCCAGCTTGCTAGCGCATCACAGTTGGTGTTACATTCGGTTAACAAGTACAGTCACGATGTATAATATAATGATCGTGGCATTGTTTTGTTTTTGTAATTAAAATGAACAGGCCGTTCCTAAAATACTTAGCTAAGTATCTGTTGCGCTAACTCGCTGCTCTCTGGAGTAGGGTGTGCTTGTAACGCAATCGGAAGTCCACTCAAGTTTAAATACAGTTAGCTGGCTGGCTCGCTATTTCAACATCCGTGTTTGGCTGGGTAGACTTGGTAGTTAAATAAAATTGAAAGTAATATTGACGGCCAACTAGCTAGGTAGCTAGCGAACTAGTTTTTAATATTGTGCCTGAAATAGTAATACGTTTACTCTCTGAGTTTGACCGTCGTTTGCTAGTTTGCTAGCTGACAAGGGCTAGCAAGCTGCAGTTTTATTACGGAAGTTGCCTTTCACATTTTCAACGAGTAGGGGCATGTTCATTATTGCGCATCAGTTCGGCTGCCTGCCACGCTTTGTGGATAAGATGCTAAATTCATTGTTTATGTCGCTACTAAGATAGAAAACCCAAAACCACCAGCGCTGAACGCCTCTCCATACTTGTGATCTTGTTCGTCTGACGTTGATCGGTTATCAGTCAGTGAAATTTATTTGTTGGTGTAAAGAAAGGTTGGGTGAATAGGTTTTTGTCGGGCCATGTGGATGACATGTATTCGTTATTTTGTCGGGGTGGGGTGGACAGTGTCATATTGATATGGCTGGTTGTGGGGACCAGTCAATGGGAAAAAACCGATTTAAAGTGTATTTTTGTGTCGTTAGCCATACTCTGACGTTGCAACCTGTTTGATGCAATTCCCCTTTAAAATACAGATAATATGGCACAGGTTAACTTGGCGTGCCAGCGCAGAAATTGCTGGTATTTTGTAGGTCCTAGTATAGTCAATGTATAATTAACTGAATTCTTTTAAACATAAAGTGACGATTTGATGCGTTACATATGGTAGCCTATCATTATCATAGTTAGTAATGTGTTGGCTGAGCTGCCATTGCGGTCACTGTCTTATCACAAACTTGTTCAGAGTGACAAGCGCCACCTCTGACCACAACTGCATTATGGGTTTGCATTTGTTTTCTGTCTCCTTTGTTTTGTTACAATTGAGTGTATACTGTGGACTACCCAGTTCCCTCCTGCGTTTATTTGGTTGGTCTTAGGCTATAGACTCAAAATGTGGTGTAGTAACAAAGAATTCGTCTGTCTTTTTGTGTCACGCCAATAGTCCTCCCAAAACGGCACAGCCTCTCTCAGAATATGTCACATGGCATTTACACGTAATATGGTATTCACTGTATTCAACTTCTCAACTGTTTTTTCACTCATGATGCAATGCTGTGCTGAACTCAGTACCTTATTAGGCTACATGTTGTGACTGAGATCGAAGTGATTCTTGCAAGCAGACTGTCTGATACTAGCGGAATGTTAAACGGCAGTGGTACAGGAAGGATCCTACCCCAGTGTTGATCACTATGCGGTTGATTCTTATAACGGTAGTTCTTGTAAGTGGAGTGAAGTTAATGTAGTGAGTTAGAAGAACAACAGCTTTTATGCGGAGCTGTTAGCATTGGGCAGAACGTGATTCTATGCTCTATATCCAGCCCCTATATCCAACACAGCGCGTTCACGTGAATTAATTTAGTACTAATTTAGTAGTCATTATGATGGCTGAATCTTATAATGTTTTGGAGATCTTACTGCAGAATGTATGCTATGTAAAGATTCCCCATGTCGGTGTCGAGTGGAGTGCTCGCACGGTGTTTTCGCCCGTGAAACAGGAGGCGTGTTACAATCTGAATGTGGAGCGCAGCTCGGTCTGAAATTCACGCAGGTGTTTTTTTGGCAGAATGCCTTTCTCCCCCCTCGTAAGTGTAGGTCATGTGACCCCCTTTCTGAAATTCTGGCAGTAGTGCACTTTATGGAGGGCTCACCGAGGGAAAAGCTGCCGCAGGCTGAACGGCTGATGATTAGATGCATTTCTCATAGGTAATAGCTAGTCTGGCACCTTCCAGAACTTGTGAAAGGAGTCCGATGTAACTGCTGGGGACAGGCAGCAGCTAACAGGAAAAGCAGACTCCACCCACCATGGAAAAACGATCTACCTTTTATGCCTGAGGCCATGGGCAGCCTTGTGTCCCCATGCGTCCCCTGTGACTGTTCCCCCTTAGGGAGGGAATGTACTTATGTTTCTTTGAAAGAAAGTACGTTCATTCTTTAGCGTTAGTTTTCACAATTCAAACAGAGAGTCATGTGTGACCACAATCTGGATGTGAAATGACTCTGCTCCTAACATTTTTAAATCCACTTAATTTGTGCTGAAACTGTTTTGACGCTTTTATGAGGAAGGCAGACCAGAGGCAGGCCGTGTGTTTGGTTTTGGCTACACAAGGAGATATTCTGGGTTCAACTCGGGCAGTCTGTCAGTTCCGTGACAGTGCTGAAATTCCTGTCTTTGTGTTCATGGGCCTTTTCAGTTTGTTTTTCATTTTGAAGGTAAGGGGAGGTTGAAAGGCCCCCCACTGTAAATGTGTGACAGGTCAGCAGTCCTGTGCATCATGGGAAATTTTAGGATGCGCAGACAAAAACAACAAAAAAAAGCAGAAAGTGATGCTGGCCTGCTAGCACAGTCAAACTCTCACAAAAACATTGGAAGGTTGCATACTCTGTTTTGTTGCATAGGGTGCAGTCGATCCTGTTCTAATCCCAGTAACTACTGTTATATGCATACTATGCTTTAGTCCATTACATCACAATAGTTCCATCTTGCAGCTATCAGGACTGTATTCTAGTCCCAAGTTATGGTGTTGGGAATCTCAGGTCTGAAATTTTAGTTGTATGAAACACACGCACACTGAGGGTTCAGGCTGAGTGTTGGCGTAACTGAGCAGTGAAAGCAGCAGGCGCGTTGCAGGTCGTGAAACGGTTAAAGCAAAGACGCCAGCCTTGCTGCTTGTTTGTGCCGTCGGTGGGCGGAAGTGGCTTTCGCGCCTTTCGCTCTGCGTGCCTCTCGCCCTCTCCCAGAGCCAGCGCGGAGATGCCTCTTTCTCACCAGCTCGTCGCTCTCGGCCTCCACTTCAACTTTCTGCACAGAGGCTGTTACGAGCACTCCATGTGTTACCCTAAACCCCAAAGGAGTCATTCTCACATCTTTTTCAAGAACCGTTTTACAGAGGGTTTTTTTTTTTTATAATAGTTGCACAAACAGGTAGCCTCAGGAAGGCGTTAAGAGTGATTCACTTCCTCTCTCCGGTCTCTCTCTGAAGAGACACCACAGTACCCGCTGTTTCTCAGCACAGAGGACAGACTAGGCTGGATGAAATGGGTGCGGTAATGCTACTGACACTCTGCACAGGCTACAGCTTCTCCCTCTATATCTCACCAGCTCCTCCGTGCGGAACGCACTGCTGGGAGTGCGCGTTTGGTGTTGTGTCCTTGTACAAAAGCACAGAGGGTGTAATGCAGAGAGGTTTGTTTGTTTTTCCTCCTTTGGCGAAGGCCGGAGGATCAGACCTGCCTCTGCTGTAGGGGGCGCTGTAGCCCAGCCCTCCTTAACCTGCGCAGTGCGGCGGCCGACCCGGAGGAAAGCGAGAGTCTCGGATCAGCTTTCAGTGGGAGGAGAATCCGCCTGGGGAGTTTTTGGCGGCGGCGGGGGTGCATGTCGCTGCCCTTTGTAGTGACGGTTTCAGCGACGGCGCGATGAGCGGACGTCCGCGGGACAGGAAAGCACGCAGCCGGTAGCTCCGTCTGAAAGGGAAGCGGCCGGCTGACGCACGCGTGCACGCAGGCGCGGGTTTCCCCTGACTGCGCAGATGTGCGCAGATAGGTGAGACGCGCGCATCAGGTCGAGCTCAGCTCCGGCCTCCGAAGGCGCTGACGCTGGCACTGAGGAGTGCAGCCGCATCACACAGCGAGCTGCGGCATCCGCTGATAAGACCCGGGGGGAGGAGAAGAGAGGAGAGTTGCAGAAACCAGAAGGGATTTCACACAGTTCTCTAGAGATTTTGTAGATGTCATTCACAGATGGTATTCATTCACAGTGTCTGCTTTTCACAGACTTAGTCTTTAATGAGTGGTCCACACTCAGCTGCAGTGAGGTGGACAGTGGATAGTACTGAATGGCAGTTGAGGGGAAGTTTGTATTTTGTGTGTGTGTGTGTGTTTGTTTGTGCTGGAGTAAGACTTTGCGGAAGCTTCTGTAATATCTGTAATATCCTTTTGAGAATACACCTCCACGTTTTGTTGAAGTAGGAATTTGACCTCACCTGTGTGCGCGTGTGTGTTGCCAGGCGGCAGGAGGATGTCGATAGAGGCGGAAGCGTTGCTGCAGGAGGCGAAGGAGAGCATCGAGGCGGCGCAGAACTACCGGAGCGAGCTGCAGCAGCGGCTACATGGGCTCAGCCAGGCCCGGAAACAGGTACCGCCGCACCCGGGCCGGGACCCCGACCCAGACCCGGCACGCGCCCCGACTTCACCTGCACCCATCTTCATGACCCTCACCTCACGCGTGTGGAACATTAGCATTCGCTTCCAGTGCCTGTGAAGATCACAGTGGTGAATCAGAGTTTGGCACTGAATCGAAATGCAGCTCTTGTATAAAGTGACAGAGACTGGGGTGGGTGGGAGCAAGTGTGTGACGACCTGAGGGGTCTAAGGGGGTCAGCTCTCTGCTCGGCTGCACACAGAGGTGAGGGGGTGTGACTGTGTGGGGGTGGTAGTCACTTAGAAGAGCCGAACATATCGGCGGTTTTTAGCGCCTTTCTCTCTCTGCGAGGCCTCTCAGACATCCTTCCCAACTTCCTCTTTCCCTTCTCCCTTCCCCCATCGCGCCCGTGAATCGTAAACAATGCGGTTATTTCCTGCTCCGCTTAAGAGGCAACAGATGGGGGGGAAAAAGAGGTCTGGCTTCGCCCCTCTCCTCCCGTTCTCCCCCCTCCATCCCCACCCCTCAGGAGGGAAGGGTCGGTGGACTCCAGGGACCGTTCGGTCTTTCAGGCGGCCTGCAGTCACATGGTCCTCCCTCCAACCGCACAACATCTGGATATGTGTAGATCTAATCTCCCAGGCCCAAAAGAGATCATTGACATCTGACTCACTCTGTCTAAATCAGTGTCTCAAAGCTTGCAGGAGATCTCAGCATTTTTATCTTAGATTATTTATACTTAGCAGATACACTTGTCTAGGGTGACTTTGCTCAGCATTCATTGTTATATATCACCCATTCATACAGCTGGGTATTTAATAAATGCAGTGGATTGAGTACTTCTATGAAGCGGATGATTCAGTGGCATTGATCAACCAACCCAGGAGCTGAACCTGCACCCTTTGGGTTATAGGTTCAGCTGCATATCCACTACACCACACTTCCTGATAGAACAGCCACTAAGGTGCTAAAGACAGTGAAGTATGATGGTGAAAATGATGTTAAGTTGTGGGTGATTGAAATGGCCCTTCCTCAACGCAAGGACAGTGTGCACTCCCCCAAAGGGCAGAGGGGGAGGGTGTTGTATGCACACGCGAAATCCACACAGCTCAGTGTGCCATCACCGAGGCTGTCCATAAAACGCAGGCTGGACTGTGAAACCCTCCGCTCTGCACACTCAGGCAGAGGGAATGTGTACCGTCTGTGTCTGAAGACACCCTGCACACCCCACACCCCGCATACACACACACACACCCACCCATCCAGCTGCTGTTAGCACAGTGAGTCAGGTCACAAGTTGGCTGTCCCAGACTCACCAACTGACTCATCAGTTCTCCATAACCTTGTATACAGAGGTCATCGTGCCTGTGAGATCAAGCCTCAAGCCCCCCCCGCATCCCAGACCCTTGGCCCTGTGAGTGAGGGGTTAGTCTAAACATCCTGCAGAGACGTCTCCACCCCTCCCCAGCTCACCCCTCTAAAGACGACCCCCCAGGAGGGCTGTCTCTACTTTGGACACTTAGCAGAACAGTACATATAAAGATAAATGCTTATAATACCATATTGGATAACTGCATACTCCATTTTATTGCACAGCAGCTGATCCTGAATGAATCCAACTGACCTCAATGTACTCCTACTAAGTGCATACTCTGGTTTGAGTGCATAGCGTGACAACAGTCCCAAGCGCATACAGTTATCAGGAGTTAACGGCAGTGATAATGATAAGAAGATCAGGAGTAAGAAAATCGTGCACAACAGGCCTCTAAGAATAGCATTTCCTGGGGCCGTCGCCGAAGGCAAAAGGAAGGTTTTCATTTCTAAGCTTGGACAGCGTTGGGAGCATTTTGTTCCTCTGGTATCTGTGCTTATCGACTCGCCCTCTCCTCTCCGGTGCAGCACAGCTCTGGCCTCCGGCTTTTTCCGTTTCCTGTCCTGTGGACCCTCTCTCTCTCTCTCTCTCTTTCTCTCTCTCTTTCTCCCACTCTCTCGCTCCCTAATCTCACACTGCAGACTGTCTGGGCCTCGTCATCCTGGCTGTAGGAGGGAGAGACAGCTGCCAGACGCGGCCGTCTCAAACCCCGCGAGGTTAGATGCTGCTGCCCACTTTGTTGTGACCCAGAAAGGCAGAAACGGGCAAGACGGGGGAGCTCAGCTCTGCTCCTGCAAAGGCGGGAGACACAGGGAAGTCAGTTAAACACAGACTGACAGTAGGCCCCTGTGAAAAGAGTCTTTTATAACCTCACATTGACTGTCAGTACGTGTCAAACCCATGTATGTAACGCATGGCTTCATAGGTATTTTCACCACAACCAACTCCCAGTAATTGCACGTCAGATAATTGCATACACCTTTTTATTGCATAAATAAAGAATGCACCTGGTCCTGTTTTAATCCTGCTCACTTTACTCACTCCTGTGAAGTGCATTAAGTGCACAGTGTAGCAGCAGTTGCAATTATCAGGCGTCAACGGTACATTTATATATAGACACACATTGTGCTCGTCAGGACTGTCTCATTATTTCTGTTGCAGGCTGCAGAAGGGTGAAGGGTGAGGCGTTTCTGATTGGCGCGTTTCAACACCATGATTTTTGGGCCCATCTTAATGAATTAAAGATGAGATCACCGCTTCCTGTAGAGAAGTTATCGATCGCCCCGCGTGGTTGCTCGTTCTTCGGTTGAGGCAGAGGGCGGTTCCCTCCGCCGCCTACCCGGAACTGTGGAGGAGGGGCCCGGTGAGGAGAAAGAGAGACGTCTCGCTACGACCAAGCCATGTCTGCTCAAGAGGAACCGGGCTTTCGCTGCAAACCGCAGGGCTTCCTGTTGTGCTGGAAGCGTTTTCTGTAATGCTGCAGCAGGGCAGGGGAAGAGCTGGCACCCTCATGCCACTACCCTCCCCCCTCCCCCCTCCCCCAGAGCATCCTTCTCTATTTCGCTTGTCTTTCGAAACTCTACTATCGCTACATCAGAGAAGAGCGAGCGCCAAGGCAGGTCACCAGCTATTTTAAATACATTTGCATTACGGCTACACGCAGGGCACCGTTTTAATTAAGGGGACCTGCTCCGGCGATGTGTTTAAAGACCCATTTGCAATGTCTTCATCTGTCACTGATTGCCAGACCGCGTCAGCCTGCTCTGGGCATGTCATTACGTTGAGCCTCATACCCTGAATAACCTTAACTACAATACCCAGCATTGGCTACTTTGCATCACATCAAAGGAGTTTATTGCTGCTTTGCCCCACAGTTTGGGATATCCCCGGGACACCTGAGGGTTTGGGGGGGTTAGGAGGGCAGAGCCGGCTCAGTTTGTGGGTCACCAGAGTGCTCTATTAATGTGAACTACTTTCCATTTTACACCAAATGCCCCCAAAAAAAGGCCTCATCATTGTGCCATATTTACACCACTCACATCATCAGTTTGCTCTGTCCAGCCATGGTCAGATACACTTGCTCAAGGCACTTGTACCGCACTCAGGCAACTGGTAAAAAACAACAGGATGCGAATGATGTCATTTTGAAACGGTAAATGAGAAACTCTCCTTGGTCAGCTGCACAGTTGTAACACACCATGTTGCAGTATATGATGTGCGGATGTGCAAGTGCGCATGCGTCCCTGGCTGCGGTCATGTTTTTCTGCACCTTTGACCGTGGGCAGAAAATCCAATTGACTTGAGCCAATTTCAGCTGGAACACGCCAGGACTATTACATTACAGTCATTTAGCAGATGCTCTTATTCAGAGTGACTTCCAGCACAAGAGAACATAAGCGTATCCATTCAGGCTGAATGGGCAACAGTGTCAGACCAGGCTAACAACACTCCCAAACCAGTGAGTGTGAGCATAACACTGTTCAAGCCCGACCACAAGTTAACTTGTGTAACTTGAGTAGACAAGGGAAGCCAAGTGTACTACCACTAGAACACAGTCAGTGGTAGTACAACAGACTCCCTGGGTGCCTTGAAGAGAAAGCTGAAAACTCATCTCTTCAAGGTGTATCTCTAGTCCACCTTCCTATCTATCCTGTCTATCCCTGTTTTCTATTTAAAAATGCACTCTACACTAGTTTAGCACTTTACTCAGTATCTTACTTTTTGATAACTACTCTTAGCATAGTGATGCACTTATTTGGAAGTCGCTAAATGGTCAACAGCGTCACACCCGCGCATTCTGACGGACGGCGAGTTTGAGCGAGCGTAACGGGGGTGTCGCCGGGCGGGTCCGCAGGTGCGGGGCAGCTCCAGCCAGACGCGGGAGGCGCTGCGCCGGCACTTCCAGGAGCTGCAGACGGCGCTGGCGCGGCTGCTCGGCGAGCGGCTGGCCGCCCTGCTGCAGGAGGTGGACGCCATCGAGCAGGACAGCGTGCGGCCGCTGGACGACTGCCAGAAGCTGATCGAGCAGGGCGTGAGCACGGCCGACGAGCTGCTGAGAGAGGGTGAGCCAGCGGCGCGCGACGGCGCCCCCTTTTTATCACTCCCGGTACTGCGGCGTAAAGGGACGTTTAGGGGTCCGCGCTCCTCTGAAGCAAGAGCGCACGCAGCGTTGCTGTTTTACCGTGTGTTTCTCATCATAAACGGCACAGTGTAAGCACAAGCACACCACCATAAGAGCAGACAGATGTTTCGGCGTTAAGCCGTCGCCGGATGTTTATTTTGGGAAAGGAGGGCGCATCCAGTGGTTCCCTTTGCACTGATTACTTTCAGAGAGTTGAGGCACCCTCTTGAACCTTTTGACAAGTGGTTCCCCCAAGAGTCCAGAATGTTTGCGTTTCCCATGTCAGTTATGCCGCTAATGAGATGAAAAGTGCAATTACATTGTTCCTTTATTATGCCAGTGCAGAGACTGGAAAAATGTAAGTTTGTTTGGTGAGAATAACCCACTCTACCAGGTATGATAGAGCTGGCATATAACTATCTAGTTTTTCCAGAATACTTTGCTACTGGCTGGAGAGGACATGACTGGAGACATGCTAGCTTTAGTGTGAGGGAAGGGGAGTTCATTTTCAGTCATTAAAGAAGGCTTGTGTGCGACAGAAACATCATATCTAAATCTTTATTGTCTCAAAGAAAGTATGTTTCGCAAATCTCATCTGATCTGCAGCATAGAAATCTATTAGGAATATAGATAAACTGAATTAACCTGCATTTTGGGTATGTGTCAGAATAGAGAGGGTCTTAGATGCCAGACTAGCGTTCTGTAAACTCAGTAAACAAGCTTGCTGTAACATTTAAATAGTAAAATTTGTTAGCTATTTTAAGTGTGATGGGTTTTCAGGCTAAAATAGAGTAGCCCAAATTGCCTGTGACATAATTTTAGGTGAGGAATGAGAACCTTCCCCAATGTTATTATTAAAAGCTGCCAAACGTGTTGGTGCATTTCAGCTGCCTTCATTGCGAGAGAGCAGTAAAATATGGATTGTTTTCTTGTGGCTTGTCCTGCAGTGTTCCATGGTTGCGTGGGCAGTGAGTTTTTTAACGCCACTGTAAAATCCCGGTCCACGCGAACCTGCCATCCTCAGCGGCATAACCGCCTGCCGCAGTTACTGGCTGCCAGGCTACCAGCTCAGCTTTTAATCATTTAATAGCTCCGGTTCTGCAGGATTAATTACAAATAAAATGGTGTTAATGAGGTTGCGGACAAGCCGGTTAGCTCACATTAAAGAAGCGCTACAGAAGTCAAACGCTCCGTTGCACAAACATAATATAAATCTAAGCAAGAGAATTTTTTTGTAACGGTGCTCATTCTCCTTAATATTGGAGGAGTCATTGGAAAAAGCACCAGGCTTCTGTGTAAAGCTTGCGCTCTTAGATATTTATACCTAAAGAAAAATTCCTTTACTACATCACTGCACTTCCTCTGTCGCTTTCAGGAGAGGCTGCCATTCGCTGCGGGGAGAAGGACGACAAGCTGGGAAGCTTCACCAAGAAGGCGCTGCAGATTCAGCTGGACAGGTTAGAGCCGAGCGGCGCGAATCGCAATGCCACAGAGGCAGTGCCAGATGTCAGCGGTAGAGAGGTCCTGGCTGCAAACTGACACGAGCCCAACCCGAGCCTGAGAAGAAATCAGCAGATTCTCATTTTTCATTAGACTAACCTGACTTTACGAGGAAAGGAAAAAAGAACGCACACTTTCAGTCTGCATATTGCATATTTAATGACTACCTGTCAGGTTGTAGTCATGCATAACAGTTTACTTCAGATGCTTTCATAGATGTTTTTGTTGAAGCTTCACCTTAAGTGTTCAAACAGTGAGAGAGGCCATGGACAGTGGTGGATCTGCAGTGACCTTAGTGCCACGCATGTATTGGATATTTTAGCCTGTTAGTTAATCTCAGCTAAAGTCGAACTCGAGCCTAACACATGACAGACAATATGGGCCTGGACACAGTCACATTGTATCTGCCCTGGGGACCAGGCTTTAGTAGTGAAGCTGTAAATAGGATGTCGCTCCGATCGTTATCACCTCAGCAGGGGTGGCGTCAGAGGAGTGTGACTCACTCGGATTGGCTGAAGTTGCTAGAGTTAGGAATGGTGGGATTGGGGCATGCCTGCTCCCCGCTTCCTGGTTGAGACTGTGGAATCTGGCGGAAACATTTGGAATTCCAGAGCGGAACCTGCAGGAGCATGTCCAATAACACACCAATGTGTCTGCACCACAAAAAATCTGCACGTAGCTGAGGGAAAGAAACACACAGGTGTCTCCACAGATCCCCGCTACCCCTCAGAGAAGTGCTGGTGATGAGACACAATGCTGGGATAGTCCCCCTCTGTTCTGAGGTTACAAATGAGAGTTCAGTGCTCGGTTTGTTGAAGTTCGAAGGTTATTTCCACACACAGTGATTTAGTTCTATATGATTCCCTATGAGCAGAGGAAGCACTGGTAGGGTGCCTGTTTGGCCTGGCCTGTGAATTTAAGCCTGCATGCTGGACAGATCCGATTGGTGTAATCTCTAATGAGCTGCGGAAAGCGTCCACTGGGGTGTGTGTAATCCCAGCGGTTTGTGATCGAAGTGTCGGCTTTAATTCGTCAAAGCACGTTGCCGGTGTTTAAGGAGCAGAGCTTTTGATGCTGCACTTCTGAAACAAGCTGTGATGAGTAACTGTATATTCCTGTGTGTGTGTGTATGCTCTGTGTGTGTGTGTGTGTGTGTGTGTGTGTGTGTGTGTGTGTGTGTGTGTGTGTGTGTGTGCGCTCTCAGTCTCCCCGAGGTGCCCGCGCTGGTGGACGTGCCCTGCCTGTCTGCGCAGCTGGACGACTCCCTGCTGCACGTGGTGCGGGAGCGCGTGTCCCGGCACGGCAGCGTGGCCTCGCACCCCCCCGTGCAGATCGAGGAGCTGGTGGAGCGCCCGGGCAGCGTGCTGGTGCGCTGGTGCAAGGTGAGGCCCCGCCCGCCCCCTGACCCGCCGTACCTGCTGGTCCCGGTCCCGAGGGGGCTGCGCTTCGCTTAATTGCGTCGTCGTGCCGATTCGGCTCCCGTCCCTCACTGAGAACGGGTCGGGGAAGCCTCGACCGCGTTCCCCTCGACCCGCGCCGTTCTCCAGTAATCCCCCGATTCCCACGGCAGGCTCTGGGGCTGAAACATTCCACGGGCGCGGCGCCAAAGTCTGAGCATGTTCCTGCCCTGTAGCGTGCCTTCCGAGCACCTCCGAAAGCAGGACAGTACACGAAAAACAAGACGGCCCAGTTCGCTAAGACAGCTAAGACAGGAGACAGAGGAGTGGGAAATGTAATGACAGGTGTTCAGCACGCCAGCGCATTAATGAGCCTACAGAAGCTGAAGGCCCAGAGGCAGGTATGCGGCGGTGCCGCTCTAACAATGGGCCCGATCCGCCAGGGTCACATCACGCCCTGCTTTCCACACGCCCAGTAACGAGCAACGGAAAGACAGAGCGCCTTTCAGAGCCTCCTATTATGAGAACCTTTGTAAAGACCTGAAAAGGGCTGACTGATGGATTTGTGTTGTCACAGTAAAAGGCAGACTCCAGTTCGATCATACACTCTAAACCTCACACGTCGTTTGGGTACATTGGGTATGCCCAGGTAAATACACCGCGAGGTTAGAGTTCCTTTGCTTAGGGGAAAAAGAAAAACATTAAAATGACATGTTCCTCAAAGATATCTGGTATGAGAGGTTTGGGGGGATGTTACTGAAACATTGTTAAAATGTTGCAACACCCAAAGGACCAGGAGGACAGGAGAGGATTGAGTAGGCGCGGCACCTGTGGGTTGAGGGGAAAGAACAGCTCACAGGGCCTGGGTGTGTATTTACTGTGAAACAGCAGTGTCCCTCGGGGCGGCCAGACAAACAGCAGCCTGTTCCAGAGCGAAACACAGTGTTAGAGGGAGATTAAATCTAAAGAGGAGCCTGTCACGCATAGCTGTCCTTAGTGTGACCGGGCTGCGCTCTGGATTCGCATGTGTGACTTCACTGACGCCGTGTATATATGTATTTATGCATGCAGCTGCACTGTGTGTGCATGTGTGTTTATGTAACTGCATATTGTGTATGTGTAACTGTTCTGCCTGTGTGTACACGTAGGTGTGTAACTACTTTGTGTATGTATTTGTACTGCCAGCATGAGTGTGTCTAACTACTCTTGCATGTATGTGTACATGAAGGATGGCACCGTGTGTGTAACTGCAACAATATATATGTGTAGATGTGCATCGGTGATGTGAGCGTGAGTGTGACAGTACAGTTTGTGTCTGTGTGTGTGTATGTGTGTAACAGTGCTGTCTCCACGTGTGTGAGCGTGTGTGAGCGTGTGTGTGTGTGTGTGTGTGTGTGTGTGTGTGTGTGTGTGTGTGGTGTGTGTGTGTAACAGTGCTGTCTGTGTGTGTGTGTGTATAATAGTGCTGTGTGTGTGTGTGTGTCTGTGTCTGTGTGTAATGGTGCTGTCTGTGTGTGTGTGTGTGTGTGTGTGTGTGTGTGTGTGTGTGTGTGTGTGTGTGTGTGTGTGCTGTGTCTGTGTGTGTGTGGGTCTGTGTGTAACAGTGCTGTCTCTGTGTGTGTGTGTGTGTGTAAGTAACAGTGTGGTGTGTGTGTGTGTGTGTGTGTGTGTGTGTGTGTGTGTGTGTGTGTGTGTGTGTAGTGACTGTCTGTGTCTGTGCGTGTGTGTGTGTGTGTGTGTGGTGTGTGTGTGTAACAGTGCTGTCTGTGCGTGTGTGTGTGTGTGTGTGTGTGTGTGTGTGTGTGTAGCGGTGCTGTCTGTGCTCTCTCTGTAGGTGGATGGATGACTTTGGTGGATGATGACTTTGCGGTGCAGGACTACCGGCTGCAGTACCGCCGCAGCACGGCCTCGCAGTACGAGGACGCCTACATCGGCAAGGACTCGGACTTCCTGGTGCTGCACCTGGACCCCCACACCGACTACCTGTTCCGCGTCTGCGCCCGGGGCGAGGGGCGCACCGAGTGGAGCCCCTGGAGCGTACCCCAAACCGGCTACACCACCCTCGCACCCCACGGTACGCCAGCACATCAGCTGCCTCCGCTGCAGTGGGAAAGTCACATGTGTAGTACAAAACATAATATTACATTACATGATGTTAGCATAGCCTTATCCAGAGAGACTCGCGCTGCTTGCTGTTTTTAAGTCATCCATTTATGCACTGGATATTTACTGAGGCAGTTCAGATTAGGTGTCTTGCCCAAGGATATCACCACAATGGTCCTACCTGGGAATCAAACCGGCAGCCTTTGGGGTTATGAGCCCTGCTCCTTAAACACTACCTTCCACTGACGTCCTAGTCAAAAACTAGTTGTTGGCTAAATGTGCGCACTGCTGTGCAAAAGTGCTACACACAACCAGGAGTCACAATTCATGGCTGTGTGTACCCGCCTAGATGGATAAAAAGGTTAATAGAGGATTGTGCCAGCACTTAAAGAAGCAGCAACACTGTGAAATAGGTTAGATCATTTGATTTTAAGGAGTGGTATTCAAAGCATAATTAACTAATGCAGAGAAACATCACTGCATTTGACAAACCCAGGACCAGAATACCCAAAAAGCTGTCAAAGAAGTGTGGGCAACAAGAAAATAATACTTTTAGAAAGCTGACAACTGTTGAGTTGTATTGACAACACTGGCAAGATGCTCAGACATCATTGTCCATCCATCAATAGCATGAAGGTCAACTTAGAAAACAATATGTTCTTTTAGCAACAGGAATGTGTTGCTAAAAGAACATATATTAATACATCTTAAAGGGGACCAAGACTAAAAGACATTTGCTCACAGCATTAGAGTCCTCAGGTTTGGTTTTGAGAACTGCACAGACCCATCATGTGTATGGTATGGCATTTGGATGGGATGGTAAACCAAAAAAAGAATGCAGTGAAACCATCCAGATAAGATAAAGATGGCTGAACAGGCACAGTTCTGATGCTGTGTCCCCCCTGTGTGTGCGCACAGTCATTATTAATCCATCTCTCTCTCCCTCTCTGCGCAGAGTGGCGTCCGGGCAGCGAGGGCTACATCCTGAGCAGCCGCAGGAACATCGCCATGCGCAGCGACTCCTCCCCCTCCCGTGCTGGAGTCCTCTACTCCAACGCCGCCACCTACTTCTGCGGACAGACCCTCACCTACAAGTCAGTATATCCTCTAGTCTATAACCCCACCCCCCTCTTCCTGGTATGGCCCCTCCCCTCACTTTAAGATCCAGTCAGGTTATAAATGCTTTATTCAGAGGCTGCAAGAAAAAAAACCGAAGCAGCACTCACCACCTGACCTTGTTTTATCTTCTAACAGTCTGTCTCAGCTGATCTGTTGTAGTGTTTGAATTAAACTCTGTGAAGATTTAAATTGCTGATTTAAAAAAGATGTAGTTGAACTGTTAAAAATAGGAGATGCTGCAGTAGCTGCACTGTGTGAAGGTTCAGAGATGCTACTGTAGCTGTACTGTGTGAAGGCTTAGACATGTTGCAGTAGCTGTACTGTGTGAGGCTTCAGAGATGCTACAGTAGTGAAGACCCTGGCGTTTGCGCCACATCTAGGATAATGGCGGCCGGCCAGATGGACAAGCGAGACAGTCTGGGCGTGTGCGTGGGGTGCGAGAGCGGGGAGGAGTCCCTGCAGAGAGACAAGGCCGTCTGCATCTCCACCAACGGTGAGTGCAACTCGGGCTCTCCTCATCCCTGTGCCTCTCAACTCAGACGTAGGGGTAAGCTGATGGATCAGAGGTCCACTTTTGAAATAATCCTATGCGGAACTTCGTGGGGAGTGTTTTTTGATCATTTGATCCGACTGCACCTTGGCTCCCCTAACCAACCATACCTGACCTTCTCTTATTTATGTAGTTATACAATCTCCAAAATGACAAAATGTCAAAGTATTGTAAATGTTTACCTGAAAGGTGCAGCCTGCAGTAATTGCTATCACAAATCTATTTTAGCATTGTAGCTTCTGTGGTATTGTAACATAGTAAATTGCAACTTTCACAACAGCTTCCACAACAGTGTTTTAGGAACTGACACATGTTCAGATATGGTCTGCTTTGATCACTGTGTACTGTTGCTCCTGTTATTGTATCAGATGCTCTGTATACTTGGTCTTTCTAATTTGCTCTGGACAAGAGGATCTGCTAAACGATGGCCTCGTACACTTTTACAATTGTACAGTATTGAATACAACTGAAAACGGTCCTTTGCCCTTTGCTGTGGCTTTATCCACACTTACTGCTGTATCAAGGTCATGCCCAGGTGGGCTCATGTTGCTCCTGCTCAGAACAAGTATCAACGACTCAATTACATTGTCAGCTAGAGAGAAACTCAGCAGGCTGCCAGCATGTGGGGACAAATTAGCATCGTTCGCTGGAGAAGGATACAAACACAAGAGTAGGAGTGGATTTTAAAATAAATTGCTAGATGAATATAATTACAACTAATTTCAAGACGGTTCAGTTCAGATTACTTTTTTGCAAGCCATTGTGTAACATGAGGTTCTCTAAAACAAGGTCCAGCAAACCCTCATTTTTCTTCCCACAAAACCAGCATGGGGTCAGAATAAGGCTGTGGTGAAGTGAATTTAGTGCTTCGCCGCAGTGCTTTTGTGTGCTCCAATGTTCTTTGCACTGCCAAAGTTCCAGGGGTACCCCCTGACCCCTCCACCACACAAGTTATCGGAGCCCACTTGTGTCGCTCACATCTCCAGTTGGCTCAGGCATGTTGTGAAGCATTCAGGATTTCACGTGTAGGATCTTGGTGAGAAGAGTCCTGTCTTTTCTCATTCGCTTCCAACTTAAGCCATTACGTCAATGATCAGGTTGCGGCAGCCTTTGTGTCAGATTATGCTAGCATGACCAGAGCCATATTATGGATTTCCTTTGATAGGAACATGATTTTAAAAGCAAAGAGGAGAAGGGAGAACTCGCTGAAAGGTCTCCTGGCTGTGGTGACTCTTGGTCTTTCGTCTCACCAAGCGATTCCCTTTCCCATGGTGCAGGCGCTGTGTTCGTGAACGGCAAAGAGATGACCAACCAGCTGCCGGCCGTCTGCGCTGGCTCGGCTGTGACCTTCGACATGGAGGTGGTCGGCCTGTTCCCCGTCAGCAACAACAACGTCAGCGACGGGGCGAGCTTCAAGCTGCGGGTGACCATCGGCTCAGGGAACAGGGAGGTGGTGTTTGACTGGCTGCTGGACCAGGGCGTGGACTGCCTGTTCTTCGGCTGCTCCTTCGTCCACCCCGGGTGGAAGGTACTGGTGTTCTGAGGCCGGGCCGGGCCGGGCCAGGCTCCGTTGGCAGTGGCATCATCGCGGCGCCTAAAGGGACGAGCGGGGAAGCCGGCGCCGCCAAACCGCAGCCAACAAGAGCCACAGCACCTGCGGTCAGGTTCGCAAGCAACAAACTTTTCACTCCTCCCACTTCAGGGAAAAAGTGTGACCTGCCAGCTCCGACTGGCTGTTTACAGATTTCAACTCCACGGATTCTGAAATGCAATCGGCTAGTGGCAGTTTCAACAGATCCACATCACGTGGCTTGGACTCATGGTGGCGTTTTTAGATCCAGTGTAGCAGCTAATGGTGTGTAGAGCCACTTAACCAGAGTATGTCGGAAGAACAATGCCACGCCACCAAAATCCTTGCATTGGGGCAAAAAGCTGGCAGTACTGAAGCAGGGGTTCTCGCAGAAACGAATCTGAGGCTGAAGCCGAAACGCTGTGATCGGTGCTCACCACAAATAACAGGGCTGTGTCCAACTGGAAAAGCACCAGAGAAAGTCTCACAAAAAAGGGACCTGCCAGGAAGTGGAGTCCAGAGATTGTCGGACATGCTCTGAAAATTTCTCTGGACTTCATCTCCCATGAGGCTCTCAGTGAAAGGTTTCGCGGTGCTCCAATTGGATGCAACCCTGCTCAAACCCTGCAGCGGGCTCCATTAAGGAGTCTGGAGAAATGGCACTTCTGCAAAACGATACAGAACCCTTGCGGCTTTTTTAAATTTAGTTTTATCTTTTGCTGAGACAATCGTAACAGTATTCACAAAGTATAGTTAGCTTTTTTTACAATTGGTTGCTGGAGGCTGAGAGAGTGCCTTGTGGCATTTTCATGTGAATTTCTTATTCAACCAATGTGTCCATCAGTCCCATAGCGACTGATGTGAACTTCTAAAAATGTGACTTAGAAATATTACATACTCATATCAAACAGGTGTCTGCATAGCTGAGCTGTTTAGGACACTAGCAAAAACGTGTTTCACTGTGTAGAGCAGTCTTGAATGTAAAGGAACAAATATTTTTGCAGCACATAAGCAGCTCTGTAGACAGTCATGTCCCTCATTCAGGCAAGTGGCTCCCTCACAAACAAAAAAACCTGTAGTAACTTTTTCTACTGCTACACAGCGAAAAAGGCAGCAGAGTAGTCCCAGCCCATAAACAGTACCTCTTCTTGCTTTGTTTTCCACTGCAGTCCTCATGCTATGGCCAGCATTTAACTAGAGGCAGGTTCAAGTGAGTTACAGGTACCGAACAGCACAGTGCTTTTCACAGCACCACTTGGACTCCTCCATTCTCTCACCCTCACAACTGCTATACGTCAGGATACAATCACATGCTGTTAAATCCTCAAGACACGATGTGTGTATGTATGTGTACTTGGCTTTAGATGCTGTGTTAGGAATGAACAGGGTGTTTTTCTTTACGATGTCAAAACAGACACTTTAAGCAGTACATTTTCTTAACTCGCAGAACAAGGCAAACGGCGAGGAACATGGTGACGAACGCTGTGGTACTTTTACCAACTTTTACACAGCAAAGAGCCGACCGGGGCTCAGAAGTGACTGGAAAAAAGATGTGTGTGGTGGTACCTTCACCTGCGACTGGCGAGCCGTTTTCAGAGCCATGTAGCTGAAGCCCTGCTGGAAGAAGCCTGTGCTAAATTCTTGTGTTTGCGTCTGTTGTGCCCATGGAAAACACTGCTGTTATACCCCATGTTCATTCTTTGAGATACAATGTTCTTGACTCCATATTGTCTGTGTCCAGCCTATATTTTTAATATGTATGAAAAGCCTAGAATTTCTGCAATTCAATAAATTGGCTAGTGAAAGTGGTTTTGTTAATGACTTGCAGCATTGTAGCATATAGTAGAATATATATGTATCACTCAACCCCCAAATGACAATGGTAAAAAAAATCTTTTATTTTAAATAGAAAACAAACATTTTCTATGACTCCTTTATTACAAAATTCACAACTTTAATAAGCTGGTTTCACATAATGTTGGTTTGTGAAGTTTCTTCCATTTTTTTCCTGGGCCATCAAAAAAAAAAAAAAAAAGAGAAATCTTGTGCAAATAATGCCAGTCTGTTTTTCAGAAGCAGTAAAAAGCAGTCAGCTTGCTCGGAAAACAAAACCACACGAGTGGGTCTCGGATCCATGGATCTGCCCGAAACCCTGCCCTTCTACCCCTGTGCACAGCTTCGGCGAGTTAAAGCAAAAGTTGAAAGGAGGTTTTTGTCACTTGTCCTTTTGAAACAAAACCTGACTGACATTGCTAGGTTTGAAAGGTTACACCCTTTCAGCTGGCGAAATGTAGGATTTCCAAAAAAAAAAAAAAAAAAAACTAAAATGCATGCCCCTTTGGTCTGTAAACTCAATTTAAACTCCATTCGAAGCCTAACTTCAGAAAACAAATTCTGCCCATATTTCTTTTTAAAGTACAACTCCTGACTTTTACAATCTGATACTCATGGTGAGAACGGGAGAGAATTTTCACATTTTATATATATACTGTATATACACATTCTAATAATAGTTTATAGGTATGTTCTAAAAGACTTCATAAAGGGGGAAGGGGGGCCTCCTTCCAGCGTTTTAAAATTGGAATAAAGAAGAGATGCTGGCGCGCTGTGAAGCAGCACTTTAACCCTTTGTGAACATGAATGCAATGAGTTGTGGAAGAGCAATGAGGTGATGTAAGTTGGGGGGAGGGTGTGGAGGCTGTCGGTGCTTGTTGCTTGGTGGGTCCATCCCTACACCACCGACTCGGCACAGGCAATAAAAAAAAAAAAAAAAATCAAAGTAGTCCACGTTTCCATGGAAACAATGTGTAAACATCAAGCATGAGCGGGTCCCTCGAAGGGGAAGGGGGGTGGCGGGACCCTGCCGGGAGGTTTGGTTTCTTCATCCGTGTCGCCGTCTGCAGTGGAATACCCTGTGAGCGGAGGACAGGCGCACCCTTGCATAAAGAGGGACACAGCCGAGGGGCCCTGCGTGTGTGCGTGTGTGTGTGAGAGTGTGTGAGTGTGAGAGTGTGAGAGTGTGTGAGTGTGTGTGAGTGGGCTCTCTCTCTCTGACCCTTCAGAGTCCAGGCACAGGGGAGCCCCCGGGGCGCACCCCTAAAGGGCCACCTTGAACTGCAACAAACTAAACGAATCAAAGTCAAAAAAAAAAAAAAAAAGTTTATGTTCAAGTTTTCAGAATGCATCAGACAACCCATTTGATGACGGGGAAAAAAAAAAAAACTAAATAAAAGCCTGTAAGAGTCAAATCTTTGAATCCGTTTCAACTCAAAGTGTTGTCGTCACGTCTTTCCAAACAGGCATCTAAAACAATACAAGTGCTAAAACAGGTCATGATTGCTGTGCGGGAAAGGGAAGCTGGCCAGGAGGAGGGGGCACGGATCCTCGCTTTGATTCGAATCCTTTTCGTTTCTCTGCAGTAGTAAACCTGGGCTAGCTGCATCGCTTTAGTTAACCATGTAGACACGGGAGAAGATGGGAAAAGGACTGTAACGGTGATGGAGGGGTTAGTGGGGCGGATGACGGGGGGAGAAAAACGGGTCCCGGACAGGTTCGTGTTTGAGATCGCGAAAACGGACCGCTGCTCGCCCGTCCAGCCAGGGCGGCCCGACGCCGACTCCGTGCGGCCGGCACCCGGTGCCTGTTTGGAATGTAATTCGTCTCGACTCGGGTTCCGACCGATCCCGGCTCCGCTATGAGTCATGAGGGAGGCGGGGATGGGGGCTGGGGTATGGAGCCGGGTTTCAGAGTTTCTGCCGCTTGCTCTGTGGCTTGGGGAGGCCCGGGGAGGGCTGGTCGTGCTCCTCGTGGCCGCCGGCGTCGCCGCCGTTCTCCTCGGGCTCGGGCGCCTCCTCCTCCTCCTCCTCGGCCTCCCCCTCCTGCTGCTCGCTGCCGCCGGCGCTCCTCTGCAGCTCGCGCATGCGCGCCATGGCCTTGTCGATGGTCACGATGCTCACCAGGTTGAAGTCGTGCATGCTGACCAGGTGCAGCAGGAAGTTGCGGCACAGGTTCTTCTCCACGATGTAGGGGCCGCACTTCTCCACAAACAGCATGCAGGCCTGATTCATCTGATTGTCGGCGATGAATCTGCGGAGAGACGAAGCACAGCGAGGTCTGTCACAGGTAGGGTATTTACCACCTATAGTATTCACACTTATACATGGCATCAGTGCGATGCAGTGCTAAGGAGCAGGGCTTGTAACACAAAGGATTCTGGGTCAATTCCCTGGTGGACTACTGCTGTTGTACTCTCAGGCATGGTATTTTACCCATAAATATCCTGCTGTACAAATGGGTAACATAAAACATCTGGGTAACAATATCTGCTAAACTACTATAACTGGACAGGCTGGAAGGTAGTGGCTGCACTGTTCTTGCCTGTGTGTGTGTGTGTGTGTGTGTGTGTGTGTGTGTGTGTGTGTGTGTGTGTGTGTGTGTGTGTGTGTGTGTGTGTGTGTGTGTGTGGAGGTGGGAGTGGGTTATTTCAGAGTTCAGATGTTCAGTCTGTGTACACATAGCCCTCTCTTCCTCACATAGCCGTCTCCAGTGTTTGAATGAAAGGGTTCGACTGGCTGTGTACACATACCCGTACTTCATCACATGCAGATTCCAGAGCTTCATGACCTCCTTCTCGCCCTCGTTCACATCCATGAACTCCTCTATTTGCTGTGGGGGGGAAGGGAGGAGAGGGAAGGGAAGGGAGAATGCGGTCAGAGAGCCATCGCCCCAGGGCTGCTCCACTCCACACAGTGCTGATGGCGCAGACCTGGGTACAGTCAGCAATCGCAGCACACAACCCTCATGCACTGAGGGTACAGGTCTGGGTACAGTCAACAACTGCAGTACACAACGCTATGCAATTAGGACACAGGTCTGGGTGTAGTCAGCAACCACCACATAGAACCCCACCTTGCCACTGTACTGCCAGGCAGCAGTGGAGTGTCGTCGTAAGGAAGCAGGGCTTGCAACCCAAAGGTTTCCAACTGCATTCCCAGGTGGGGCCACTGCTGTATCCTTAGGCAAGGTATTTAAATCTAAGTGCCTATGTAAATATCCAACTGTATAAATACATAATGTAAAAATAGCAAGCTACCTAGGTTGCTCTGAATAAGAGCATCTGCGAAGCTAATGCAATGCAACAACCCTCCTGGCAGTTAATGAAATCAGAGAATTGAAATGCCTTATGGTCTTTGTGATGCAGAGTTCTTGAGCAGGGCCACAGCTGGGCTGTAGTGGGGACTGGTTTTTGCATCAGTGTGCTGCTGCTGGGAATAACATGAGCTGCTGAGTGCAAACCTCAGTCACCAGCGTTCATTTCTCATGACCTGTGCGGCACCCATCTGAGGGCAGTGACTGATCAAGCGCACTGTTACAGTCAACGTCAAATGACGTTATAGTCGCTTCATCTATACAATTTCAAAACATACCATGGAGCATGTCATTTTTGCAGCTTTTACACAAAGCTGCTCCTGTTCACCCGCTTTGTTTTTTTTATGCCAGTACACTTACAGGTTGCCCTGGCAGAGCAAGGCCAGTTTATTCCACCACCATGTGTTCCTGGTCACTGTCAGGTGCTGGGCTTGAAGCAGAGCCATACAGCTCAGTCTGCTTAGCCAACTGAGCCACTCGGGAGCCTCAGGCATTCCCACAATTGTGTTGTTTATTTAAGGGAGCCATTATTTGAGGTAATACGGTACTCAAAGCCACCAGTAGCGTTATGTGTGGGGTGGATTCCTGTTCTGAGAGATCGGCAGGGCAGACGCTCACCGTGATGGTCTTCTCCCTCAGCCACTCGGGGTCCCTCTCGTCCTCGCTGTCCACGTCCATCTCCTGGGGCCGCAGGGGCATGCAGCTGTCGCTGTGGAAGTAGAGCCGGTTGTGGCCGCTGATGTAGGTGCGCTGCTGCTCCAGCTCCCCGTCCTCCGACTCCAGGAACTCCGACAGGCTGGGCTTCGTGCGCTTGGGCCTGCAGGGGTGACACAGACATGAGGATGCCGCTCCCGAACTCCCACAGGCGATGAGGCCTCCAAACCTCCACTCCCACAGGCGATGAGACCCCTAAACCTCCACTCCCACAGGCAGACCTTTTCAAACCTAGACTATGAGGTTCCCCCCCAACCTCTACTCTCACAAACTTTAAGACCCCTCTACCCTTTGCTCCCTCAGGTGTCAAGACCCTCCCAAACCTCCACTCCCAGAAGTATTAAGACATACCCAAGCCTCCACTGCCACAGGCATGAACGTAACCTATGGAGGCCGCTTCAGGCCTCACTATCCTGGCTACGTCAACTCAACTCGGTGCAAGCAGGTTTCTCTCTACCTTTTGGATGGTGTTCCCATGGTAGTGGGGGGGGGGGTCACAGGGCCTCACCTGCACACCAGGACATGGGTGACGGGGGTCCGCTTGACGGGGCCGTTGCGGCTGAAGGCGAAGCCTGGCTGGCTGTGGATGTCCTGCGGGTTCCCCACGTACGAGCCGTCGTAGCACTCGTTAATCGACACATCGATCCGCGCTCCTTTCGGGTGAGGCTGGACGAGGCGGAGGGGGGGAAAAAAGGAGGAGGCGGAGTCAGCGCTCAGACAACAGCCCCGCCCACCTGCTCTACAGAAAACTGAATCTAACAAACAATGCGCACTGGAGCTCCCCAGTCAGGCCTCGGCTCTCACCACGTAGCTGAAGATGAAGCGGCTGTGGGACAGCTTGAGGTGCTTCAGAAGGCTGTAGAGCTTGCGGCAGTTGAGCGTGCACCAGGGGCAGTGCAGGTCGTCACGCGCCTCCGTCTGCTGCCTCGTGTTGTTGTTGTAGAGGAACTGCGGGGGGCAACAATCCAATCAGTGTGTCATAGAGGTAACGGCGCTGTGGCGTGGTGGTTGGGGAAAGGAAATGGCCTAACTAGGAGCTGCTGTAAGCCATCGCATTTACCTGGCTCCAGCGACTATCCAGCTGAATGAGAGGGCAACATGTGGAATGTAGCAATAAGCAATAAAGGTAACTGACTGTCGCACACCGACGGGGTCACTCTTCAGACACGAAGAGTCCCTGTCGGTACCGGTTCCTCTGTGGTGGAATGAACTCCCCACGGAGGTCAGGACAGCGGAATCGGTGGCCGTCTTCCGACTTCCGACAAGACCCACCTCTTCAGACTGCATCCCGGTTCCACCTTAATCCCCCCCTCCTAAGTACTTGCTGTTTATTTTACATGCACTACCGTGACGTATTCTGGATTCTGTGCTCTAGTGACTGATGTATGGTAGTGCACTTGGCTTCCCTTATCTAGTCAGGTTGCACAAGATTAAATCAGGGGTAACTTAGGCTTGAATAGTGTTATACTGACACTCACTGGTCTGGGAATGTTGTTCGTCTGGTCTGACACTGTTGCTCATCTAACTTGAATGGACACACTTATGTTCTATTGCACTGGAAGTTGCTCTGGATAAGAGTGTCTGCTAAATGACTGCAATGTAGTATAAAGCAATCTGCTGGTAACACACTTTTAAATGTAAACGTCTGCTGTTCTTTTGCAAAGTGAATACCCTCAATTGCCCATAATGGGAAGTAAAAGCCACTGCAGAGTAAAAGAAAACAGTGATCAATAGGGTTCAGTAAATAGAGGCCTTGATCAGACGACTCCTGACATACACACAGCGTGTGTGAAAATGTTCAGGAGCATTGGCCAAATTCAGAAAAAGGCGTGTGGCATTCCTCATGCCGAAAGACGAAGACAAGGGAGAGAGGGATCCGTTACTCACCTGGTAAAATATGCGCAGCTTCTGCCGGGGCTCCACATGTACCTGCTCTCTCTTTGTCTGTATGTCTGTGCTCACCGAGTCCTTCACAGCTACGAGAGAAGGGGGTCGGAAAAGAAAAGAAAACACATGAACTGACCCTGGAAGCAAATCAAACGCGAACAGAAAACTTCCGGGATTAAATTCATAAGCGCTGGACCGGCTGGGGGAGGGGAGAGACTCGGGGAGAGGGATGGCGGGTAGACAGACGGACAGAGGCGCCACTGAGGCCTCACCTACGGCCTGAGGGGGCTTGACCGCGCTGGGCCGGCTCTCCACCGCGCTGGTGTCCGAGTTACGCGTGGCCAGGGGCTTGGCCACGGGGGCGGTGGACTTGTCGTTGGCGTCGCCCGTCCAGCGAAGGGTGAACTGGAGCGTGGGTCCCTGAGAGAACGTCTCGAACGGTGGCAGCCACTGCGGAGACACCCCCCCCCAATCAGGCGCTTTTGCCCCGGCCGCCGAATTATCCCCGTCTCATTGGCTACCCGATTCTCTCCCCCTCCACCTCAGCCAATGTGTGCAAGCAAGTGCTCTGGTGCAAAAAGGCTGCCGTGCACCACCCAGGTGGGTACTCCATATTGCTTGTGTTGGGAGTCACAGTGCTTTCAGATCCTTCAAAGGCTTCATTATTAGTGTAATGCAGGTGAGACCACTTTCATACCAAGTTCACTTGTGAGTAATATGCATCCTGGTGTCACTTCAATCTTTCTTTCTCCCCCAATTTCAGTTCGCCTCATTTCAGCTCAGGAAAATTCATTTGCAAACAAATTCAGTTTCCTTTGTGCCGGTCACTTCCTGCTACAGACAGATCAGATCTGTTTCACGCTGACTTGGTTGCACATTGCAGCTGATCCACTGCACTAGGTTTAGCAGAAGTTTACTGCACTGGAATGTCCCTAGAGAGCATTCAGGTATGAGGGAGCATACAGACACGCTGTGCTCTGAGCAGTGGTTTCATAAATTAACTTGCAGAAACGGAACACTGTGGGGAGAAAAATGTTTGCTTCCAAACGCTTACATGCTGCACAAATGTTACGGTGGACTAAAATCGCAAAGGGTTTGGCTCTGATGGGCCCATCAGTTCCACTGTTTTAACCCATACTGTCATGAAACTGCTGCCCTTATATCGTACAAAGTGAATCAAACAGCACTTCTACTCAAATAGAACAGCCAGATGTACTGGGGGAAAAGTGCACCTGGTCTAAATCTGATAGCGCCATCTGTGGTCGCCAGCAAGCGTTAGAGAGGCAAGCCTGTGGCCAACTGAGCGCACCTTTCCATCCAGAATGGTTTCCCACGTGGCTCTCTTCTTGCTGACCGGACACTCCTCCATCTCCTGCATGGACACCTCGTACTCCCCGTCCAGCAGCTGAAGGCGCCTGAACACACAGGGAGAGAGATCCAATCCGTAATGTGCTGGTGATGTTTCCTCAGTGCCCTTACTCTAGGGTTATTTCCTTTACAGTGTGACACAGAGGAGTCCACCTAACCGCTCTATCAGGGAATGGCCAAACTTCAAACTTCAACTTTATCAAAAAAGGAGGTTATGTAGCGTCTGATAAGTGGGCGAACCTTTGGTTGAACAGTAAATCGATATACACTTCAACCACATTGAGCTGTTGTATGATACATGTATGATAACTGTGAAAAGAGTATGGGTAGGTGTGAGGCTGAATGATGATTTCAGCACGCAATATGACAACTAATTAAGCACAAAAATGCAGTCAGTTAGCATGTCCTAATGTCCCATATGCATTATCCAGTATTACAGATTATACACAATACTGTCAGAAATCAAACATAAAGCAAACTGCTTATGCAAGGAAAAACAAGCTTGGGTTTGAAAGCACAGTAAACTGACATTTGTCAAGCATGCATGGATAAGCACTAACATTAGATCACTCTGGTCGTATCCTCAGGATTCAAATGGCACAGAGGATTGCTGGACTGAGACACTGTGCAGTGAGAAGGATCTGTGCATCTACACGTGCATCACTTCTAATGATCATAAGATATTAGAATGAGCTGTGCAGAGGAAAAGAATTTTATCCAGATATCTTTTCCATGTCTTGAAAAACCTCATAGCTCTGCTGTGTCATGTTTGGAAATGGCCCTTATTCTTCAACCTCTGATGCATCACTACCAGTGGCTCCAGTGTACACTACTACAGCAACCAGTGTACACTACCATGGTAATCAGTGTGCACTACCACAGGCCCCAGGGCACACTACTATGCTAATCAGTGCATACTACTATAGGGCATAACAGCTCAGGCAAAGATGTGAACTGTGCCCTACAGACAACTGCACTTCCTCTAGATGCAAAACCATTACACCAACTGTATGCAAATAACTGGAAACAACCTAGCAACTACAGTTTAATCTTAAAAGAAACACTCCAAATAGCCTGCACTGGATAGCCATGTGCTCTGTAATATTACAGCCAGCTGCAGTTTAAATTCTTCCACTGAGATTTTGGATGACACCATCCCAAGTGTCTCAATGTTTTGTACCACCAATGTTTGGCAACTGGGTGCCCATTCGAAT
Organism: Megalops atlanticus; assembly: GCA_019176425.1. Taxonomy (NCBI): domain Eukaryota; kingdom Metazoa; phylum Chordata; class Actinopteri; order Elopiformes; family Megalopidae; genus Megalops; species Megalops atlanticus. The sequence goes on from CM032893.1 coordinate 8,556,373, forward strand.
AAGCTTACAGACGCGCAGTTCCTTTTACAGCCATTAACTATGACCCAAAATGACCTTAGGCAGTGAAACATTTCTGTTACGACTCAACAGGCCCATTCATCGGGTGTAAAGGCCAGAAAATTTATTCTAGTTTTGCAAGCTTCATTTCCTTTTTTAAAAAACTCTGTGCTTCTACAGTTCAACTCTCAAACAAAATCAACAGATACCCTCCAAAGACAAGTGTTCACAGAGATACTGGATGGAGAGGAGAATCTGCAAATGCGGTCTGCAGAGGTGCAGGGCAGTCAGACAGCAGCGGATCTCCACTAAAAACACGCAAACGGAAAAGTTTTCAGCTACCTGAAACCTTACGAGGGGGAGTGGCCGCGATTTCCGTTTTCCAGGAGTCTGGGAACTCTGGCCCCGTGGTCGCTGGTTACCTGTTCTTGTCGAAGACAGTCATCTGGGCAACGAAGGTGGTCTCTCCGTCGTCTCTGTGGGAGGAGTTCCTCTTTTTCCTGTTCGGAGGCTCTTCCGTCACATCTGGGAGAACAAATCGGGAACATAAAACAATGGGAGAGGTTTAATACGGCACTCTGAAAATTGAGGGTGAATTTTTATTTTGTGCAAATTAAAATGGATTGAAGACTGAAGAGTTTCGAGAATCCACATCCTCAGGGAGGGTCGGCCCAAAGGACGTGGCCGGTGACGGAGAGCCGGTGGTACTTGCCGATGTTCTCGTTGGTTTCGCCATTGGTGAGCCCGTTCAGCTCCCTCCTCCCCGGCCGGGACACCCGGAACAGGAGCGAGTAGGACTTCACCATGTGGCTGTTGCTGGGCTCAAACTCGTTGCTGGACACGACCAGCGAGGGGAAGGTGCCCGGCTTGGTTTGGCTGCTGTCAGGGTTCAAAGGCACCTGCTTTTTACCTGTAGGCACTTGCTTGACCGGGCAACTGACATCCTAGAAGCAGGAAAAAAAAAATCCCTCAGTCAATGACACTGGCACCAGTCTTTTCCTAATTCACAAGCAAATCATATTGGCTGAGATCTCAGATCTAAGATCTCTAACTAGTGATCACACTCTTGCAACAAACGTAGCTAATCATCTTGATGTTGATGATAACATACAGTTACGATCTTATGTGAGACTGTATGAAGGCGACTGGCAATAATGGCACTGTGTAGCCACTCTGCTAATTTACCTCCAAGGTTTATCTGGCACATCAGACATGTCTTAGCTCTTATGCAGGGAAAGAGCAAGAGAGTGAAATGTGCCTCTGCAATAATAACCTGAATCAAGTGTGATGGCACCTTTTAAACCACCTGCAAGGCATTACTCTTCCTATTCATTTCTTTTGGAAAAAATAAAGGTATACAAGCAGCTTAGACACAAAAACTTTTGGCTGACAACTCAAAACTTTTCTTGACAGGTACTTTGAAGATTAGGTTGCCCTTGAAGATCCTGAAATCCTACCTGTTCCTGTCAACCTCAAATCACACCTAATAATTATTTACTTGTGTATGTGACATTTTACCTTCCGCTTTTTGTGGCAGACTTTGACGAGTAGCACCTCTAAAGACACTGAGTTTTGTTCGTTCTCTGAGTTTTGCGATGGCTTTTCTAGTGAGGTCAGGAAGAGGGGGGGAAAAACACCAAGAATGATTAGAACTGTCTGTAACTGTTCACTGTCTTAGGGGTTTGACAAAAGCTAAAGCCAACAAGCAACTTGCAACTGAAAACCAATACAATCTATAAAATCATGCACACAAAAACAATTCACAATATGCACATATTTTAAGTCTTTAAACAAATTGAGACGTACCAATTTTATGGAAGAATCCAGTAAAAGTAAGTTGTAGATGTGAAGCCAAGCTGTGGGGACAAAACCAAAATCGGAGGATTGCAATGTAAATCTAGCCCAAACCGTATAAACCTAAAGACACATGTCTGTTTCAGTTATAGAGGCTGCTTTACCTGTGTGACTCCTGCTCTCCCCGCATCTTCTCCACTTTGAACAGCATATCATCCACTTTAAAGGACTTCCTGGAGCCAGACACAAAAGACTGAATCATAATTTTGAAAGCAGTACGAATAGGGAACCCTTAAAGTACTCTTGAAGAACAAGTCCAGAAACTGAGCTCTTCCTTTCCGTTTTGATGTCTGGTTGGTGGTGGCTCTTCCAATCATACAATTGAAATGAATGAAGGAAAGGAGTGTAAATTGGGGTGTCAGTTTAACTCCCTGTAAATAACAGATCGTGGAGTCACCAGCACACAACAGGAGATGAAAGCTTATGTCAGTAAAAACCCTTTAAGACTTTAAAAAAAAAAAAATTAAACACAAAGAAAAGTATCTCACTGAAACATTAAAACTATGCAGGCAAGATCTAACATTGAATCCATTGTTAAAGGTAAGCACCCCAAAGATGAAAACAGATGGAAATTTAAACATCATATTGCATCATGCCAAAACCCCATCGTTCTCTGCTGATGATGTGAACAGGTTTATTGGAGGCCAGAGGTTTTCATTAGACCAGAGAGTCAAAAACGCTACCTCTTCCACAGCAGCTGAGATCTGAAACCAAGAGTCTTATTAAAAAACATACTCTGGGCACACCGATATGTGGTTTATGCCATTTCGCTGCTTGAAAATGAAAACAGCGCATACTCTTGTGCTGCGCACCAATCTATGTTTTGTTTAAGATGCTGGGATTTTCCAGTCATTTCAAAATGTACTAGTCACTCTTGAAATGAAGCAATGTTGTGAATTTCTCTGCTCTTCTGGTTGGTAGTCAGCCTGCTGTGTGCCACTTACTGGAGAGGGCTGGGTTCTTTGTTTATGAGATGCCTTTTGCAATTTCTAATTGTGCATTTAATTAATACATATGAAACACATCAACGTCTGCATCTTAGATGAGGGCTCTCCTTTAAGGGTGAATCCCAGCTGTTTTCCTTTGATACGATGGATTCCACAGTCTCTGCCACGGTAGCTTACAGGGATTGGAGACAGCCACCCCCACATCCTGCTCTAAAGGGAGCTACTGTCAGAGGACTCTCTGGGGCGCAAGAACATTGTAATTACACCAAAGGCTGAGGCAATCGCCTCCTTACAATTCCTCATATTAACACCTGAACCAAATACATTGGTTCTCTTTTTTCAACTCACACACAATGTAAGACAAATTTTGAAGTCTACAATCAACATTCACTCAACATTCAATTCTGAGCTACTAGTGCAGGCCAGCTGTGTTCTTTCTTAAAAACTGTCAAGTCAGGACTTTTCAATGACTTTTAAGAATAAATGTTTGAGTTGGTGATTTATATTGTTTGAATTTGGTGATTACCCCAGCCATGATGCCATTCTGAAGATGGAGTCATAGGAGAAATACTTGTTTATAGGCATTACTTCCACAAGATTGCGTCTGCATGAACACTCAGGCAAATGAGTCACCAATGACTTTTGGTCTCATGACCAAATTTATTTACAAGCGTTATGTACAAGCTAATGAGCTAGCCAAATTGTTTGAACTACTTAGCAGACTGACTGAGTTAAAGGTAAATGATGTTTTTAAATTTTAAATTCATTTTAAAATGAATTTTTAAAACTGGGAAGTTTCAGTTTACTTTAAGAACCATGGGACATCTGATTACTCTCTAAGTTCCCACACCAAAAATATTTACAGATATTAAAAGACCCTGGAAACCCTTTAGACCAACAGTAGTTCACTAACTTCTCATTTTTGTTTTGGTCAGCTGTTTTACTGACAAACTGCAATTTTGTTTCAACGTGACGTTTCTCATTTTTAGTGCAGACCTTGTCTCACTGGTCAAAAACATTAAGCTGTCACTAACCAACACCCTAGACAAGTGCAGTCCAGTGTGCATCGACATCTGCCCATTTCCGCTCGTGTCCTATGTTTTTGAACAGTATATTGGGTGTTGTCGAATCTGCAGCAGCATTTTAGGTGTGTTCTGTGTAGCAAATGCAGCATCAAAAGGCGTACTGAAAAATGCACACAGCAGGATAAGATTGATAACAGGTTCCATTTTGTGAAGAGCCTGTGTTTCAGTTTTTGTCCCTACCCAGGATTGTTTTTTTCCAGTGCTTATTAATTACTAAATTCAATCATGTTTAAAGTGATTCTAATGTGTCCTTTTCTGGTTCTATAAAGAGCCAACAATAACAGACAAACAAAATGTATATAAAATAAGCATTCTAACTTTTTCATTAAGTTAGATGACATAAAATAGAAGTGTACAATTCAGTTTAAGATGTTGTTCGACGAGCCGTGTTAGGTATGTGAACAGTCTGCATGGTTTAGCATGTGCTGTTCATCAACGTGAAGACGACTAGGTGACAACTAAAAACAATGCACAGCAGCACAACATTGAGTGTGCCATGGCAAATAAGATCACACAATTCAACTCCATGCCCTCAGCTTTCTAAGAAATTACAACAACCTTTTCAGAGTTCCGTTCTCAGAAGTTCTCTAGAAAGGAAAAAAAAATCACAAGACTCATGACAGGCTATGATTTGCAGGGGCAGCAATCTAACTGCGTGGAATGTGCAAAGTCCCCACATGTACTGATATCCCTAAAAACCCTCCTGTCTCTGAGAGAACACTCTGCAGCACAGAGCCGCTCTGATCTCCCAGCCCACATGCCCAAAGCAGCCGTGGGAGGCCTCTTCTGAATTACACCATGCGGCTCCTAATGGGGGAGGCCGAAACACACCGCACCCACATGGGACCCTTACCGCTTGACAAGGGCTGCAAATTGCCAAGACTAAACCCATTAAGTCAAATGAAACAATTCCAACATCTGCCACCCGTGCAGTTGCTGAAGGGTGAACACGCCGTTTCAAATTAAACTTTGTACCTGTCTACCACGCCCAAGCACAAATAAAGGTGTTCCTTTCAAATCAGTAGGTAATTATTTCACTGAAACATTGCCCTGATTAAGGCAGAGCAACACCCATATGCAAAGAATGACTTTTCTGAAGAGTGGAAACAAGAACCCGACTATTTTTGGAGGCTTAAACAAGGCGATTTTGATGGTCATTTCCACATCCAGCTTTGGGAAGCTGTGAAAACAGGCTCGGCGAGACGCCGCACTTCAGCAGGAAATGGACCCTCTTCAGAATGCTTCCTATACACAGGGAGCGCTTCCACTGCCATACTTAAATGTTTCTGTTCCATTTGGGGTTCTTCTTAAAGTCTTAAAGCAGACATTTAATCAATCATACAGCATTCTAGTTTACACCGTTTTAATCACACTATTTTAAACCCATTTTAAACAGTCAAGAAATGCTATATTTATGTTAAACATTCACACAAAATCTGTAAGTGACACTGAACAAATGGTGCTTTATTTACCTTTTGGCATTTGTTCTTGAGTTTCTGTGGGACATGTATGTGAGTGTTCTGTGCAAGAAAATAGGCTGAAATAAAAGGAAAACAGATCTGGTTAATGAATATAGCAGAGATAAGATCAGCTCAACCTATGCAAGTATGAAATGATAGGCTGTATTACAAAATGCATAGACAATTTCATAAAATAGGAAGTGGTAGTACTGGAGCTTTTCTTTTTTTTTTTTTTTCCAACAAACGACTTACCGCAATCAGGTTTCTGGTGCGGAGGAATCTGTAGATTTGGGTTGGTTCTGTAAGCAGAAAAGCAACAAGCAGAATGTGTAATGCACTTTTCACAAACCCCAAAATTCAACTCATTGAAGCTATCATAAAACACAGCTACTGCCACTTAAGCCTCTGAATAGGAAAACATCAATAGATCTATCTTACCAACATTATCAATATGATACTAAATGTGTGGCTTTGTATTTAGCAGTTCCACTGACAGCTAGTTTGTACATTGTCCTACTGAGCACAAACTTCAACTTGTCACCTTTGCTGAAGTAAATAATAAAGAAAATTTTGATGACAAATAAAGAAAATAAAGAAAATTATGATGACAGCTGCGACTGCAAATTGTGCTATGGAATGTTTTACCTGCCTTTGCCTGTCTGGAATAACTAAACTTAGTTTAAAAGGAAGATCCGCTTCCATCCGAAAAAAATACTACGTCCCTTTGCGCACAGCACACAACAGCCGGGGAAAGGAAACATTAACGTTACGGAAAATACCGCTACTGTTAAAATTTAAGGTCCGATGGGAACAAACGTAACATTAGGAAAAACACAACCTACACGGTGCCCATTTTCAACGATCAAAAAGTCATATCTTAGCATCCAACTCTGTCAAGCAGAATTAGGTAACAGTTAAATTATTACCTACCGAGGTGGTTCGTTATACCTCGTCTATTTCACCTGATAAATTTAATAAGCAAACACGGCATTGTTAAAACAAGCGTTATTCACAAAAGAAAAATAAATCGAAATGGAAACCCTTGCTGCCAAATGAATCGTCTTCTAACGTCGGCAGATTGAAACAGGATTCAACCAATTTACAGTCAGCGAGATAGCAAGTCAACTACCCACTAATTACTTAGTTACCTGTCATCGTGCACTCCGACTGAGTTCTTGCTACAATGTAACAGTTAACTGTCTGTTGTTGCAGACAACCAATAGACATTACTGGCTGCGGTCGCTTTATTTTAGTGAAGCCATCTATAGCATGGACCCACAAACCGCGCAGCTAGCTAGCCGCACAAGACAAACGCATATGAAGGGACCAAGTTAGCTAACCAGCTAGCGATCGGAGACATGACAATGGACTCTGAATACTGTCTGTGCAGGTGACTGGTTAACGTTAGCTCACAATGTTGCCAGCCAGGTCTATACTCCCAAGTTTACACATGATCGAACAGACTGTACCAAGTCATCCTACGTTAGCGAACTAGACAGCGCATTCGGCACTGTAAGTTAACGCAAACTAGTTGGTTAGCCGGGAGGGTTGTTAATTAGGCAAGCATCTAGGGTGAACATTAGCTAAATAACATAACTGCTGGGTAGCCACCAGTGTGAGTGTAGTTAGTCTAACTAGCCAGAGGCTGAAGATGTAATATGTGAACATGAACGGCAACTCATTCCAACCTCTGCTAGCCAGATAATAACTGCATTAGATATTCACCATGAGGTAGCTAGCGTTAGCTGGCTTGGGGAGCCGACTGAATGGAATCTGGTTAAGCAAATCTGCTAACTTTGTCAAATTAACTAACAGTAACAAGCTAGGTGGCCGGCAAGGAAGGAAGCCACACAGATTTTGGGCTTTCTATTTAGCAAACTAACAAACTACAGTCGCTAGGTATTTTTCAACATAGCCAATCACCTTCATAACACCACACACACATTCCATGCTTGCTGCTAAGCTAGTCCATCTTGCCCATGCACAACTAGCTGCTAGCCAGCAATATCACAATTAACCACTTAACTAACGTTACAAAGTTGGGCCACTTCATTGCAGTATTGTAGCTAGATAACCAACTAGCTTGCTAGCTAAGGTTACATGGCTAGCCAACTACCTAGTTAACTAAACTAAGGTCATCATGCGAGCTCGCTAGCCACTTTTTATCATGAACTAATTTTTCAACACAGTCAGCGGACAACAACTCACTTTCGAAGGCCTGGAGGAACAGCTCATGATCGGCTTGAAGCTCCATCTTCGGTTTCTTCACTGCGGCCATCACAACAGCCGAGGACGGGTACACGCCACCGTTGGCTTTACCACCGGTACCACAGCCCATACCAGGACCCGAACCCGAGCCACCGCTCCCCGACCCGTGTTTCTGGGGAGCCATCAATAACCACGCCGAATTGCACAGATATTAGAAATAAAAGTAATTTAACAAGTCCTTTTTTCAAAACAAAGGACACGAAGACCTACCTAGCCTCTTTTAGCCAGAAAGCATTGGCCAGCTAGCTAAATTGTGTTGCTTGCTAGCTAGCTAGCTGGCTAGTGGCTAGCTATCGCCCCGAGTTTTGGCTGAGAGTCTAGGGAGCTAGCCTGAAAAAATAGCTTGGCGGGCTCCTTGTGATTGCAAAGCTAACTAGCTTTTCCACGAAAAATATGAAAATAATAACTATTTCCCTATCGGCACCAAAAAAACTAGATAGCCAGCTAGCTAGCTAGCTAAGTCCTGTAGCTAGCTAGCAAGCTAGGTATTGATGTCTCTACAGCCAGTTGCTCGGGAGAAGCCATGAAAGAATTATTGCAGGCGGTTTTAAATGGCGAGATTCTAATACTGTCGCTAAAAATAACTAGAATATCATTATAACTCCAACTTAAGCATTTAATAACCTTTTCTCAGCCTTCGAAAAGGTACGTATGTTATACGGGATAGTTTTAAAGATTAAAATAAATATGTTAAGAGCACTGCTTCCCCCCAAACCAGACAAAACTCCCGTTTGACTCCCTCGCGCACGCGATGTACCGAACATGCTGTGTACATATTACCCGCCCTCTTTCAAAATGTGATCGAATAGACGCTGTCGTTTGAGCTCCGGCGCCCGTTATTGGCCCGACATATTTTCAGTCTTTTCGTAGACGGGAGCAACAAGTTCGGTAGAGAAGTGAATTTGCCGCTCGCGCTCCTTTCCTCTTTGAAACTATTTTGCGGGAAAATCGCAGCGAACAAATGGCAGGGTGCATCATGGGCACGGCGGCCGGTCACCAAATTAGAAGTCTGGCTGTCGGTGAATGTGCAGCGGCATGTTGTGTCTTTTTCCTGTGTATACGCCGGCACAGAGAAGAAAACCAGCACTTTGCAGTATATCTTATCTTTTGACCTGTCACAGGCATGTCTTACAGATATTCTAACTACAGTTGTATCATACACTGTTTGGTTAAAACATACCACGATGCAGACATACCGGTTATTACCACGTATTCGCTGACGTTTGCTGTTTAACTTTGTGCTAAACTATTGATTCTCACCACAGATTGTTACACAATATAATTCGATGCAAATTATTTGTATCACGCACGCTTAATTTATTGCAACACTGAAAACTTGCAATCTGCGGAACTGAATTTAGCGAGATTTAAACAATCAGCCAATCACTGTTCGAACGTATAGTTTGAGTCCCAAAAGCAAGTTAGTCAGGGTGTGTGAAATACAAAATTTAGTTTTCGGTATAGAGCATGCAATGTATATATTACCAATATAAACATGTTGAGCAATACAGTAATTCAGGTTTAGAATTGTACCCTCTACAAAGGTAAAATGGTAGTGTCCTACCTGGGACTTAAACCTAATTTCAACATTAGTCTCCTAATGATCTTGAACATCTGATTTAATTTTCTTTGGGAAGTTATCCGTTCTCTTTTAAATATGTATATCTGATATACAAATGTCCATTTCAAATGGTGATTTCAGTCCCATTTTCAGTAATGTAAATGAAAATGTTCATTTAAGCAGGCTGACATTCTTTTACATAATTCTTCAAAATATGGTCTAGTAAGCCCATCTATCAAGGGGGTAAAAGCATGTTTGCATGAAATGAAATTACATTGTTCAATTTAATTTTATCACATCGCCTTACAGCCTTTTTCCGTTTGAGCCTGATTTATTTTATTGAGTCAAGTATCATTTTATCAAGTTACCTTTCAAGCTTACTGATTTATTTTATGATCTTGAGTTTCATTTTATTGAGTTATCCTTACATTCAAGCCTGCTGGTCCATTTTATGAAGTTATCTGCTTGCACTTCAGTACACCACCACTTCTATTTTTTAAGTCTGCTTTTATCATTTTGAGACAATATCAATGTGTGCATATTTGTCAATTAAACGCCTATCCACTGATGTAGCATCAAGAGCATTGACTCTCATTTGGCTTGCCTTGGTCTGTTCAGCCAAAAAGAGCATCTCGCTATATGATATGAAAATATTTTCATTCATGATTAGGTTATTTGCTTAGTTCCAACTGCTGGCTTGGAGTGTGAGTCAGTCCAACAAGACAATGCAGGAAGTTTCAGGGAAGACAAACCAAAAAAAAAACAAAAACAGCCAGGTCACATAAACCAACCTCCCCTTGTGCTTTATTAATGCCATTAATGCCATGGATACCATACCGTTAATACCAATGTGAAGCTGTACAAATAAATGGGACCTGGCAAAGTTATTGGTATAATAAAATAATGAGGCCAAAAAATAAATTAATGCAAACATGTACCATAATAATGAGTTCTTAGTTAACAAGTGAGTTGGGGGAGGGGTTCTGTTCCTTTGGCTGGACTTGGTGGACTTGACTGGACTTGATGCGTTTGTGTATCTCAGAAAGCTGCTGCATCTGAGGGTCTAAATCCACCTGAAACACAAGGTGCCATCTGAACCAAACAAAACCCTATTCCTAACCCTAAAGTACAGCCATGTATAATCTATTATGAGCAGATACTCAGCTCTAGAGTTCCTTCTGTCCTCCATCTAGTAGGTTCCTGTTCATAACTGGAGTTTCCGCTGCTGTCTGCATTCCTATGCTGACGGATGTCCTGTTTTAGACCGCACCTCTTCAAGAATGGTCACAATGAGCCAGCAAATCAGAGATCAGAACACATGCAGCTTCAAAACATGTAGAGAACTGTCCTCTAAACCAGGGGCACGAGTCTGTTCCCAGAGGGTATTTATATTGTTTTTTGTTTCAGGCAATTACTGTGGCTGCATACACAAACACTGACACATTCCTTTATCATACCATAGTAAAACATCTTTGGATAGGAGGATACACGCATAGTCCTCAGCTGACATTCACAATTCCATAAAAATGTGAGTTAATGACAAAGTAAAGTGACTTGGGGTAAAATGATTAAGAACTAGAAGTAGGCAGCAGATCCAAAAACATATCAGACTCTTCCTGCCACCCCTCCCACCTGAGCCCTGCTGATCCTGCCATTTTCCGCCACACCACAACCAGGCCCTTCAGGAAAGGCTTCTGTCATCTCCCTGGTTTTCAGTGCAACCTGTCACCGGTTCTTTGCTCACTTCTGCAGAACACTGAAGGTACCGGCAGAAGTGAGCAAAGAACCGGTGGACTGGGGCCTGTGAAAAACCTAAAGCCCAGATGGAGACCTGTGAAGGAATTAATCAATCAATCAATCAACCAATCAAATGTTATTTGTTATGGTTATCTTATAGTGCATTTTCACATTTGAAATCGTAACAAAGCACTGAACAATGTGTGTTTTCCAGAACTGAAAACCAAGAAATTTGTGAGCCAATGGGAAAAAAATGCATTTCCTGACCCTGGGAAAAGGTAGTCGAGTGACTCCTGGAAACCAGTGGAATGGCATCATTCCAGTGGAATGGTTCATTGTGTCAGTTTGAGTTTGAGGCAGCTTGTTGGCCAAGGGATGGCATGGTGAGCTCAGGCAGGCTATGAGGGAGACCTTCCGTTCAATAATGATGGGAAAACACAGTGTGCTCACATAAAGTGAGGTTCAAATAGACCTTCATTTGGCCTTGTTTTATTCCCCCCATTTAAGCCTACAGTGGAACATACCTCTGCTCACTTTTCAATGCGATGCTCAACATGGCCAAAGGTGGCGCTGCAGAGACAGGTCTATTTTTAAAAATCCTTTCAAATGAATGTTAATCTGACTACGCCGGAATGCCAGTTATATGATTTCATTTCTGCCAACTGTAACTGAGCTTGTGTTTGTGCTGGGTAAGTAAAAGACTCACAGCCAGCAGGGCACAGGTGAAGTGCGCTCAAATGCAGCCAGTGAGAAAGCTGTAATCAGAAATGCACGTGCAGCCTGTCTGGGCATGAGCACACAGCTCTGAGCCGCTGCAGCGTGCAGTAGAGCTCCACCCTACAGGCAGACTGGAGGAGCAGTTTCACATGGTGGCATGGCGCCGGACTCCTAACCCAAAGTTTGCTGGTGCAATTCACAGGTGGGTCGCTACTGTCAGACCCTCAGGGAAAGTAAACAACCCAAATAAAATATCAATAATATCAACCCTTAATAAAATATTCAGCTGTATAAATCGATAACATGTGAAAACTGTAAGTGGTGCAAGCTTGCTTAGGACACGTGATGTAAAGATGTTGGAGCTGTCGGGGGAACCCAACCACATCAAGGCTATTCCAGGAAGCCCTGAAACGCACCGGTCCCGAGGGAACACTCATCACCAGCGCAGAAAGTGGGGCAGCTCTCTGAAACTCTTGTCCTAATTTCGTCTGAAATTCACACAGCGAGAGGCATCCCCTGTCACAGGAGAGTGAAGACTAGGGTGGCTAGATTAAATTTATCCAATTTATTTTCCTTTTTTCTCTTTTTCTGTGCTTAGAAAAATAACTAAAGTGCTAAAACCAGTTAAAAACCAGTTTAGAAAAAAATCTCTTGACGTGGCAATGTGTGGCCTCGCAATGCGCACAGTAAAGGAATGTAATCCCACACACTCCGTAGCTGTGCGTTTAGGATTACAAACACCCTTACGTAACGCACTCACCACCACAACAAAGATACAGGGATTAAAGAGACCGTGAGGACTCCAGTGTTGACTGGCTGTCCTTGGGTCGTTCCAGTGGGCCGAGTGTGTTAACTGTGCTCCAATGTGCTCTCCGAACTGACACCATGGTTCTGTTAGTGTGTGAAAATCCACAGCCCTTGTTGGACTCCTGACCTTAACGCCGGGGTGCGAAGGTGACCTCATGCCACTTGTGGGTGCAATACAACAAAACCACGACGACAGGACATGGTTTCCTCACATGCCATGGTCACGCGAGTGCAAAAAACACACGCTAATCCTGGCATAAATCTCCTTATTTCTGTTGTCGTGCGACAGAATTGGAACATGGCAGAGCGGTGATGGCCATTTGAGTTGTGGGCACATGTGTGAACGTGCACCACTGCTGCCAGGAACCCTGAACAAACAGAGGCCTTGTTTCAGGTGCTGCTAACCCCCACTAACCTGGGCACTGCAACCATTCCTGCCAACTAGAACACACGACTAGAACCAGCGGTCAGACCAGAACTGGGGGTCAATTCCTCTTCAATTCATTCAATTCCAGAAATGAACTGAATTCAGTTGGTGAATTGAAAATTCACCCCATCATGTTCAATGAAGATTTTTCAGTTCATGAACTGAATTTCAATTAATTCCCTGCATTGCCTGAATTGGCATGGAAGACAGCCCCACTTTTGAGCAGGAGATTGCTGCTAGTAAATCTGAGCTCCCAATGCATGGTGTACACATGATCTGGTCTTAGGTGCAGCAGATATGTATGTGTGCAGACCATACACACCCAGACTATCTGCAGAACACCTAAAACTCCTGTCTCTCTTTTCAGGATTCCCAACAGATAAATTACTTGGGTAATAATACCATTTGGCTCCCAGACAGCGGAGATGCAGTGATAAGGCACAAGGCTTGTACCCCAGAGGCTACTGGCTTGATTCCCCAGTGGGGCACTGCTGTTGTACCTTTTAGGAAGGTACCTAACTTGAACTATCTCAGTAAATACCCAGCTGCATAAATGGGCAATGTAAAAATTCCAAGCTATGTACATTGCTCTGGATAAGAGTGTTTGCTAAGCAAATGTAATGTAAAAAAGTGGATGAGAAACCAAGGCAGCAGAGCTGGTTGTAAAACACACACGCTCAGAGTATTAATAATTACTATTACATTATTTGCTTAGCAGACGCTCTAATCAAGAGCTACTGCCATAGCTTACATATCACCCATTTTCTACAGCTGGATGCTTACTGAAGCAATTTGGGTTAAGTGCTCCTTACCACTGCATCACAGCAATTCACAAACTGCCTCTTCAGACAGTCTAGTGCTCCAGAATGTCTGGGAGCCCCCTAGATTTTCCCAGCATGTCCAGCTGCCCACCAATAAGAGCACTGTTCCTAGAATGGAGAACAATGGTGGAATTTGTGTCCGAAAAAACACAAATCACCTGAAGTATTAGTAAATAGTAGATATGCTAGCTGTAGTAAGCAGTGAAATCGCAGCAGGGCGGCCGACCCCATTAAAGCGTGTCCCAGAAATCCATCTCATTTACGTGAGCTGCATTTCAATAGCCCTCTTCAATATATGCCCAAAATAAAGAAATAAGGATGGTGCCATAACAGATGGTGTATGTTGTTTTGTGATGTGGAAAAGAGGAGCTGAGTCTTCAAAGCTGACTGTGGGCTGGAGCCCCAGAGGGCCACAAAATCTGGAACAGAGGGAGGCCCTTTAGAGTATCATGTGTGGCCCCTGAAGTGAGCATGAAGCAAAAAATATTATTTTATTGTTTATAAATATTACTGTTATATTATCATCAAAAATGTTATTGTTGGGTACTGTGGAAAATATAGAATGCTATTGCAACACAAACACGAGTGCGCTCTTGAGCAAAGAGTGTTGATGTCACCCCCATCACCCCAAATCCAACCCCACAAGCATAAAATAAAACAAGATTTCACACACGAACACACAAATACATGGATGGATACTTGCAAAAAATCTGACAGTTCTCACTTTAATACAGGAATTGGATATCTGAGACCATCTGACAGTGACATCAGTAAATTCTAGCTCCTGCTGTGGGTCACGTTGGTCACCCCTGGACTGCAGGCTCCACATGCAGAGATTAGATTAGAAGTGCCCTCTGCTGCTGACCAGCATTTCCTGGGGAAACACACTTCCACTGACCCCTGACCCTGATCAGCCAGGACCTCCCACTTACTCTCAACCAGCCAAACATAGCTGTAGTGTGGTTATCAACCAGGTCAAGCTACAATCACTATTGTAACTTCTGCAGGACATTGCTTTATTTAGTTTTTAATTAAGTTTACAGAGTGTTTTCTGAAATGACACACTGACGCTGCCCTACTCCCAAAACTTTTTTTAGAACAAAAACCCTCCTCCTTTTCAACCATCTTATTTTGCTCATTGCTGATCTAACCCTGTTTAACTTACAGTGCACCTTGAAGCTGCTGTGATTCAGAAAGCAGCATTCAATATGGAGCAAGGGTGATGGCAGACCTGAATTACACAGTTACATTTCATTTACATTTTGTCATTTAGCGGACACTCTTATGCAGAGTGGTCTGTAAGCAGCCACACAGCAGTGCACCCTGGAAACAAGTAGATTCCTCTGGCACACAGTTACAGGCAGGGTCAGGTCTTAGCCTCTGAAGACATGACAACAGATAGCTCTTCAGTCAACACCGATCCGACAGTGTAGATTGACACATTAGATCTTGACTCTGAAAGTTCCACTGAAATTCATTACATTCATAGACTGTCAGAAATCTAATGTACCTGCACATCAGTGAGGTTTACAGTCAACGCTACCATTTAAACAGCAAGGGACAACCACAGTAAGAGCTCGACAGTGCACTGATCACGCGGGTCACATGACCCAAGCCAAGTCACCTGTGAGGCAATAGCTGCAATTGCTGCATTGTGCTTTCAGATGGGAATCGCCCCACTCATGTGAATTTGGGGTGGATCTGGGTGTGGCCCACTGAGGCTGTTGAGCAGATGACTGCCTTGGTATGGTAGCCCAACATTCCTAAACACAAGACAGAAATTGCACCATCATGGGCGTTCACACAAAAGGGAAAATGTTGGCTGGCAACCATGACAGCAGTGTGCAAGACACCATTAACTACAATGGAATGCAACTGTATTATTGTTGTTTTATGATGCCCGTTGGCGCTCCCCGCTGCCTATGTGCAGCCCCAAGGCCTCATTCCTCCTCAGCTCTGTCCGTGGGCTGTGTGCTGGTCAATAGTGCTGTGGTCCACCTCCGTTAGCCGACAGGAGAAAACAGGACCAAATGGGCAAACCAACATGGCAGGCCCGTTATGAACAGGACATGCTCACCTTGGTTTCTTGTACCATTGAACATAACCAGCAGCAGCAGGGCAGCACTGGCAGCAGTGGGGCATAGCTGAAAGGAGCGGGACTCATAATGAAAAGGTTATCACTTTAATTCTCCATTAGGCTGCTGCTGTTATACGCTCAAGCAAGGCACCTGACCCAAACTGCCTCATTGAATCTCCAGCTCTATAAATGGATTATGTATAAAAAAACTAAGCCGTGTAAGTCACTCTGGATAAGTGTGTCTCCTAAGCAAATGAAATGCCAAATGTAACCATGGTGAGAACTGGATGTAGTGGTTTGTGCTGAAATTGATTAATCACAGCCTTATATATTTTTGCTACTGTCAGTATGCCCTTCTATTTATTATATGGGATTTTTGAAATCTATAAATCTATACTTTTTCAGCTATATTAATCAGTACTAGAATATGTACATCTTTTTAAAAATACATAAGAAAAGGAGGACATGTGTCTTGAACAGGCTTGAATTACGGAAAATTTCATGATGACTTTCCTCAGTAACAGAGCAGGGCTGATGCTAAAAGGAGATCACTGGAGGAAACCGAGCACAGAGGGAAAGCGTTGTAGTATCAGCACTAAATGCTAACCATTTTGTAATGGCATACTGAAACACCAGTGTATCAACTTTAAGATAACTGCTATAGTCAAACAAAGAAATGCAGCAGCATGACCCCTCCCTGTTGGCTGACCTTATCAGATCACCAATCCTCGATTCACAAACACACCATGGAAACGGCCACAGAGGGTATAAAAATGGACAACAATACCGTGCAACATTCAAATATTCAGATGGGATCCAAACTGTCAGCACACATTTACAGTAATTAAGGTCACTTTAAAGACATTGTCCTATTTTAGACAATACATAACCTCAAGGTGTGACTCCCTCAATACCACACTAACATGATCGAAGCAAGGTAAACAAAAATCACTAAGACTGCTCCCTGAACAATAAATCTATGAACTGTTCCACTTGTGCTGTTAAATGATCAGAATGACATGGCTCTGGAGAGAACAGTGACTTCCTTAGGGGCTCTGTATTTCTGCACTGAAACTCCGATTGCGTGGGCTGCATCCTCTTCCTCGTGTTTTCTCCCGTGACACAGCCAGGGACGTCGGACTTCTAACTCACAATCACTGCGCGTTCTCATTTTTCCTTTTAAGGATAACACCACAGACAATGCAACAGATGAGGCGCTGTGCCGGCTGGCGAAGGTTTGCTGCAAACATGGATTCCTGTTTCCCTGCACTTATACAACACTGTCTGGGATCTTCTCTCATCATTTGTCAACACGACCTGTGTCAAGGCAGCGAAGGGGTTCAAAGCGAAAAAGCAGTCTGTCGGTAGTGTCCCTCCGGTGCGGAAAAGTTGGAGTGTTATGCCTGTGGGCATCGACCCCACACCCCTCTGGTGCTGGTGCCCATCGCGTGACGCCCCCCCTCCCCCTCAGCGTTTCCTCAGCAGGATGTAGGTGAACAGCAGGACCAGGCTGGCGGACAGCGCCCCGATGACGCACTGGTGGATGGTGATGGCGCTCTCCAGGGCGTGGATGCGCTCCTCCATGGCGCTGGTGTGCAGGTAGTCGTAGATGGAGGCGCCGATGCTCCACACCACCCAGACGGCGTCGACCACGGCCTTCATGGTGGGAGACACCATTGAGAGGGCGTGCGGGCCCAGGGACACGCCCTCATAAGACACCCCCGCAGCCCGCCTTCTCCGCCCTCCCTGCGGAAACACACACACATATATAGGCATGCGTGCAAACACAGACACGTACAGACACACATAAGACAGCAGCGAACACACCATTGTTTCTCTCTTCCACACTGTATGGAACACTGTGAACAGCTATGGGTAGCTTGCGAGTCATCCACTTGAGATCAAGGAAATGCATGCATAGTAACCTAGATAATTGTAACACATTAACCAGTAAGGATAAAATGAGCAAATAGATCATCTCAGCTGCAGACAGGAGTGAAGCCTGGGGAGAAGGGAGGGCTGGACAGGAGGTTTACACCCTGCCTTTGTTCAATGTAATGGCTGATGACAGAAAATAGTCCCAGCCGCTGAAACAGCTGCTCCCAAAAAGAACAGTTTTCTAGAGTAATGAAAGGTTTTTGTAAACAAATTTTACTACAAAACTGGCCATACTCTTGCGTCGAAAAAACACACCTGTGCCGTGTGTTATGGAGGAGATCAAACAGGCCACATCACCGTGTTTGTGTTTCTTCTGAATGACAACCATGGGAGAATGGAACTCTGGCATGACGCCATCGGCGTCGCAGAATCAGCTGTTCAGTAAAGATGACCAGGCGTTACCACTCGCACTGTTCACTGATAGGGCAGGCTGCATCCCGAGAGGGGTGTTTACGCGATACTTGCAATGAATTGTTTTATAACAGGAGTCGTGGGTTTTGTCCGTTACCTGTTCATTTTATGCAAAGTAGGATCAGCGGTTACGGAACTGTAACATTGTGCAGAATGTGTTCGAAATATTTCCACCGAACTGTTGCCTACGGCTAACAGGATAGGGAACAAAAACTCCAGCATCTTCTTTAGCATGCAACTAGCTATCTAGCTAACTACAGTTTATGATCGATGTATGGCTAGCTACCTGGCTATCTAGCTATATAGATAGAATATTTTATATTGTTGTTTTCTAGTATTGTTATGATTGAACACACAGACATGCAATACGTTGCTAATGTTTTCCTTAGCAAGCCGTGTCATTAGCTAGCTAAGTCCATGGCTTCAGCGAAAACATGCAGATTTAGCTAATCTTGTCGCCGTGAGATGCACAGACTCCTATAACTAGCCAACGTGACATAGCTTGACTTAGCTGGCGAACAACTACCATAGAGCAAAAGTCATATAGCTTACGAGCTATGACAACCGGAGCAATCATATCACAGAGGCTTGTCAACGCATACGCCATAAAAAAAAACATATTCGTTTTCAAGACAGCGGGATACTCACCAAAATCTTGCCGCTGCACAATAAATCGTTGTGAGGCAAGCGTTCCACATCCGTACCAACCAATGTGAGAGTGACGTTAGCTGAGTAGCCAGATAGCAACAGAATGTCAATTCACTGACGATGTCAGGCGCTACTCCTCGCTGCTGTTCTCCAGCACGTCTGGACGATGAGCGTCCATAGCACGCAGTGTTGGGCGTGTCTTCAAAAATAACTGCTCCGTTGTTACAAAGTTTCTGATTCAATGATATCACTAAAATGTAACTAGCATTGCATTTTACGCAGCTAGTTTGGCATAAACACTACTTCTTAACTTTCTAGGTGTCAGCCAGTCATTTGAAATTCGTTGAATGTAGTTTCTACTATTTCATCCCTCAAAACGTCGTAAATTATCAAACAGAAACTTTGTGCTGTGTTTGAGTAGGGCAATTATTTCGCTGCAACTCTGTTAGGCGCGGTGGCCAAGTGGTAAGGCGTCGGTCTCGTAAACCGAAGATCGCGGGTTCGAACCCCGTCCGTGCCTCAGGAGGTTAAGCTATACCGAAAAATTTTTAAGCGTATAGAATCACCAAAGCAGCATGAATTCATCACATGCTTAACAAGCAAGGGATAAACCGTACTCAGAAGTAAACTGAGTCACTAAACGTCACGCTTTAAAAAATTCGGTTTATGTAGGATATCTGAGGTAATTCTGTAAGTTTTCTAAAATAAAAATAGATATACTGTGTACTAATCTTACTTAATACTTTTAAAATATTTGTTAATATATTTTACCAATTCCAGTAGGCTTGGAAATACTTTCACGTGTTTCGAATTTACCACAAGGAGTCGCTCCAAGGAGCAACAAAAACAATTTAATTCAATTTAAATTAACAGCGAATGTTTTCACGCAGGCCTATTCTACTGTAACATGCCTGCAATATGAGCAAAGATATAGTGCCTGGAACACCAGAGACATTAAAACGTGAAATTATTAACAAAACGAACAATTATGAAAATGCTTCCATCACTAATATAATAGTTTACAAATAAAATTAAGTTAGAGCTCCGGAAATTAATTGTAACCAACGCTCCGCAGTGGCCGTTTGTCTCGAAATGCCTTTAAACATTTCTGTGTCGCCCAACATGCAGTCACAAATAACATGAAAACTTGTAATAAATGGATGATTGACATTAAACATTGCATGCAGAAACAGCTGTAAGTTACTATGAAACCGTAGAATGCTCATACGCATGTTACTCCTTCTTTTCCTAAGCTCTTACATTTCGTATATCATATAATGAAGTCAATTACATCTGATGGACAGATAGAACCTAATTCTAGCGCTGCTTTGTCTTCGGTGTTGGAAACTATTAAAACGGATGTAGCACCCTCGTTTTCCGTTTGGTGGCAATAGCTATCTAATAATCATTTGGAGAGGGAGAAAAGTCTAGAGTGGCGCGTGCGAAGAAATCAGTTTGCTACCTAGAATTCCATTTTAGGGAGGGCCCGGGGTTTGGTTGAGCCCAAACGAGAGACCAAGACTTTCTATTCTGTCTCCCCGTATCCAGCTAGCACTCTGTCATGGCCAGCGCGTCCGTAGAGCCGAGGAGGGTCTCCCAGGAAAACGTCACTGAGGGGATTTCTCTGCCTTAAAAAACTTTTTCTGGATTTTCACGACGCTTCGGGAGGCACTGATATTTCTGGTACAGTGTTGCAACTGACATGTTTCCTTTGTGGTGGGCAACATAATCTTTTTTTTCAAGGAAATGTTGCAATTTTCTCCAATGGCTCATCTTACTAAACCCGAGGTCCGCGCAGGATCACGAACGATCAGCGAGCGGGACTCCAGGGACGCAGTGAAACTTCTCTATCGGTCTAAACTCATTCAAGTGAGTGTCTCATGCGAATCTCTTTGTGGGAAAAGGATGCCTACTTTGCACATGGAGCAATCGCAGCACGGAGTGGCGTTCGCCAAAGCAGTGGTGTGCATTCGTAAGGTAAAAACCCCACTTTATCACATGAAATATGACACGTTAAAAACAACATTATATCTCTGGTATAATCTCCAAGTGAATTTCACCGTATATAAAATGTGGGATGACATCGGGTGTTGCTCCTGTGTTGGATGTCTATGCGAGTAGGTACGATACGCGCGTCAATTTAAAGCGCGTAGCTGCCTATTTGACCAAGCAAAAGTATTTTACGTATATTCTGTGAAGTCCTTCACGGCTTACACCTCTCTTATCACAACGAATATCAACCGAAATGGTGTGTTTAACGATATCACACGGGAGAAACGTCATCATTTTGACAGCGCAGCACGGGTCCGTGCGTGACTTCGAAGGAGGTGATTTTCGCTGCGAGATATATTATAAACGAGGCACATCGCACTTTTGCCCTGTAGGCAGTCAGTGAAAACGAATCACAATCATTATGCTTTCTTTCGAAATGCATTTGACTGTTTGAGTGTGTCAGAGGTCGGGTCTTTGCAGGCAAGGTGAGTTCTATGCATTCTCTCAACTGGCCTTCAAAGTCCCAATTTTTGGCTCACATGACCATCAGCCGCAGATCATTCTGAATAATAAATGCCAATATTTTATGCAGCAGTACATATTTCCTTCTCTAGACGTCCCGTGAATAAAATTCTTTAATATCTCATTGGATACAACGCCTTCAACATGGCCTTCTGCAGCCCTACCACGTGCGACTCCTGGGTCCCTGGTTTTTAAAGGTCGAATTCAATTAAATCTTCAATTACCGGTAACTCGGTTGTATATTAATGTTGCATATTCATTAGGTTTGGTGTGGTAGGCTTTGTTCCCCTTAAATTTAATTTTGAATATTTAGACACTACATCCATTGCAAATCGTAAGGACTTAAGTCATATGCAATAATACATTCGCAATGGCCCCGAAAGAACGCATACTGCTGAAAACATAATGAAAAAACTGCTCATTACCTTGGCTGAAAACCAGCATGGACAAGTGGACACAATTATTAAATATTTAATGTGCTGTATTTATGTTAAAACCCCAACATTTTGTCTTGTCTAATTTATATCAGAAAATTCAGTGAGTAAATTTGTAAAAGACAAATTAATGGGAAAATGACTGAAGTATTCAGTTATTTCTTCAGATACATTTTTCCCCATGTGAAGTACCTTGAATCCACATACTTTAGGTCACATAAATGGAGGCCCATGTAAGTTTATAAATTTCTTTTAGTTATGAAAACCAGTTATTTCAGGTGTGTGTGTGTGTGTGTGTGTGTGTGTGTGTGTGTGTGCGTGTGTGTTTGAAGACAGATGAGAGCAGGACTATTACCTTTTACAAAATCTAATGCTCAATGCCATTTTTTCACTAAAGTCACTCAACTAGATTTGTCTTACCATATTTAAAAAATGCTGTCAGAGGAAACATTTGCATTTTTTCACTCAGTAGTTAATTAGCAACAACAACACAAGCATAGACCTGTTAAATTGCTGCAATATTTACACCTTCAGTTTTTTAAAAGTATTACTTTAAAGGTTGATTGTCTGTCCATTATTACAGACTTTTACAAAATATCCACTTCCGAAATAGATGGACTCCCTAATACCTGGATGACAGATATTGGTAATACACAGTTTTTGTACGGAAAAGAACAGGACATCTTAACACTTCAAACCTGCAATGTGTGCTCGAAAGAAAGAATTTATTGTGAATTGAAGTTTTTAATACAATCCCCTTTTCACTTGTATTTGTAAATACAATTGATGGCAATCATTATTTCGACAGACAGAAAGGACAATATGTATCTCAACAGCAGTTCATTTCAGAGTCAGGACATAAATTTGAAAATCAAGGTGTTATCAACTGATATGCATATTATAACATAATCTATTTTATTTTGAATTAGCTAGAGAATATCATAAACTTTAGAGACCCAGTGTGAAAGTAGGTTAAATCATTGATGACTTGGCATGTTTTGCTGTGTACGTATCTAAACCACTCCCTGTAAAATAAAAATTGATCACTCACATTGAAGTTCAGTATTTACTTCTCAGAAAGTTGGCCTTTGAAACTTAGTCAGGCTAAATGTTTTACCTGATGATTATCTGTCGAATAATTTGTAAATTTGGTGAGTACAATTATCAATATACTGGTAACAAAAATGAAGACTAAATACTGTGCTTACCCAAGAGTCCTTTATATATACCTGTACCAACAATCTGATTTAACCACCTGTTATAGATTTTTATTTCATTTTCTTAAGTATTTTTGTAGCCATGTTGCTAAAGAAACATGTTGCTTGCCAGTATGTATATCATAAAGATATCCAGTGCATGTCACCTCAGTATATCCTGTTGAAAACAAGTAAACCTTACTCCACCAACGAAAAATGCTAAAGCAAAACTACCAGCCAAACTTACTGACAAAAGCTAGGATAGCTGTAAAAAAAGGAAGCTAAAAAGCTCAATTTCACAATATTTCAAATAGGCATTTATTGCACACTGCAGAGTCAATTACTTTTTATTTTTTTGAGTGTTATATGGTCTAAATGCAGCTTGAAAAACTGTCATATTAAACTACTGTCAAATTTGGAATTTGCAACTTGATATTATATAAATATTACTCTGAAATGATGGGATGAAAATCAATAATTTTCCCAGAGTATATTGTTGTATCCTGTTGAGTAGTTCTCATGCTGTTTCTAAAATGTTTAATTTTATTTTTTGTCTTCCCATTGAAAAGAGTTAGGACATAAGAAAGTAGGGAATCACATGAAATATGTCCCCAGACAAGACGGCATGTTCATTGCAAACAAAAAGGGAGAAATATAGATTAAAAAATGATACAAAAGTAAAGCGTGAACACAGAGTTCCCTTTCGAAGAGACCTGGACTGTTCAAAGCCGACCAATCAGGATGAGCACAATGGATGTGAAAATTCTGGGATATAGACCAAGAGAGCTGATTAAATTTGCGATATTAAACAGTGTGTGGGCCTGCCTGCCAAGAGTTTCTCTGTGGATTGGACACCGTTTTGGGTCCAGTCTCATCTCCTAAATAAGAGTCCTTGTAATCCCCTTAAACCGGGCTGCTCCGGGTCCTTTCCCCTCCCCCGGCCAGCTTTTACAGTGAACTGAACAGCACCGATCGAGCTGGGATCCCCGAGCCCAGGCACCGCAGCCCAGAGCGCGATCTCGGGAGATCGGAGCAGCGGGAATGGCGTGACCAGGCCTTTCTCGCTCAGCTACTACGGCCAGATGAGTAACGACAGGGGCCGGGGTGTCGTCTGAACGCGCCGAGGCGCCAAGGTGATGTTTACATTTATGGGGAGGGCCTGGATACTGAACGCAGCGGATGAACTCTCCCCTTTCCCTCTCGCTCTCCCCGCTGAACTCATTCACCCTCATAAAAAAAAGAAAAAGAAAAAAAAACCCCGTGTGCTCAGATCCCAATACAAACCTCCTTTTTTATGTGTGCAATTTACAAAGGCTGGCATGCATGCTCGATGGGAGAGAATTTATTTCCCCTTCTTTTCTTAATTTAAACGTCTCAGTTGTTGGACGGCTGACAGAACGGTCTGGTAGCTTCCAGCTGCCGGGAGCTGGGAACTCGGCAGCCCCCACCCCCTCCACCCGGTTCTCCGTCAGGGACCGCGGGTCCGGTCCCACAAACGCCCGGCGGCCGGGGGTGGACTGGCGGAGGGAAGGTTACCGGGTCCGCTGGCGAAAAGCCGGTGTGGGAAGAGGACTGAGAGAAAAAAAAAAGCCAGCAAGAAAAATGAGGGACTTTTAGGGGCAGCTGTGTTTTATCAACTCAGTCATAATGCCCCTAAAAATCCTTATTGCTCTTGCAATGTTCAGCAGATCCTTCAG
Organism: Megalops atlanticus; assembly: GCA_019176425.1. Taxonomy (NCBI): domain Eukaryota; kingdom Metazoa; phylum Chordata; class Actinopteri; order Elopiformes; family Megalopidae; genus Megalops; species Megalops atlanticus. The sequence goes on from CM032893.1 coordinate 8,580,969, forward strand.
TGATAACCTGTCCTCGGTCCTCTCTCTGTGAAGGGTCCCGACACACCTGCGAGCGCTTACCTCGTGCCTTTTACACGCCGTCCGTCACAGACAAGCTGTCATAAACACACTGCCCTTCCCGTCGTCTTAGCTTTTAATCATCTGGGATTTTCACATCCCCACGAGGCGATAAGCGAGGTGATACTCTAAGTGCATGCGTTTCAGGCACGTTTCAAAGTTGTCAACGTTGGCAGTGAAGCAACGCAATAGCCCTGTGTCACGCAACGGCTGGTATGAAGTCAAGGAATTTCTTGAACATCCTGAGAGAAAAAATGACTTGTTCTGTGTTAAAAAACATATGGCATGTCACTGTGGTTTTAGTTTAATTTTTTAATGCATTCGCACTGGTTCAAAACTGATCATTCTCTGTATTGATGAATGAAAAGCTCAATGAATGTAACCTGAAAATTTTTATTTACATTTACATTTATTCATTTTCCCACTAAAACTTTTTCCTGTAGCAGTAACAAATGCGAACGTGTAATGAGGGGTTATCTAAGTCAATTCTTGATTTGAATTGGAGTCGATTCTCATGACCCTCCGAACAAGAGGAGTCAGAGCAGGGTCCAACTGAGAAAGAACACCACGGGACAGACTCCTGCCTCATGGCTGCTTCCCCTTGCAGTGGGAACTGGACACATTCCCTGCATTTTGTCAGTCCCTGCCACTAAAAGATGGACCCATCCACACCCTTTCCTTTCCCCCCTCTCTCTCTGTCTTTCTGTCTCTCTCTTTTTCTCTCCCCCTGTCTGTTTTTCTCTATCTCTCTCCTCAGTCCAGGCCCTGGGGTCTTGGGGGCAGTTTTGGAGGGAAATGCCAGCGGGATAACGCTCGGCGTGTTCCGTCTCCCCTGGTGAGTCATCGCTGGCCCCCGAGACCCGCGTCAGCCTCCGAGGCTGGGAAAAGCGCGGAGCCGATGACTCAGGCTCCCGCTCTGCTCGCCGGGCGCGCTGGAAATTACTCATCAGGAGCGTGTGGAATCTCGTACTGCCGTCGGAGGCCGCGGCCGATCCACCCGCTCCTCTCGGGAGCCCCTCGCCGTCGCCCCTGGCCGCGGGAGCTGGGAGGGGAGCCCTCGGGGCCCCCCGGCACCGTGAGGCCAAGACGCCCCCGTGCTTCAGAGAGGGGTGGAGAGAAACTGAAAAACATGTAGTGGTTCCTAAAAAAAAGGTGGACCCTGAACTTGCTTTTCTCAGGCTTTTTTTTCTCTGAATTTGTCAGAAATGGCCAGAGCCAAAATGGCCGAATCCAAGCGCGACATCACGCTAGTTGGAATGGCATTGAATGCTCGGAAATTGAGGGGATTAAGAAATAAGCAGCGGTCTGATGATAAAAATAGTTTCAGTCAGGAAATCTAATGGAAATATAGCCTTGATTGCACGGAGGGTGCCGTGAGACTTGGGCAGGGCGCCAGCAGCCCCTCTGAGTGGCCAGGCAGGTTCGAATCTTACCGCTCCTACCCCGCCGTCTCTGCCGGAGAGGAACCACGCATCCTGCACATCTGGAATTGCAAACAAAACTCCGCTTTCAGCACGAAAAGTGTTTCTTGCGGTCACATGCTTGCTGCTGACCGCCTGCCTTCTTTTGGAAACGGTATTGCCAGACTGTGATAGGCAAGCTGACCAAAGGTGCGTTCGAGCAGCAACAAGCTGCACAAACGTGCCAGCTCAGCGTTTACCACTCGCTGCCATCCACCGTTACGTTTGTCATTACGGAGGGCGTAGAGTGCAGTGGTTTTGGACCGAAGCCTCGGTGTATCAAATGCAAAGGGAGAAAGAAAGGCGATGAATAAACAAGTGAAAACCTGTGCGTGACGCAGGTGCATTGTTCATCGAGGGCCCTTTCATGTCTCCTGGCTGTTGGACGGAGTCCTCAGGCCGTGTGCCAGGATGGTGGGCGGAGCCATTTACAGGTGGAGATGGCAGGCATCGGAGCGTGCAGCCAGGGTGGGGGATGTGGGAGTTGGGGGGCGCCATGATAGAGGACTTGGGGGAGGGTTGGGTCTCTGAGTCAGCAGCCACAGAGTTTTACACACCACAGACCTCTGATATGTCTGACTCTGTGACTGCTTTGCCCCCAACCCCCCTGTGTCTCCAAGTCTCTGTTGCCTGTGCGGAGAGCTATCGAACACCCCCAGCGCAAGGGTGTGGCCCAACCAAGCGGGTCTTTACCAAACACTCGGGCTCGGAGCTTGTGCAAACAGGGCGAACAAAGCGCTTGCCAATGGCGGCGGAGCAGCTCCGTGCATTGTGGGAGTCGGGCCCTCCACGCCCTTCTGCCCTCCCGCCAAGACCCCGTGCGACTCAGGGCCGAGTCATGCGGTTCACTTTCAGGGCCGAGCCTCAGGTCGCCCACAAGCTTGCAGAAAGGAAGGCGGCGATCAACAGTGGTAAAGCATCTAAAACGTCAGGTTTTTGGGCTTTTCTTTCATAAAAGTTGGCCTGCGTCTCTAAGCGTAAACAGAGCATGACTCTGAGTGACACCTGTATGGCTTACAACCCCCCACACCCCCTCCAAGCTGAATGTCTGTCGTGAAGCACCGCCCTAACTCCAGAGGATATCGCTCCTGTGCCCCAGTTCCTATTTTGAGTCTTGCGAAACTCATTGTGTTTAATCTGAAAGCAAAATCAGGCTTTCACTCCGGTCAGCGGCAGTGGCGCACAGCATCAATCACCGCTATTTAAACAGCAGGCAACAATTTAGTGGCAATTGAAACTGTATCAACACAGCTATCAGTGCATGCCCACTGTAAACAATGCAAACACCACACTATGTTGCACAATAGACACTTGGGCGAGGCCGGGGGGTGGGGGTGTGATGGGGGGTGCAGAAAGAGGTTAAATAAACAGCTCGTACGAGGGCTGTGCTCTCCCCAGTGCTGCGTCACACAGAAGCCTTCCGGAAAAAGAACCCCCCCCTCCAGGCCAGGTCAGTCCAGGATCTTCACACCCAGAGCGACTTTGTCAGATTCGGCCTATTCTTTGGGCCCTGCTGTCCTTGTGTTTGGCCTGCTTCTGTCATGTGACCTGGGGGTGTTCGATGTGACCGTGCGCAAAATGCTGACAGGCAGCAGGCAGCGATGTGGCATAGAGGTAAGGAATGGGCCCAAAGGTTGCCCAATCATGTAAGTGGTAGGTCACTGTTGTCACACCCTTGGGCAAGGCACTTGGCCCATATTTTCTTAATAAATATCCAGCTGTGTGAACAAACAACATGCATAAATTGTAAGCTGTGTAAGTTATACTGGATGAGAGCATGTGCTAAGCAAATATGATGTAATGCAGTAATGATATCTGCACCATGGCGTTTTGAGCAGCAGCTTACATCTCAGAAGTGCTGCATGTCATCAGTCTGTATCTTATAGTCTTCCTGTTTCTATATTGATATTTCCAACATTTTACAAACTTACTGTAAATTTGGGGCTTTCCACTCAGAATAACACTGCCTGTAACAGCTGTATGCGCTGTTCATGATTTGCATATGTGCTATAAATGAATGTAGCCTCAGGAGGGCTTTTCTTAGCCAGTGTGTGATATGACAATATTAAGGCATTGTAGTCTGTGTAAGTTACATCCAGACACCCACTACCACAGGAATGTTATTCATCTTCTTCACCACAGAGTGAACATGCATGTAGTTTCGGTGACATCAGAGTCTGAAAAGTAGCAATGGATGCAGGGACAGTGGGGACATCACCAGGACAGGTCCCTCTGTTGAGTGCCTGCATAAGCCCTTCCTGCCCTGGTATGCCCTCATTTGGTCTGGTCTGTCCTGGCCTGGTCTGGTCTGATCCGGTCTGGCTTGGTATGGTCTGGCCCAGCCTGACTCTGGGTTTTTGGCACTAGGGAAGAACGCTAGTGTAAACGTGGCACCACATGATTACCAGGCACCCCCCTCTAATGCTCCCCATTTAGCTTGATACCCCAGTCGTGCTTACAATGGTCATCAGCCAAGACAAAAATGAAAGCCCAAACAAATTCGGAAGGGGAAACAAAAGATGTATTAAAAATAGCCCAACCTCCACCCCCCTCAAAAAAAGGGAAGTGTGTCTTATAATTTAGCAAAATCATATTGGCAGTTTTCTTGGGCATGTGAAAGACACGTGGAGGAGCAGTGCTGTTGATCTTGGACTCGTTTGCCATCTCATACTAAAGCCAGTTGCCCTCATGCCCAGGAAGTAGAGAGAGCCATAGTGAGCATGCTCAGACATGGAGGGCGGAGCTCTACTGATTGGCAGTGGAGACCCAACACAAAGATGGCTGTCTTTGCTTTGATTTGAGACAATTACATTTTGAGTAATCCAGCAATCCTCACTGCTCATTGCTGGAAAATTTTCACTTATAATTGTTAAGCAGTGTAAGCATAATAGGTTCAAAGAAAATTTTTGAATTCCAGATGCTCCACTGCTCCACTGTTACTGGGTCTCTCATGATGCATGAATATGGTATATTACAATATCACTGCATCTCTCTGTGACAACTCTTCAGTCTGTCAAAGAGGCAATTAAAAAACTACATCTAACTCTTGTGACTTGAGCTTCAAGGTATCTAACTTGAGCTGCAGTATCCAACTTGTCAGGGGTTATTTTTATGCTCAGAGATGTACTGTGCCTTAATAGTAGACTTATATTAAGGTGTCAGTATGCAAGACAATATTTTAAGTGCCGATGATATAAATCACTACAAAAACATAGGAATAATTACCCTTGCCTGAAACAGTCAAGAGAGTGTAGTTAGGAAAAATAAATCTTTAGGAGGTGTTCATTTTTGAAAAAGGGAGTTCAATTAAGTACAGTAAGTTTGTAAATAGCCTTACTGTAATAGTGAATGCAGCCTAAAAAAACAAGGCCCTTTTCTCCAGCGAGGCATGTATAAAAGGCTTTATTTTGGCATATCCGTAGCGGAAAATTAAACATTAAAAAGGAGGAACTAGTGCCCTCATGTTCCTTTAGAAACTACAAGCTCCAACCCACATGCAATGGCAACACGCCTCCTTCGGGTCTCCCTCAAGTGCCTCACTCACAAGACATACCACGAGTTTTCATGGTTCTGTATTGACAAATGTCCTGCCATAAGGCTAGTTTCATAGTTTGTGTACTTAATAGTATTTGTAATAATATTTATCCTACTTTTCAAAGGCATTCCACTGCAGGACGTTGCATTGCTAGAGGAAAAGAAAAATGCTGTCTGTAATGTTTCAGTTTTGGAATTTGAACATAAAAAAGACCCTGGCTTCTGAGCTCGTGACCGTGGTTCAGCTTTGGATGGGACGCGAGAGTCAAGCGGGAAAAGTTCGTGGTTCGCCCCAGCTGGGTTCTTTCTGCTCTGGTAAGAAAGGCACAGCAGTGGAACATGCTAACAGGCTGAGCAATGCAGAGTAAACGTCATTCATAATACTGGCATTTACTTAGAGCTATTGAATCCCATTAAGAATCAGGTGCTGGAATAAAGTTGCGTGAACTTGATTTTATCGCAGTGAGAACTGGATTCAGCACAGAGATTTCAAAAAAGTAGGCCTACTGCTAACTGCTAATTCAGAACAGGGAACGCGGCGACGAGATCATCGGGGACAAGTTTCTCACTCCTGGACTCTATGTTTGACTTTGCAGAGGGTCAGGTAAAATTACAGCCAACACATAAAGCATCGTTTTTCTGCATCCAATCTATTAATACCCTGTTTTCTGAGAACTCTGTCTGTCTAACATCTTGGCCGGACGCTAGCACCAGCTAGTAAGGACCCAGCAGAGATGTGGCGGTCTCTCACTGCTCGACAAAAACGATTGCTGCTGACCAAGCAGGCACGGAGCCCACGTAAGGTGCCGACTGGCTGTATGAACAGTCGTGTTCGATACTCACTCTGAGTAAGACTAACTTACCCCGGCTATACCGTTCCCAGTGCATAGTATTAAGCAAAGCGTGATAATATGTATTCAATCTCCAAAAAATGTAACTGCGTAGGAAGTCTTTGTGCCCCCCTGAACACACACGCCCACAGCTTGGCTCAAATCTAATTCGGTGTGAGAGTGTGTGTCCTCTATTTCAAGTCCTAATGAGGAAACAGAAATACAGGGCAGGCTGTCTTTGAGAGGATTCGTCTTTGAGGGAAGTCTATTCCCAGCTTCATTTAGGGGGTGCAGGCAGTTACTGTGCGAGAGAACTGTATCATTATGTCTGGGTCTGTCTGCAGTGCTGGATGTGTTCTGTTGAGGTGCTGACCTCATTGAATTCCTACTGGAATGATTCAGGTAGCGTGAAGCCTAGATGGATATTACAGTGTGAAGCTCAGCGGAAAATGTCTAATAATTTTAAAAGGATATAAGATGTACCTCTGTTATATAATAAAGAAAAAAGGCTTTACTTTGTATGTGGCCTGTCAACTTGGAGGGCTCAAGCAGAAAAGAAAAAAAGAGAAAAATATGTTTACGTGAACATTTTATTTCCCAATACCAGCGACTGTAATTCATGATAGAAGCTACTTGGCATGAACGAAACCACGTTTGCCTCAAACAAGAACTCGCAGCAAACAAACTTGCTTGAGTAACTGCAAAACATTTTTCGGGCCATGTGCTGACTTTACCCAAAGACAGTTATTTCACGTGATGCGGTAGAGGAAGAGTGGTATCGAACTGCTCGGTTCGGAGCAGTCTGCAACCCGGCAGTGTGTTTGCAAAGCCATGGCGAAAAGCGCTTTCTCAGAACAGCGATGTTTTTTTTTTCTCGGAATAGTCTTGCACTCTCTGGTGAATGTGTTGATTAATTTTTGGCAATGGGGATCGCAGACTGCATCCAATTATTATTCGGGCTAGATGGGAGTCAACCTTAAATAACCCAGAGAAACAATAAGCACATTTGCATGAAAAGGCCAAATTGCTGAGAGAGCTCTCCGCTGTTTCTGTTGACCTAGCTGTGCTGGATGCAGCGAGCAGTTGGAGTTGTTGATTTTGGACACAGGTGAAGCAGTTGGAGGCCATTTTTAGGCTACTGCTTGCCACGTGTGTGAAACGCATCTTGAGAAATTGACACTGTAGGCGATGTCGCCAGGTCATACTCTGTACCTGCTAATGAGAAAATGCAGTGCAACCCATCTCTGCATTCGGTAGATATTAATTTCTGCAAAATCAGAGCATGTAGGCTGCATCTGATGTGGCGATAGCATTACGTTATTTGGCTCGGAGTCCAACAAAGGGATTGCACCTTGCTGTGGGTTGACATTGTCGACCCTCTGTGTGGACGTTATAAAGAGGGGAAAGAAAGGGGGGAGATGGGGTGGAGGAGGGATGCCATGAACAGCTGACGTGGAATGGAGGTGGTAACTGCAATTCTTACAGTCATGGATGAGACTGGTTTGACTAGGTTTGGTTAACTGCTTGGGGATTGTCTGCAAATTGTCCTCTGAATCTTCGTTTGGAACTTCGATAATTATGTGATCTTGAATTTCAGGACAGACGGGCGAGAGAGACAGAAGGAGAAATGGCTGGGGTCACATGACTGGAGGAGCAGCGCGAGTTGGACAGCAAGGCTTCGCAAGCTCAGAAAGGGGAGTGGCTATCAGTTACTGACTGACTTGAGCCAATTGTAGGCGTTTGTTGCAGGTAGAAAAGATTTGACTCTTGACTGAATTTGACCCAACAGTTTGACCCTTTCAGCCTTTTGGCTGATTAATAACTGGCAGCACATGCAGCTCCACCCGTTATGAGGTTTGTGAAGCCTCACTCTCTCATCGCTGCCTGGAGAGACACCTGTTTTTCAGCAGGATCGTCTGCCCCGACACCGGAGGCGTGAAGTCGGACGGCTCCGTCGGGCCCTGCCTTTCCGCCCCTCTCCGGTTTCGACCTCCGTGGGCTTGCCAAAGGAATCCTGGGTCTCGAGTCGCATCCGGCAGACAGGTGTGGGAACGGGGCCCTTGGCACAGAGATACACCACGCTGGATGGTGTGTGTGTGTGTGTGTGTGTGTGTGTGTGTGTGTGTGTGTGTGTGTGTGTGTGTGTGTGCGGTGTGTGTGTGTGGGGCGAGGGCAGGGGTGGGGGTTGGGGCCGGGGGGGTGCCTCCCAGATTTAATGTGGCAGCGTGATGCATGGGACCGGGGGGGGGGCGTCCCCTTTCCTCAGACGGCTCCCACTATGTAGGTCGGCGGGTTTTTTGCGGACCACGGGGGAGATATTTCAGCGCGGCAAGCCGGTAACTCGCGCCATCACAACTTAATACTTCCTGCGGCCGGGGAGCGGAGAGGATGCTTTTTTTTTGGTGATGAAGTGGGGAGCTTAATTTAGCCTGGAGTTCTCAGCCTCTGTCACTCGGCTCCCATGCATCACCGCTGCAAGTGTTAGGATTAGCAGGCCGGCGTTTATAACCCGGGCCTCACAGAGACGGGCAGGGCCACAGAGGTGAAAGCTGCATCCAGCTCCTATCTGCCTTCATTACTGCAGGCAGCGTTCATTATAGCTATAGGACGGTGATGCAGTGCATATCATATTGCAGTGCTTATTTTCTTTGGCACGTTCCCTGATCCGGGAACAACTTGCATGGGTTACAGTTTGACCCCCTGCACGTGCAATAACCCATTCATGCTGCCGGCTCTGGAATGGAGTGATCACAGCGGGAAACCCTGGCCTGCCGTGTAGATATAAACTCTATGCAGTGTATGCTCTGTCATTTGGCCTGGATGAGCGCATCTGCCAATTAATCATTTATAAACTGAAGAGGATGTTGAATGTTTGGGTAGTATCTTTACCCCCTTACTACTCTCCCTCCCCTGCCCCCGTCAAAAAAAAAACACACAGACATAGAGATTTAATTATCTGTGCTGATTTTCGTTTCAGATAGAAGAGACACATTCATTTTCAGGGGTTCACAACAGGGGTGTGTAACACAGTATTGGGTTTTGTGGCAGCCCCGGACGGGACAGGGTGAGATCCAGATCCCCTACCTGCAGCCTCAGCTGCTCAGGGGGGTCCTCGCCCCATTTCACACCAGGGCAGGACTCTCGCTGAGGCGGCGAGGCATTTGACTAATCCGTTCCTGCCGCGCTCACACCCCGACGACAACCTTTAAACACTCGACCGCAGACCTGACACAGCAGCTGCCAGTGATATTGCCTTTTGGGGCCACTTCGTCAGCCATAGTTAAAAAGGCTACACCGCGGACCCTGATGCTCACTGGACGCTGCAGCTAGAAGGCCCTGCTTCCTGTGGGGTCAGGTGACCAGGGAGAACGGGGAAGGTGATTGGACAACTGGAGCTGCTTCAGGAACTGGCGTGTCACGGTTTTCTGGGTCTCAGCTGACTGTCACTGGTAGTATGGTGCAACTGTTTGCTCAAGCTGTGCAAGCCATAGGACTCTAAAATGCAGTACAACCATTGGGGCAAAATGCTTTCCTCCTGGGCTTTTCAGAATTTCAGGGCCTTCCTTGAGAAATAATAGAATAAAAGCTCATCCAACAACATTGCAGTGTAATAATTCATAATATGTTTAAAGACTCATTGAAGGCCTTTCTGAACCCACCCCCACCCAACAGAGGCATGTATAAAAACAACAGTGGATGTGAATTTGTTGTTCTCATGAGGTGAAGGGAGGAATGTGCTCAACCCAGAACCCCGCACGCACTCACAGGGACCAGAGTCTCCCCAAATACACACGCACACAGACACAAACACATACACACACACACACACACACATTTCATTCCATGCACGTACATAAACACACACATAGCACACACAGACAAACACACACGCACACATTCTCATTCCATGGACATATACACACAAACACACACACACAAACACACGCATACACACCCTTATTTACGCTCGCATGTACATACATATACACACACATGCATGGATACACACGCTGTCACACGCACACATACAGACGTACACACAAACACACACAGGCGTACACACACCCATTCACAGCTGATATAAGAACAGGGTTGGGCCCACTCCTGAGCTAAATGCAGACAGCAGAGTGTGTGTGTGTGTGTGCCCGTGTGTGTGTGTGTGTGCGTGTGTGTGTGTGTGGGGAGGGGTGGCTGAGCTTGAAGTCGTGAGGTTCCCTGTTTATTCCACTGTGTCCCCTGGGCCTGCAATAAAGCAGAGAACAGCTCCCACTGCCTTCAGCACAAGAGGCCATGAATCACTGCAGAGAGAGGGAAATAGGGAAAGGGAGAGGAGACAGAGCGAGAAAAAGCGACAGAGGGAGCAAGGAACAGAAGGAAAGGGAGAGATCGAGAGACAGAAGAGGAGGAGAGGGAGTGGTGAGAGACAGAGAGAGGGCAAGAGTGAAAGAGACAGAATGAGAGAGAATGAGAGAGTGAGACAGAGAAAGGGGGGCTAGTGTTGCAGGGTGTCTGGAGAGGAAAAGCAGGTAAGTGTATGCTGTCTTTCAGGGCTAACATTCTCAATGTCATATGAGGGGCAGGCGGGGCACTTGGCAGGGCTCCAACTAAAATCCTTTAAATTTCCCCTGAGGTGACCTTTAACCCCTCACTCACATACTCATAAACACAGAGGAGGAAGAATGGCTGAACTGGCAGTTTTAGACATTCCAGAAATTTTGTAATTACTAAATGAAATGGAATTTTGTCTAGCATTTTGTTAAATCAAGCATGACCATATTGTTGTGGCTTGTGAATGATGAACTAATAAATTACATTTCAAAAAGTGCAGTTAAACATTAGAGTCTGTACGTCACACTTGCCTGGTGTTCTTCCTCTGTGCCTGTTCAGCTCTCTGAGGAGTCATAGAGTGTGGCTGGGGCTCTTCCACTCCTCACCAAAAGATGGTGCTGTTCTCCGAAATCTACATGCCGTGAATGCACAGGTCTAAGAGCAAGAAATAGCTCAGAACTGCTGAAAACAATAGAATTGTGACAAATTGAACAGTCTGTTTTTGAAGGGATGTTTTTGATATTTGGGAGCATTTTTTAACACGGTTTTTCATCTGTGGATGTGATGTGAGATGGAGGATGGAGATTTTCAGACGGCAAGAGCTCTCACGGTCTGATCTTATCCTCATTCCTCTGCTGTTAATCAGCTGGGAGGAATGCATCGCCTCTGCTGGGCTGTTACCTCACTTTCCCCCCGTAGCGTTTGGTGGTGCCTGCCAGTGGCATCGCTGGTTTCGACGGGGTAGGAAGGTAGGAAACAATCTTTCAGCGTCAGGGAGAACACTCACAAAGCTGCCTGGTCACAGCCAGTGAAATCACAACTATGAAGATGTTTCATGGGAAATGAGACCGCACTTCGACCTGGATGGCCTACAGCCGGAGTCTACTGGGGAGCAATGCCACAGGGTATGAGACACACACACACACACAGACATACACAGATGCTGTACACACACAAACACATAATAATTACTAGTGACACTACCAAACTGAAAGGTTGCTTTTGGTAATGATACTCTATTATGAGAGTGAGTGTAACCACACTGCATGGCGGGGGGGTAACGTCTGTGCTGCGGTTCGTGTGATCCCTGCTGCCCAGCGACCACACCCTGGACCAGGAGCTCTGCACTCAGCTGTGTGGAGGAGGACTTTATAAAATACAGGCCCTGCTTCATCTGTGCTTCACTGCTGCAGCCAGCGTGGCCCTCTCTCACAGCCTGACAGCTCACACACACAGACACACACACGCACACACAGACACACACACACACACACGCACACACACACATGCGTACACACATGCATGTACCTGCACACAAACACATAGTGATGTACACAAACACTCATATTGACACACGCACACTGTCAAACACACATGCATGCTCACACACACACACACACACACACACACACACACACACACACACACACACACACACACACGCACACTCACATACATACCAAGTATACACAAACAAATGCATATTATATATGCACACACATAGGGAGATCCTTTCAGCTGGACAGTTGTGTGTCCAGTCTGACCAGCTGAGTCCAGATTAAGACAGGTTTTGCCTGAATATGTGTCTGTGGGCGGGCCAGTACTGAAGCAATTAATCAGCTGTCAGCAGCAATGTGGAGAGCAGACCCCCGTCATCTGAAGCCCAGCACAACCCTCTCTCACATTATCACTGTATAATGAATTACTATTCCTCCGCCTGCTCTCACAGTTAGCCTGCTTCTGCTTATACAAAACGAAAAGCTCAGTGGTTAAGGCACTCACACTGAGCTCTATGGTCCAGGTTCGATCTCAGTCATGTCATCAGCCAATGATTACCATAAGAACAGAATAGCTTAGTTCCACCTGGGATGTTGGCAGGGGTTGCTTGTCTCTCCACTCTTGGATATTATGACTCATCAGACACCTGCAGGTTGCTTAGATGACATCAGTGAAGCTACACGCACCCATCCACCAGTTGCAGCTGAGCTCACTGTGGCGCTCTGAGCAACTTGAAGTGGGAAAAACGGTTGTGTGAGTGTATCGAAATTTTGCATTCACAACACTCTATTTTCCCGCATGAGCTCAGTGGATGTTGCATTGTCGAAAATGTTCAGCTTGCAGTTCCAAAAGAGGAGGGATAAAGTGAGAAAAGGCAAAAAACAGGTGTATGTTTAAGGCCCAAAGTTAATGTAGTTGCAGTGACTGAATTTCACAATATTAAGGAGAGGAAAAGAAGCAGTAGGTCAAATTAACCTTAAATCATGTTAAGCATAAAGAACGCTAGGATGAGACTGAATCTGACCCTCCAAGTCAGTCGTAAACGGGGGCAATGCAGGTACCTAATTTCCTGATTACCTTAGTGACATCATTGCTGCTGTCATATAGAGCACACTTTTCCGTATTTCTGAATCCATGGCAGATAGGGTGTGGGCAAAGAGCTTTCCAATCTGAGATGCTTTTGAATATTCCCGAGGGGGCATCAGTAAACCAGTGTAATCAGGGAAAGAGAATAAGCCTAACATAGCCCCCACTCGACCCCCACCCTGTTACGGACAGAGACAGTCTTGGAAGGCAGACTGTCTTCCGCTAATGTTATAATTCGATTCCACCCCGCCTCTCTACAGCCCGCCCCCTCCACACCCATGCGCACGCACCCTCGTTATACCTCTCGAAGAGAAAGCATCACACATGGAGCCGCGGCGCCGGGGCCCGGCAGAAGAAAAAAGCCCGGTCCGTTTCAAGCCAGAACTAAACGGACAAATTCGTCAGAGTTTGCGCCAGCTCGCGACAGCCCTGGGAGTTCAACGCTGTGCCGCAGAGACAGTGACAAACGCTGAGCCATTCAAAAGGCTGTTTTTTTTATTTTTAGCCGTTTCCTTTACTTTCTGTGAGAAAATACACATGAGCGGCTGTTGGAAGAACGTCACGGCTGCTTGTTACAGAGCCGTTCCCGTGCCGGTTTAAAGCGGAGCCAGCACGCCTCTGCACAGATTAATCTCTGGTAATAATTTAAAGAATCTTGGAAGCCCAGGCTGTGTAACTAAACTCCAGGGGGAAGGTTTTAGGAGCAGGGAAGTGATGTGGGGAGAGGAGAGGGCCAAGTATCTCTCCAGCATTTCAAAAGCCCGGGGAGAAAGGAGCATCTGCGGGAGCGGCGCAAAGGCCGAGGCAGGAATGCGGCCGGTGCGGGAGCATGGAAAGCCTCCCTCAGGGGCTCGGGGAGGAGCAGCAGGGAGAGCAGGTCACCCACATGTGTAAGGGCAGGCTGTTTACTGTGGGAGGGAGTGTGGCAGTACTCACACTGGCTTTGTTCACACACACACTCACACATCCATATGCACACACACACACACACACACACACACACACACACACACACACACAGTGAGAAATTCATGTCCCTCTCCACAGTTTGGGAAATTTTCAGGAGGACAGCGCTATGTTCTATGACAATGAACTCAGCTCAGTGCAGGAGTGTCAGAGTGCAGGGATGTGAATAGAGCTAAAGTTGAGTACAGTATCCTCTCAGCTGCCAGCCTCTGGTTATTTCAATCAGGAATCAGCCAATTATAAGATAAAACAGAGAGGCCCTGCACGTGCTGACATGAATAGCCCACAGAGGCAATATGTGAATACATTTGGGCAAGTATGTGATTGTTAATACAGTTTTTTACAATCATTTTCACACGTGTCTCAATACCATGTCCACTTTTTCAGAACACTTGACACATTCACCATATCAGTAGACTATGTGAACTAAACTGAGTATACTTTTGCATTGCTTTGATACAAAATGCATTCAATCACCACCTCTTCCGAAATTCATGAATACCTCTCTCAGTCAATGTTCACCACCAGCAAAATTCTGTACAACTACAGCAAATTTTGCAGACATTAAGATACTCTGTTCAAAACAGTTAACTTTCAGTTCAAAACCTAATGAAATTTAGATCACTGTAGATGGAAATATGCTGCATTTTGACAGACAAATGAAACTATATGCTTGAAATAAGACAGATTATTCTGATTTTAGCAGAAAGTTTATTCAGGTTTTTGTTTTTAGCCTTGTTACCACTTTTGTAAGTGGTCATATTTGTGTTGAAATTTGCATGTATATAGGCAAAATATAGATGTAGTTGTTGCTGAAGAGATTTTTCCACTATTACTGCTGTATATGTAAGTCATGGGCTGTCAGTGAGAGAAAGTGACCCAAGAATGCAACTACAGTAAATTTACCACACTCAACAGTAGTATCTAAAGTATTGTGACAGGCAAAACAACAGATCAAAAAGTCTGTTCTTGGTGTCATGATAGCTACTTGGCTTCAAATATTTATGGGGTGAGGGGGATTGTAGGGGTGGATAAGATATGCTAAAGATCTTTTTCTAAAGGTTCAAGGCAAGGGAGAATGTTGCAGTAAATGTGAAAATCATAAAAAATTGACCCAAAATACAGAGTACACCATGGATCAGCATTAGGGCTACAGTAGACTTCCAGTGGTATTACTGAGGTATACTGTATCATGTGTTGTTGTTTGTAACTAGGTTACAAACAACAACACATCATAACCTAGTTGACACCAAGCAACTAGGTTAAGGAAACAAAATTGCTTGGTGTCATCTTAGACTGTAGATTGTCCTGGTCAAAACAAATTGACAAGATTGTAAACCAAATGAGTAGAGGTCTTGCCTTACTTAGGCGCTGCAGCACATACCTTACACCTGAATTAACCAAGAAGGTTATGGGTGCCTTGGTTCTAGCTCAGATGGAGTATTGTAACATCATATGGTCAAATGCCACAAAGAAACATATGGGAAAACTTCAAGGTGGTCCAGAACAAAGCAGCATGCCTTGCTCTCAAATGTCCATATAGAACAAACATCAACAGCATGCATTCAAGTTTACGTTGGCTTAAAGTTGAAGATAGGCTAAAGGCTTCTCTACTACTCTCAACCTGGTCAATTTTAAATAAAAAGACCGCACCAAATCAATATAATCTTTTCCATAAAAGTCGCTACTCCCACACTTATAGCACACGATATGCGGTGGAAGGACGTTTTGTAGTACCAAAGGCTAATACCAATTCACTTCAACGCACAGTTATATATAGAGTAATTACATCATGGAATGAGCTGCCATCTTTTTTAACAAAAATAAATATTAAATCTACTTTTAAAAAGCGAGTAAAGAATTACCTGGGTCAGATATACACCTAATCACTGCTGTTATATCAATCCTTGTTAGTGGGTGCATTTGTAGTATTTTCTTTTTTACCCGTCTTCTTTTAGTGTGTTTCACAATGATTGTGTTTTAATGCTTATCCTTCTTATTTAAATAACTCATTTTTGTGTCTTTGGGGTTTTTTTTTTTTTTGATGTCTCTTGCAATTTTGATTATTATGATTCTTTATTTTTTGGACCCCAGGAAGAATAGTGGGGCTGTATGGCCCGGCTAATGGGGATCCTATAAACAATAAACAATAAACTTAATGCACTGGAAATGAATACGTAACATCTGCATGCTTTTTGTTGTGCTGTGGTAGGCCTATACAGTAGCAGAAATTTTAGCATGTTGCTGTAATGAAACATATTGCAACATTTTAGCATTATTTGTTTTGTATTACACTATGTACTCTAAAGAGGGGTCATTCTTTTTTTCTTTTTTTAAAATGCAACACTACAGTAATCTATGCTAAAACAGAGGATACAGCAACACATAATCTATGCATTTTGCAATGCTTCAAGTTGTTTCTGTTTTTCAGTCCATTGTACTTTGAGTGACAAAGTAGTCTGCTGGGAGAGAGCATTTGCTATAGTTATGGCAGCACAAGTCACTTTTGGGTGAATTATGAAGTGTTTTGGTGGTTGTAGTGCATTTTGCACGAAAGATTAACTGATGCGCTCATATGCATGGTTGTTAAGCACACAGTGTTAAAAGTTTTGAAAAAGTGGCCATGGTATTGACCTAAGTGTGAAAACGGTTGTAAAAAACTGTAAATGGATGCCCTTGTACACAATGCAGCGTACAATGCTGCTTGAAAATACCAGTTAAGTGAACAAAGCTGTTTGCCAAAGGATACTACATGGCAAGGTAAAACTTAAAGTTAGCATAACTAGCAAAGCAGGTTTAAGTCAGCTGACTCAAGGTGGCATCAGGCAATGTGAGATGGTTACAGAGATGCAATGTTGAATGACTGGTTGAATGCCACATCGACACATGTCAGCTCAAAATAACTGTTAACTGTAAGTTATTTCCATCAGGAAACATGCAAAAGAAAATGCAATGGTTAATTGTACCAATGCATGAGTTGACTGTGCGCTTTTACAAGTGAAATGTAGCTTGCCTGCCTGGTGTAATGTGTGTTGTGTCTGTGTGTGTGTGTGTGTGTGTGTGTGTGTGTGTGTGTGTGTGCGTGTGTGTGTGTGCGTGTGTGTGTGTGTGTGCGTGTGTGTGTGTGTGTGTGTGTGTGTGTGTGTGTGTGTGTGTGTGCGTGTGTGTGTGTGTGTGTGTGTGTGTGTGTGTGTGTGTGTGTGTGTGTGTGTGTGTGTGTGTGTGTGTGTGCGTGTGAGGTGCTATGAGGTGCTTGGGGGAAAGACTGAATGAAATAAACTGCATTTAATAAACAGAAAGTGCAGCAGAGGCCACACTCTGAATTCTGTGCGCCCTGCCTCTGCGGAGTGATTGGGTAGTGGGCGGATCAGGCTGTGACGTTACTGCACTGATGCAGCATGGGCATCCTGTCAGCCTGTGCACTTCCTCTTCCAGCCAGTGTATCCATGTGACAGGGCCTAATCCAGCATGTTCCTGCTCAGGCTTTTATTTCCTTATGGGTCACTTCTAAAAGGCCAGTTAACCCCAACATTTTTTTCAGGTACAGTCCTCTCCCCTGCTCTGTACAGGAACATTTTGCAATTCCTGTGATGGCACCACACACACAAACGTGTCCTTGCATAGTAATCCCACATTCACTCGCTCTCTCTGTTCAGATCGGTCATGGCAGGACCTTCTAACACACACATATGATATCATTCTGCCACCACGGATACACTTTTGTCATTTAGCGAATCCAGAACCTCGGAAACGGCAGGAGAAATGATGGCTAAGAAGGACCCACATATCAATACATTGGTTTCCCTGTCCCGGATTACGATATTGTGAAATTACACATAAACAATAAGATGCACTTCTGAAATGTTTATTTAAGAAGAGGAATTGCTCTCCGGGTTTACAAAATGAATAAAAACGTGAACTTCCCCTCAAATGATCCAATTTCCAACAGCATCCAGATCAAAGCAGAACGAGACGTCAACCTCTTCTGCCGTTACTAGGGTCCTTTGGACCATTGCAGGGCCTGTTGGTAAGTCAGTCAATCAGTAATTTCAATTGATCAGTGATGTTGGTCACCTTCATATCTTGAAGCATTGCCCAACTTGCTGCTTATCACATATTACAGTTTTTTTTTACAACCGTTTTCACACTTAGGTCCCATGGCCACTTTTCCTGGTCAGTTAATCTTTAGGATTTCTCGCCCAAACAGTCGGCCTGTCTGTTGCACCTCTGTCAGCAGCCCTCTGGGGGAGAAAAAAAGAATGACACCTCTTTAGACCAACAGGATATCCTTTCTGTTACTGCTTCACAAGCACAACAAAAGCATTTCAACCAGCGCATTAAGTTTAAATAGGATCCCGTTAGCCAAGCCATACAGCCCGCCGACTCATGACCACTTCTCCATATGGGTTCACGTCCTCTGGATGAAATATAATAGCAGAATGCATAATTCTTTACTTGCTTTTTAAAAGTAGATTTAATATTTATTTTTGTTAAAAAGATGGCAGCAATTCCATGATGTAATTGCAGCAGAGGAATTACGCTCTCCGAGATGGAGAAAGGAAGGGGTCGGGTATTTTTATTTAAAATTGACCAGGTTGGGTCACAAACTGAAGTGATAAAAACGTGTTGACCCAGCCTTCCTCAAATGCGAGTTCTTGGTTAATTCAGGTATGTGTGTGTCCTCATCTCAAGCCAACTGGCCCTCATCTCAAACATATGTGTGTCCAATCTAAAAATGTGAATGTGTGTATATGTGTGTCCAATTTTAAATTCACATGTGTGTGTCCTTAATTGTGTGTGTAGATTGTTACTAGGGTGAGTGTGGGCTTTGGACCATTGAGTGAGATGGAGAATTCACACAAACATAATTGTAGTGCCTGTTGGTAAGTCAGTCAATCAGTAATTTCAATTGATCAGTGATGTTGGTCACCTTCATATCTTGAAGCATTGCCCAACTTGCTGCTTTTCACATATTAATAAAAACAATCAAACTTGTACTGGTGTAATGACAGAGTGTTTTGGCCAATCTTTCAGAAAATTCAAAATTCTTCTTATACCTGAACAACATTTCAGCATGAAATACACAGAAATTCAAGGGGTGAAAAAAACAAATCAACACAGCCTGGAGTAGCTGGAGGATAAAGGATCTCCGCTGGCATCATCTGAGCAGCTCACACAGGCCTGATGAGCCACAGGGTGTCTGACAGTGGTAAGCCAAGGAGGCCCTCCATCCCCAGCAGAACCAACCCAATTTGTTCAGCCACTGTCAGCTGATGCCGGGGCCGGACTCAAACCGGGGTTATGAAGTTGTGTGATGGTGATGATGATGATATAATGATGTGATGGTGGTAATGATTAAGATGACGATAATGATGGTGATGGTTATGTTCGTGTTGCTGGTGGTGAAGATGGCGTTTCAATGCGGTGCTAATGCCGTGCAGCTCCAGTGCAGATTCCAGGGTGCTGGGCGTTGGCTTCTGTAAATTTGACCAAAACTGGAGGAGTCTGTCCCCCCCTCGCACCCCCAACCTCTACCTCTCTCTCACACATACATTCTCATGTACACTCAAACACACATAGTGGGTCCCGGCTGCATATTGCACATTCTGAGGGCAGCCGTGTAGAGCAGAAGTTTTTGCCAGCATCTTAAAATAACAGCACAAGCACACTTTGGTCAGGTGGTTTTGAAGTGCATGACAAATGCTTTGGGTGTTTACAGTTCAAGTGGCAGGACCTGAGGCTCAAGAGGAGATTTCGCACTCTCTGAACAATTGGCACTCCATTGGGCCATGAAAAAACAGACAGAGGGAGGCAGAGAGAGAAAGAAAGAGAGAGAGATCCTCATGAGGTCAAAGAGCAGAAAACACCTGTGCTTTCACCTCAGGGGACACAACAAGAGCTCTTCAGTCCTGGCACGTCTATATATACACCTGGAGGAGAAAACACAAAAACAGCTCTCTGTGGTAAGAGGATCGAGGAATCAAATCAAATGGATCAATCTACAGTAACAGCACTTTTTTCAAAAGGCATTACAGAATCAAAGGGAGTTAAAGGAACTTTTGCACTTCCTTTCAGTGCTAATTTAGACCAATATTAAATGTGGCAGCATGACCGCCATTGTATCCCGATGAAACCAGGCTGCAGATTCATTACGCACAAAGGTCAGGAAATGTTGCCAGTGATTGGTGTGGTGAAATTCAGGGCTGAGGCGGCCTGGGTTTCTGTGGACATGCCCGATCTATAGGGAGTGTAAGGAAACAAACTGGGATGTCTATGTACTTTAGTGTTCGATCACGTACTTAATTATTGATGCAAACAATAAAAAAGATGGCGAGGTTTCATGTAAAGGCAAATGCTAGCTTCTAATGACTTAACCACATTTTCCTGCCCTCATTCCTCCCCAGCTGATCAGGGTACAGTTAAGGCGGTGACTCATAGCAGTACAAAAGGCATGCTCGCTGACTCCAGGTCGGCGCCCCCCCGCCGCCTCTCGCCAAGAACCAGGATAACCAGATCAATATGGTG
Organism: Megalops atlanticus; assembly: GCA_019176425.1. Lineage (NCBI taxonomy): Eukaryota > Metazoa > Chordata > Actinopteri > Elopiformes > Megalopidae > Megalops > Megalops atlanticus. The sequence goes on from CM032893.1 coordinate 8,601,253, forward strand.
CTGCTCGAAAAACCACTGATCTCTGTTCAACTCTGCATAGTCTGGAACCAGCACCGTGCCTGCAACTTTGGTGGCTCCCCCACTTCCTGGCTCTCTAAATTTTTTCCAGATTGAATTCCTTCCTATTGGCTACCTATTCGCAGACGGTCCCTGCCCACATGCCTAATCGGCATGAACTTTCAGGCCCCCCCCAGTGCCGCTATGCCAGAATGCACGCCGTGCCCAAGCTTCCTGGAAAAGGAGGGGATAGTGTCTCCTCAGCCCTCATGTGCCAGCCTGTCTCATAAAGGAGGAGCATTAGGTCCATGTGGAAAAAATATGACCAGATGATTTTGACTTTAAATGTAAAACTTCCAACTTGAGTTTTAACTGAAGCTTCAACTTTAAAGACGGTGTTGATTTTTAAATCTGGTAAGGTTCAACGTTAACTTTGGTTTTGAAAGATTATTCTCAAACCTCTCGCTTTCATCTTGAAACTTGTTGTCTGGTAAAGTCAAAATTTGATTTTTTTTCATGTGGTACTAATGTTCTTTTGTAATTTTGCAAATTTCATTGAAACTTTTTGAACACAAACAGCACAATTCAGCACAATATAATAAAACATAATTTCATTTTCAGTTTCATCATAATTTCATTTCATTTAACTTTTTCATGCAATCATCCCAGGTCATTCTGCAACAAAACCAAAATGGAAAATAAAGCAGCTGTGATCCTTTTACAGCACACTTTCCTGGGGAGTGGGATGGAGGTCTCAAAAATGCGCCTGAGAAGATAAAATTGCTTTGTGACAAAAACAAGAAAGAGAGGAAAGGAAAATGAGGTCAGGGAGGACAGGAGATGCACAGAGAAATGGCAGCCAAATAGGCTGCATACTCACTCTGTCCACCTGGACGGACACGCAGACAATCATCAATCCCTCAGGCTGAACAGAGAGGATTATAGGAATCAGGAGAGGCTCAAACTGTTCACGGTATATCACCAGCAAACGGCCTCTTCTCTCAGCTCTCTCTGCAGGGGACATTAAAAAAAAAGTTTAAAAAAAAGCAAACGCTCAAGGTGACCGCAATGAGTACCCAGTCACCCACGCAGCCCCTTGAGCCCCAAAAACCATGACAGTCAATTAATCTGCTGCTTCGGTTTTTGTTTTCCTTGGAAAAATCATATGGATGAATCCAAAGGAACAGAACCCCATTTTTGCCCAGTACTATTCCCCCATTTTTCTCCCAATTTGAAATTCACATTTGTGCTGTAGTGCAGCCCACTGTGACACTTCATCTGCAGCTATATGCGGGCAGACTGCAGGTGCTCTGTCTGACCAGCAGGCTGAACAGCGGGATGGAGAAGCGTCCCTGGCCAATCTACCCACCCTAAAATCCAATCTGTTCTTCTGCTGTGGACTCCCGGTCATCACTAGCTGATGACAGTGATGATCAGATCTAAGCTGTAGCGCTTAGAAACAAGCGTCACCATCTGAGCCACTCAAGAGCGCCCACTTTAGAAGGCTTAATCTCTCACATGCGGAGTTTGGGCAGGTTAGTGTGCCGGGGGAAGGTGGGGAGGGGGAAGCCTAGCGGGGACGTCACCCCCCCTCGGCTGTCATTACATTCGGATATTCAGACTGATGCTGGCTGGCTGATATGCCACAATACCAACACTGAGCATACAGGTGAGCTGATACCCCTTCAGCTCACTGTCTCTAAGGGAGATACAGAGGTCACCCTGAGCTGAAACTACAAAAAGGGGTGGCCGTTCTGATGAGAGAGCAGCATGGAGGTTAGTCAGCATTGATTACTACAGGACACCCTCACTGTAGTGCAGAGCTCATATGAGCTTGGGAGAGGTTGAGAGCTATTTATAAAGGAGTCTCAGGGAAAGTACTGTAAGTACTTTGACTGAACATACCAAATGCACACACATGCATATGCACACACACACACACACACACACACAGGCAGACACACACATACTCTGCACACACACACATACTACGCATGCTGTAGAGTTGGGTGGTGCTCTTTCAGATGCACAATATCCAACAATTACCGTCCTCTTCTTCACGGGCTGTTTGAAGCATGTTTATTTATGTGGAATATTTTAGCTATGTCACATATAAAATATCAGTCATGTAGCAACCACTGTAAATACTTCAGAAATGTGCCTCATTGCGAGTTCAATGCACCCTTCATATAGGCGCCCCATTGTCCTTTTGTCCGATTATAAATTAGGCTCCCCCCTTTCATGGACATGTTCAAAGTAAACCGCACAATGTCTCCACTGAGATCTTGAGTAGGTCCATGTGGAAAGAGCATCACTGCTGATGAACCCCAGCAGAAATGTGTGGGAGCGAAGTATTCCTAGGGAATAATGAGACAGCATCTGGCTTTACCAAGCACAAAGCAGACCTCAAATTGCATTTTTCGCAGAAGTGCACCGTGGGCAATATGCTAATTTCAAAACGTCATTTGGCTGTGATGGGCATTAGTGCCAGTTTGATCTGGAGGAGTTATCAGTGTTTCAGAACCTCCATATGATTCTTCCACACCCTGTGAACTAAACTTTGATCAAACTTTTAACCCCTAAATAAGTGCTGTTTCTAAAACTGTTTCAAACAACTGTTTTGAAGGTATTAAATGGTGTTATCTTAGCTGCGATGGAGAAAAAGATAACACATCTGTAAGCTCCTCTTCAGAGGGAGGTTGCTCTTGCATGGGAGAACTCCCTGACTGTATCAGGGTTATCACATTAAACCCCGGAAATACACAGGCCCAGGAAACCACCCCCAAAATGACTGCCGTGAGGCCATTGTATTTGGCTAGGGGTACCCTTCTGTCAGTCTGTGTGTCTGCAAAGGTGTCTCTGGAAGGAGTGTCCCAGCTCTTGTCAGATTTACCCCATAGAGGAGACCTAGGCCTTCATTTGCCCTGGATTCTACAGCAGTGAAATCATTTATGTCCAGCAGCCTCTTAGGTGAAATGTAGAGGTTTTCACAGTGGAATGTTAGTACTATGAGTTGGCCACTAAAGGGCATGAGCAGATGGGTATCACGTCAACTGGGTGAGGGTCCATCCAACAGCACTGTAATAATCTCTGCTGTTAATGCTTGTTTCACAAAAAGGGGAAACTTATGGGTCATGGCTCTGAAACAGAAAAGAGCTCTTGAATGATTTTAAGTGAAGAATTAATAAATGGGACAATAAATATTTAGGGTGTTTCTGACTAACCTGAGACCATGGAAAGGCTCTGAGCACAGCCTGTGGCAGAAATGAAAACAAAGACCACAGAGCAGCCTGCGGTGGTGGAGCCCTGGCCTAGTTCAGTCTGGTTACAGTGAGCTGGATGTGCTAGCATGGGCAGGAATGCCAGGCATAGCCTCTGACACAGTGCACACATTGCCCAAAGCTGCACTGATCTCCATTTGGCACCTCACCCGCACAAGACACGCGCAGTCGCTCGGCAACAACGGAATGGACGCTCCCATTGGCTCTCCCAGGCCGTGGTGCTGTGGAATGCATCATTTTCGAGACGGCTCCGTTTTCCTTTCCCATTTTTCTCCCTCTCTCTGCCGGCGTGGTCATTCCAGCAGAAATGCCAGGCGGGGTCTGGTTCTCTTCAGCTTGCAATACTTGGATCCGACATGCGCTACTGGCCATGCGGAACAATGCGACCGAGTCGATCGAGGGGGACTTTCGGCGCGACGGTTCTGCACTCAGTCAGTGCGCGTTAGTCTCTGTCAGCCTCTGTCAGCTCGGATCCTGCGTCGCCCACAAAGGGTTTTCGGGGCGAGCAGACTTGGACAGGGCCTCTCTGGACTCCTCTCTGGAGCGGCACGTTTCTGTGAGTCATCGCAGAGGAAAGAGTGGGGGGTTGGGGAGCCACGCCCGGCTGGGCTGGAGTTCCCCTTCCCAAACGCTCAAGCTCCTGTGAGCCAACTCTGCACGGCTGCACACACGAGACTGTTATCACAAAGCTCCACTCTCACAAAGCCATTCTGACAGATGCATTTATAAAGACAATAAAAACAAAGATGAACTTTGTTTAATCTCTGTTACACTTTCAGTATAACATTAATAATTTTCAAAACAAGATCTGAATCATCTAAAAGGCTGTAAATATTTGGATCATTCATGCATTTTTATCAACAACACATTACATTTGGCTCTTATGCTCTTATCTGGAGCTACTTACATAGTTTACAATTTTCATGTTATCCATCATCTAGCTGGATATATGGACACAATTTGGGCACCTGGGTTAAGTGTCTGGGTTAAGTGCCAGTAGTGCATTCATTCATCATTGTACTGGAAACACTACAAGCATGAGCCAGTAAAACCTTCTGTTTTAAAAAGTCTTTGCTCATAATATTATTAATTTACTGTTGAACTTTTATCTTATAATGAACTTCAACATGAATGTTTAAAGGACGTGTGAAGCAGACCCTTCTATATTACCCATTGCTGGGGAGGACACTGTCAATTCAGATCAATGGCTTGGACCTGCAGATTACCATGCTTTCCTAATATGATAAATTTTTTCTTGGTTGATTACTTTTATTGTTGAAGGACTACATTTTTTCCCCATTTGTTATAGGGGCTGTGAGATAAATAAAACTAGAAGAGCTTAAAATCATAAGTTTTATCACAACTTCAGAAAGGCCCATGTCCAGCAGCTGGAGAATCTTTGAAGATAAACCAAGCCACATCTGGGCCCTGCTGACAGACAGCACCTCCTGAGGTACAGTGTCCCATCACACTCATCTTACGAGGGTCCAGATTTGGTCTTACTGGCCAGCCACATCCTCCTTCAGCAGTGGTAGGCATGCTGCCATATCCATTGTGCCACTGCACCGTGCTGACCCAGTCAGGCTTGGCCACTGAGAGAAGGCCACAGCAGAAAGAGGCGTGTCTGCTGGTGCAATCGACTTGATACCTCTTCATTTGCGAATCAGCTCGGCTGAGAACCATTCATAGCCGGACTCATTGGCTCCATACCTGTGAGGCACAGCAACATTCCTAAGGGAGAGAGAGAGAGAGAGAGAGAGAGAGAGAGAGAGAGAGAGAGAGAGAGATCCTCTCCCTGCAGATGGCTGGCTGGCGTATTGTATAGAGGGGTATGGAGGGGCAGTGCTAACGGCATGTAGATGATGGCGCCCTCCGGTGGAGGTCTGCAGGAAGGCGCATGGGAGTCTTTAGCTGCCTTGTTCCATTTTCTTCAGCTGTAATGTAACTGGAATCTGACTGTGGAGGACACGTCTCTGACAGCAAAGAGAAACATCTTGAAAGCAAATGCGCTCCATTGCTGTTAGACGTCTCTGCTCTGTTAGGATGAAAGCAAAAGGCCTAACAAGGAAAGTTCAGGGGAACTGGGATCAAGAGCAATGCGGTGAGTTTGATACTCCCCTGACACCACCTGATTATGGAGTTTTTTTTTTTTTTTTTTTTTTTTAATCTCAGTTCAGTCTGTGTGTTCTCCATATGTAGGCTACATGTTCACTACCATATTGCTTCCTCTTCATTTTTTATGTCCTTGTAGATGATTAAGCCATGTAATTTGTCCTCTGACTGTTACTTCATGTATGAAATATCCACATAGATCTGAGCACACATGTGCCATCTTCCCATCTTCACCAGCAGAGGTCACTGTTTACCTGACATAACCATAGCTGTTTAGAAATGTAATAGATTACTCACACACAAAAAGCACAGTATAAATATTCAGTACTGCCACATGGACTGTGGGATAATTTGGGAATGGGAGGCTATGGAGAGCAGCAAGGCATGAATCACAGCCTTCACCTTCTCACTTTTGTTTCTGTAGTTCACTGCTTCCTCTTTCTCACTCTCCAGCCTCTCGCTCATCTTAAATCAAGCTTTTTCTGAAACAATTAGCGGTAGCATTTTTTTTGTTGCAAACCTCTATCGTATGCAAGATTGTCACAAAAAGTGGGCTGTGTGAAGAACATAGAGTATAAGGCATAAACTGTAATGCTCAGGCTTTCTTAAAAACATTTATTGGGGGACTATTTTCCTCAGGGTAACAGCAGCACCAATTCTGTAAAATTTTCTGTAGAGTTGCCTGCATTTGTGGTAATTCACTTCACTATCAAACTTCAAGGCTGAACCAGGCAGAGAGGGCAAATGGATCAGAATGCTTGGTTGCTCTCCTGTTTCGGGGGGGTCTGGGGTGAATTGCTGCGCGTCGGTTGGCCATGCTGAAGGCGGCGGGCGGAGCCTCTTCCTGACGCTGAGCGCGAAGGGAGACGAAATCTGGGACAGACCGCTGCGATGCGAGCGCTCCCCTTCATCCTCGCTGCTCCTGTTCGAGACGGAAGGAGGCCACCCATGCCTACAAGCGCTCAGCCGGGAGAGCTGACCTCGCCCTGTATCAGACTGCGCAATGCACTCTGGCTGCACGGAGACACAGGGAGGCATAGGATAAAGGGTTCCACCAGTAAAAATATGTCCAAATTGCTCTTAATGAGGACTTACCGCATTGAACTATGATTTTTTAAAATATACTTTTCCCATTTGCTCATCCTTTTAGGGACTGCCAACTGCTTCACTGCAACAACCTCTGTTTTCTTTCAGGACTGCTGAGGACAGTCCTCTAATACACTTGCATGCTTACAGCAAGTATTTTTCAGGATGCAAACCCCACCACAGTGCACCAGAGTGAAGCAAATGATGATTGGAGGATAGGCACATTTCATACGTGAGGGAGGAGTTGCGGGGTGCCTGAGAGTGGCGAGACGAGGAACCCCTGCTGACAGACTCTTCCCTACCCTGGAAAGAAGCCAACTTGTTCTGCTCCTGGTCATTGTCAGCTGATGATGCAACTGGGCTTGAACCAGGCCGCTTGGGTCAGCCTGTGATTGGATGGAATGCCCTCACTGACTGAGCCACTTAGGAGAGGAGGCAAAAGAGTTACTATTATGCTCATCTGTGTCACACAGACATCCAGAGTACAGATGACTGAATCTGAGGTGACTACAATAAGCCGGCATCAGTAAGCATTTGCACCCTCAGGGACTCACTGAGAAACTCAGGCAGTGAAAGCTCCAATGGCCCTTTCCCATAAGAAAGAAAACACCAATCCCTATATTCAATGAAAATGGCTAAAAATTCTATAGAAAGTGCCATTGAAACAAAAACAATGACAAAGGTAAGTTATAAAAACACTTCACACTTAATCTGGCTTTTAAAGTGTCCCATAAAGTCAATCAGACTTGCCAAGCTATCTCAAGAGCAAAGGTTGCCTTGTTGTTGCAGCACTGTGCTGGATTGTATTTACACAAGGGTTTTTTTCACTCTTGATTGACAGTTTTGATTGAATCTAGAAGTGATGGCAGGAATTTTCCTGTTACTCTGTAACAAAGATGCTACTAATCCCAAAATGTAGGTTATGATCATCTTAACATGAGTTAAACTGGAGTGCAGGAGAGTGTGTGACCGTCTTCCAACCTTTTTTATCATCGGTTAATCACCAAGTCTGTACTGTGTTATTATCAGACACGTCTTCCTTTCAATTTATTGTACATCCTCCCTATAAACCTTACAGCTGTGCATTCCAGCTGTGAAAAAGCTGTGAAAGAGCCAGCCGTTGTCCTTTTCCAGGGTGGAGGAAGATGGCGGGCGATGGGTCTGCAGCGGTCACGCAATCACAGTCGCACAGCGTCACGGACACGTCCCCAAACCCGCACCCACGCTGCGTCACGGACACGTCCCCAAAATCACGACCACGGACACATACACCCTCCCCACTCTCGTCCAGCGTCTCCATTAAAGAGGCTTAAAGAGAACGGTTCGAAAATGTAAAGAACAGACTCTGAGGAGCCTTGGGTTCAGACATCTGTGATGAAATGCCGTGTAATTCATTTAAAAGAGCACATTCCTGCTGGATGTGTCCTGTGCTGCCCGCGTGGGAGGTGGCTTATCTTATCAGCATGCAGAGCAATGCGGGGAATGAGGATGCCGGGCTCTGCTGGATTCTGTGCCCATCAAAGGGAGAGAGGCAGCGTGGCTCAGGGTGAAAGTGGCACTGCACAGCACCAGGACCCTCATGTACACACAGGCACCTCCACATACAGACGGTCACCTGCCTATATACACAGTCACTTCTACCGACAGTCACCTCTGTATATGCATGGTCACCTCCATATACACACAGGCAGAATCAGGTACACACAGTCACCATACAGTCACCTCCGCATACGCGTGGTCTCCTCTGTATGCACACATACAGAATTATGCGTTCACAGTCACCTCCACATACACATATGGTTACATGTGTGTACAGATGTGCTCACTTCCATGCACACAGACTCAGGTACACACATATGATACGAGGACCCCAGAAAACCGAACAATCCCGTGCCAGGGAACCAGACAAACACAACAGCAGAGGCGGAGACCGCTGAACACAGCATGACTTCAGACCCCCAGCCACAGAGTCCTCTTCAACCCCCCACACGCAGTCAGTGAGCGCATCTCTTTCAAGACCATCGGATCCTTTCCGTTTCGAGTAATATAGTATGATAATGTTCGCATTCTGTATAGCTGTCCTCTTATGGCAGTGTCCACACTGTTTCTGTTCTGTCTCACTTCAGTCATTAGCGTGAGGTGATCCAGTCTGTCACAGGCTGCACAGTATCCACCGCCTTTGACCCATACAGCTGAAAGTTCCCGTGGTCCTGTCGTCAGGACATCTGATCTCACTGCCGGAGTTGTCACATATACAGAGCAGCCCAACAGTGCTGGGTATGGCCCATTGTACAGTAGTGCCTCCTGGTGGACAACTTCTAGCATTGTAGTTCTACCCAAGAATACCGTTGTTTCACAGGATCATACTAGGGTTCCGTATGAAAAGACAGCAATCATTAAAAGAAGTGCCTGTTACACAGAACACTCAAAGCCAGTAGAAGCACTGCATGTCATGGAGCTATCTGCACTTTCAATAATAAATAAATCTGTGTCCTGGATGATGAGAATGAGAAGTCATGTGACCAAACGCTGGGTGCACAGAGGTGTGCTCCCAGGGCGTGCAGATGGAAACAGCGCCCCCAACAGGTGACAGACACATTGACCAGGAATGGTTGAAACTACCATACAGGGGGAGCGCCATCCCAGTGCTGCTGGCAGGCATGCAATGGCTGCAGGGTGCTATCAGTTCAGTCTGTCTGAATCTGCCTTCTCATTGGCCCCTTGAGGCGGCAGTATGTCTGGTCTGTCGGGGTCACCTGAGGGCGATTTGTCCTTCAGCCGCTCTCTGATTGGCTGGCTCTGTCCCGAGGTGGCCCCTGAGTCGGAGACGGCTGTGCCTGGCCCACTTGGAAGGCCCCGGTCCCGGAGGACAGCTGAGTGTCTTGCACCAGCGGTGCGCTCCGGCCTGGTTGGGAAACCGCCTGTGGGGTCGGGCGGTTTGTTGTGTCTGCAGGCCTGGATTTCCACACACTGCAGAAACACGGGGCGTGACCTTTGCCACACTGCCCTCTCCTGCACTGCATGCTGGGACCGGTCCTGCTCGGGCTAACAGAGTGGGCCACAGAACATATAGCAGCTCTGTCTCATTGAAACAGAAGACAAACCTGTAAATTTAATGTAATACATATGTAACAAACCCTCTCTTTAGACATGACATCTGGGCACGCACAGAGCTCCTCTGTACTGGCCATTCCAGAGACACAATGCCAAACAGAACATATAGGTCACTGTTTTGCTGCAGTGAGATGCATATAGGGCATTTGCATGTAAGTCACTTGTTACTGCAGTGAGAAGTATTTAAGCTACTTTTTACCTCAGTGAGATGCATAGAGGACAATTTTACTGCAGTGGCACATATATGCTGCATTTTTACCGCAGTGGGATGCATATAGGTCATTGTTCCACTGCAGTGAAAGGCATGCAGGACAGCTTTCCTGCAGTGGGATGCAGCAAGACTTTTAACTGCAGTAAGATGTTTTAAAGTGTTTTTAAAGCAATGAGATGCATATAGGTCACTGGTTTTACTGCAAATTAAGGTGTATTTATGATGCAGTGAAATGCATTTAAGACAGTTTTACTGCAATGAGATGCATTCAGGACAGTTTTACTTCTGTCAGAAGCATTTCAGACAGTTTTACTCCAGTGAGATGCAGTTCAGACAGTTTTACTGCAGTGAGATGCAGTTCAGACAGTTTTACTGCAGTGAGATGCATACAGGAAGTTTCTTTACTACACACTGAGATGCATACAGGAAGTTTCTTTACTGCACTTTGAGATGCATATAAAGATTTTAGACGCATAGAAAGTTTTTTGAACTGCAGTGAGATGCATATCAGACTGCACAGGCCATACTTGGACCATGAAAAGCACCGGGACCTCACCGCCCCTGTTTACGCCGCCGCCCTGAACTGATACACCGCCTGAATCAGCAGACGTGTTGGGGAAAGCTGAGCGCGGATGATTCACGGGACAGCCACGCTGCCGAGCCCCTCCCTTCCTGCACGTTTCTCCCCCGGACAGGATGCGGTGTGCACCCCCTCACAGCCCTCCGCAATCAGCGCCAGTGTGCCACATCTCACCAGACAGACACCGCCTTGAATTCCATGGGGGCGACAAGTAACGTCCTCTAAAAATGAGCGCGCCCCTGTTCCGAACCCGCGACCGCCTCCCAACGCCCCCGCGCTGTGTTCTCTGGCTTCAGCTGGGGCTGATGAGTGTTCACGGCGGGGTAAATATTGATGCGTGTTTTAAATGATGTTTGGCACAGTGAGCGATAGCCTGACAAAAATGGCCGCATATAAAGGGGGTGGCCAATCCCTCGACCGGATCAAGGCTGATTGCGGTGATTCTGAACAGGTGGAATTAGGTGTGTTGACACTGCCACCTAGTGGACATTACACCTCAAGTGTATGTGAAAAGCGTGAGGGTTGTTTGTTCTAGTTTCCCAACAGTGTGACAAAAAGGATCAGTGAGACCATTCACATGACAGGGAACAGGGAACCGGACATGGTCAGCAGCATTTTGGTGATTACTCACTGTATGCTTAAAATAATATGTATGCCTGAAACATTTCTAACAAATCCTGAATAGCTACGGAGAAAAAAATGAACAAAATCTTTCAGTAGAGTATAATATGCTTGGATTGCAGCTCAGATTGTCCATTCATTGCTGTCTCACGTTGGCCATTGTCAGAGTGGTACAGCTTTAGCTTATTAGTGACCCATGACCCTCTGTTCCTCTACAAAGAGATATTCTGGAATGTGCAGTCACTCCCCAGCAAGTCTGAGACAACCCAAATGCTTTAAACCGCAGTACAAGGGGAACTTTCACTGATGAACTCCAGATCTGAAGTAAAACCCAGGAGTAAAGCTAGCTTCCCAACGCACACACACACACACACACACACACACACACACACACACACACACTAGCACACACTAGCACTTACACACACGGACACAGACATGCACACACATGCACAAAAATGTAACTGGCTGAGGCCAGCTGACATGCCTTTCAAAGCTGAACAGACATCTGCAAAGAGGAGTAGCCCTGGCTGTGTGGTGTGGTCCATGTCCCGTCAGTCAGAGACCGCACAAACCATACTGAAGATCCACCCAAATCAGAGCTCTGAAGCAGCTCCTGCACCTCTCCTCTCTCTGACTGATTACTACACACTTCAACCCACGCCCATCAATATGCACCAATCAAATGAAAGACACTGAAGCACAGACCTTACACAGCCAGGCTCTTAAAACAATGCATATTCCTGAGGAGGCTAGGCTGACCAAATAAAAACAAAACGGCTCTTTTATATTGCTCTGCTGCTGAAGTCTGATGCTTGCAGGACTGATGGGCGACTTTGCTTAGCCTGCTGTTGTGGACGTAGTCAACTGTGTTCAGCCTGTGGTTGTGGTTGTGTCCAGTGTGGGCTGGCCTGCGATTGTAGGGGTAGTCAATCTGGTCAGCCTGTGGTTGTGGATATGGTCTACGTTGGTCAACCCTGTGGTTGCGGAGGTGGTCAACCATGGTCAGGCTGTGGACATGAACAGTGTCGGTCAGCTGTGGAAGCTACAGCATGCCCAGGTCAAATAAACGCAATGAATGTGTCCAGAACAGATCAAGACTGCATGAAAGAAGGGAAAAAAGGGAAAAAAATCCATTTAGGGTTAGAGTTGGGCAGCAATGTGGTGCGGTGGTTAAGGAGCAGCGCTTGCAACCCAAAGGCTTTCAGTTTTGGGGCAAAAAAGTGGGGCACTGTTCCCGCACCTTTGGGTGAGGTAGTTAAAACAAATTGCCTAAGGAACTACCCAGCTGTATAAATGGATATCATGTGAGAATTGTACGCCATGTATGTAGCTGTGAATAAGGACATCTGTTCAGTACTGATGGTGGTTAGGTGTTTATATGAGCTGAGTATGAGAGCTCCAGCTCCATCTTGCAGCCAGACCCATTTCAGCACAGTCTCTGACCACCTTTCCCCAGCTCTCCTCAGTGTCTCCAAGCGACTGATAAAATCTCTGTAGACAGCAGACATTCAAGGACAACAGGATGTTTTAAATATGTGAATATTTGCATTGAAGTGACTTGTTTTCCCTGTTGAATATGAGCTACATTTGCCTGGCGGCCACATTTAGAGGTGGTGAGTAGAAACAATGCATACAGTCTTAATTGGCTGCCTAGCAAGATGGCTAGCCAGGAAGACCAAAACAAGTGACAAGGGGAAGCCTGAAACCAGCTGCTGAAGTGTTGGTAACATTTTGTGGTCTGGGTTCCGTACCACTCAAGCTGGTGGTCTAGCCCACAGTCCTCAAAATGTTACAACTGACTTCTCTGTCTTGACCGTAGAGTTGTGCATGAAACAATATTGATTTTCTTTTTCCTGGAGAGGACTTCATTTACCAGCAGAGGGAGACATAACCCTGACTGATTCTGTCACTGTAGACTTTCAGCTGCTACAGGCACTGTGGTGTGCTTACGTCCGCTGGTTGTCTGTAGATGGGGATGTGGCTTATGTGGTCGCTCCCGGGTTTGTCTGACCATTCGTCGGTGAAGAGGACAGTGGGAAATGACTGGATGAAGCTCAGTCAGAACCATTCCATTTGGAGAAGAAGGAAATTGTTCAATCTACTGCCATGGTAACTATTAAAGGTGGTGCAAGTATGTACTCTAGTTAGATGTAAACAACCATATTAGAGCTTCCTTCCACAGTCTGACTGTCTTCTACATGAGCTTGAACCATCTGAGCTTGTGCAAGAATAGCATGGGTTTCAGTGGGCCTTTGCAATCAGATTAAAGGGCTTTTAAAAACTAGAAATTAATGGGAACCCTTGGGAACTTTGTATCTGAGCCAGACAGGATTTGTGAAGCTTCCCCAGTCTGTAAATCCCACAAGATCAAACATAAACCTCTCCTGTCAACCTGCTGGTGATTGCATGGGGGAAAGAAATATATGTGTGGCCCATGGCCCAAAGGTTGCTGGATCAATTTCCAGGTGGGCCAGTGCTGTTGTATCTCTCTGGGCAAGGTATTTAATCCAAATTGTGTATACCCAGCAGTATAAATGGATAAGATGGAAAAAGAGAAAACTACATAAACTGCTCTGAATATGATGATCAATTTGTCCTGTAACTGCACTAAAAAAGTTTCTTGTTGGGGTGTTCAGCTCACTGTCTCCTTGTTGTTCATTTCAGTTTTCTCATGCAGACCCCCTCCAACACCCCCTCAACACTCTGATTGGCTCAAGGGTGAATTATCCTCACTGATGGCTCATGCTGATTCTACACTGATGTTGAATTGGTACTGACAGCCATCACCCACAGGTAGCTACAGACTAAGTTCAGAATACACCACGGTAACTACAGGCGATAGTCGGCCATCAATAGTTTTTGAAGGACTGTTGAGTGTGTGTGTGTGTGTCCAGCTTTAAAAAAATCTGCTAGGCTGAGGCAGTGAATCACATTTTTAAGGGTCTTGAGATGGGATAGGAATTGTCCATTTCCACCGATAAGCTGAAGTTTATCATTACTGGAAAAAAGAAGAGGACTTGGGCAATAGATGATATGCTGTTGCTGTCCAGGGTCAATCCTTATCTAAAGAGAATGAGAGGCCACAAGGACTATATAATGCAAAGGTATCCCAGCACCATTGGGAAAGAGAGCATGGCTAAGCTGGAGATGGGCTGGAAAAACTGTGCTGTTGTTCTAGACTCTTCCATGAGACACAAGGGCTTTAAAAGAAAACCAGTCAAATAAAGCAGAAATAGAAAAGTAGAAAAGAGAGCCCTGTAAAATAATACCAGTCATAAATAAACCACCACAGAGGATGAGTAGTGATGTTAAACAGATGTTTTTATCATATAGTGAAACATAGTTAAAATACGTGCTGTACATTTCTCAGTAGCACAGAGAATCTAAGACACCAGCGATTTTCTCATAAAACTGTAAAAAAGACAGGCTCTTTTTAAATTTGCTTTTAAAAGTGAGATGGGTGGCACATGAAAACCAACTATTTTCTGTACAACAATTTACAATCCGTGAAAAAAAAAACATTCCCGACACCGATCACAAAGCAAAATGTTCCAAAGCATTGTAAAACTGGCGAAAAAAAAACCTATTAGAACTGAAAATAACTGTGACAGCTTGCTCAGACATGAAGGCACAAATACCAGAAAAATGAACAAAAAAACATGCAAATGAACCTCAGTTCAGTTTGTGCAACGAAGCAAAACTAGCTCTGTTACAGACTTATACGGTTTACAGCAGTTCGTTAGCGGTATCCTCTTCCTAATTACAATTTCCTTCCAAGTGCTGTGACGCACACTGATCTCGATTATCTACTTCAGATTTAACAGGCCCTCTGAGAGCGAAGTGTGCAGAGACACTTTTGTGACATTTACAAGCGTTTTATCCGCTGTGCTGCGAAAGGGCAGACATTTCCCAAGGACTTTATACACGTCAAAGTGATTAACATTGTAATTTTTTATACTCTGTTGTAATGGAGTGAGAGTGTTTCTCTAAGGAATCTTGACAGAAGCTCACAGTGAATCTGCATCCTCAGAACCTCACTGTCAGATGAGGGTGATTTCACTTGTCCTGCCTTAAGAAAATGACCTCACAGGCACGCCGAAGTAGGTAAACCCCCCAGCAGGTCTTGTAAAGGCAGAGTTTTTCAGGCCTAGCGCACGTCTCAATACTCAGACCCACTATGGCAGAATTCTGCTGTTTGAGTCTGGCCCCTCCTGGACTCAGGACTGCGCTGTTTCCATGGCGAGCCATGAGGCTGACTGTTCACCCTGCATCGGAGAGCGGCGTGTCGTATTTAGCTGACAGGACCAGTACTACCCCGCTGGGGACGAGTACACCAAGCAGGCCTACATCAGATGCGTGTTTGACATCCCAGTTTAAATGATGGCTCAACATCTCTATTGAGACAGTGTAAATGATGGTTCAGCACCCTCTTTATGACAGTGTAAATGATTGCAGCAAATATGATGCATGATGCACCAGGCTGATATAAGTTATATCTGGGTGGTAGAGGATTGCAGTTGTCACACCTTCCAAGGGGTTAGTGGGAGAAAGAAGCAAGACTATCAATTTCATATAGAGGGAATACCTAAAGCTCACATGAGAAACTGGTCTCCTTCATATTCTGTCATATTTATAAAGAAGACAGAAGCACACATAATTTCTGATCTGAAAAGGTTTTCCTTTTTGACTCTTTTATGAGACTGAAGGTATGACTGTGATATCACTAAATTTATAAACATATAGACATATAAAAAAAAATGTTACCCTTCAGCACATGACTCTCTATGAACCCTTTTGTGAAAGCTGCTAATCAGTATCCAATCCAATTTTTAATGACTTTTTGATTAAATGACCAACCAAATTAAAGGGCTGACTGGTTCATTGAACAACTGATGAAGAGGACGTGCCTACTATGCCTCTCAGATGTTACTGCACTCACAGAGGACTCAACCGTGACAGCAGTCTCAAGTCAGTATCAGTGCTGATGGAGTGTGGATCTGCAGGGATGTTTTCTGTCTGCTTGGTGAGCTCTACCTGTCTCCACCAGATGGTGCCAGTTGACACTTGTGTACACCTAAGGAATCTAAGAATTCACAGAACCCATGTAAAATCATGCATTTTTCTGCTCCTTAATTACGTGTATTACGTCTGCAGAAACCAGTGGTTGTACAACCATGTTGAAAGCAAGCTCACGTGGTTGCAGTTTATAATATGACACCTTTACAAGAGCTGCTAACAAAAAAGACTAGCCTTTTACAATGCATGGTGGACGACAAAGGAGAGATCAGGGACTATAACAGCCCTAACCCTTTTACCTTCAGGCAATGCCGTATTGAACCAGAACTACTTTCCCATTTCCCATGAGTGCTTGTGAACTCTTAAGACAGATCGGTTTAAGATACTGCGCCATCTGTTGGAGAACAGGGCCCGACCATTTGTGCCTATGTAGGGCGAGGTGGGTCACCAGCAACACACCGGCCAGACCTGCGCAGCGACGCCACAGAGAGCCGTCATCATGGCACAGCTCATCACTGAATCTGCAGAGTATTACTGTGCCCCTGTACGATTTACTGAACCTCTGTTCTGTCCCTGGGGACTGAGTTCACAGTCACTGTTTTAGGTAATTATCCTAAGACCTCCTCATTCATAGATCTCTGTGGAAAAAAATAAACCTTTTCTCTTTATACACATCATATATTGTCCCCCCTCCTAAAATAAACTGATTTTCCCCGCAAAAGACATCATTTAAGTCCTGCTTTTGTATATGCATACCTATATATAATGGTATATAATGTGTACATATTTATGTTCAGTCTGTACATTCACATCTACTGACTTCACGAATGAAAAAATAAAACTTTGTGCTTGAACATGAATAACTATGTTTTCCCAAAAGGCGGGTAGGGTCACCACTTTGGGGTGCCCCATTAGCTGTGGGGTGAGGGGGGCAAGAGGTACAGCAGTCCCCCTCAACATAGCGGGACACCGGAGCTCCGTAGCCTCCTATTCCACATGCAAACAAATGAATATTAAATCTGTTCACTGCAGGGTGTTGTGGCTCACCATACCCTTCCCTGTCTCCCCATACAACCAAAAGAATCTGTTGATGTGTTTAGGTGTTTTCACACATTAAAAAACCTGATCGCAGCACTGATAATCAGTCTTGAGGAAATCAATATGAAGGGAACCGCGGTCATGTGACCTGTTGGATTAGTGAAATGAGAAACCAAAAGAACGGGATTGGTCCAGAGATGCTTTTTATGGAGGGGCTTATTGCGGTGAAAGGAACCTCATTAAATCAGATATCCTCCTGTGGGCACCGGATCATTGCTGCCGGCCCATCTCCGACTCACTGGGTCAGACCTTAGAAACTTCACTCAGCAACCGCCTTTCCCATCTACCCCTCACCTCACTTTAGCCTGTTTTCACATGTCCCCACAATCAGGAGCCACACCCCTTTCCTGGCCCTGCTGCTCCCAATGCAATGTGAAATGCCAGCAGGTAAACCAGCAGCATCTGTCTCACAATACACATCTCCCACAATATTCTCTGATCAATGAAACACTTAAAATGTTATGTTGCAAGCATTCCTCTGGTTTTAAGGCCACCAGCCCTCTGGCCTCCTGTCCTGGGGCAGTACCCTTTGCGCCTGCACTCTTTTCCTGTCTGGGGTGTGACCTCAAACAGTCTAGGCCATCCGAACACAACGCCCTGTTCCCCATGACCAGACCACTGGCAAACTGGCACTGTCAACGACATCGCAAACCCGTGGCTTCAGCCCAGTTCCATCACACGCCTTTACGCCTTTACATTACATGTCCCGCCTTTTCAGTCAACTTGCAGGGTGCTCAAACCCTTCCCACTCCCTCACGCCCTCTCTCTCCCTATGGTCAGCTCAGTGATTGACAGCCCAGCCACTGTTTGTCAGCGTAGACCATCATTTGGAGGCCTGTGTATACTTCTTATTATGTGGACTGATAATGTTTACAGACAAATATATCGCAGGTTTATATAACCCTGCATCTACATACCCAGAGGTAGCATCTACTCCTATCTTTTATTCATAACAAAGATAAACTGATTTTTTCCACATATGAGCCTCCCAAGTATATTACTTTCCAGTTATAATAGCTTTATAGTCATCGCTAATCTTATTTTTTTCAAGACTACAATAGTAGCAATAAAAAAAATATATAGAAATTTTTGAAAAAAAGGGCATAAAAGACATTGTGATTCACATATTACTACAGTGTACTGAAATTCCTCTTGTAAACACAGAATGAACTTTAGTTCAAGTGGACCGCAAAGGGGGGCAGTTCACACCCCCGAGCTATAGGGGGTGCTGTCTAACCGCCGTGGCTCCTCTTCCTGCGCCCCCGGTGCAGAGCTGGGCCTAGTTCTTGATCTCCAGGATGGAGGGGTTGTGGTCAAGGATGGCCAGGATGATCTTGTCCATGTACTGCCTCAGACGGAAATTAATCTCCTCCTGCTCCTTCAGGGCCTCCATGAGCTGCAAACACCATGACAACAGCGTCACAACATGTAAAGGACACGTGAAATCATCCATGCGTCATTAAACTCCTGATGGATTTTCTCAATAAGGACATACTGATTACCAGTAATGTAATGTAACGTGTGGCTTTGTTTCTAATATTTTTATATATGTAGCTTTGTGTGTTTAGTAAGAGATACCCAAAGGGTCACAACCTAAAGTTGGTACCCATAGGCATTCATGTGACTGTCCATTCCTCTGTTCATTACTCCACCCACATACACGTTCATCTGTGTGTTCATCTGTTCGTTTCTGCATCATCTACATTCCGCACTCCCATTATTTTGTAAAACCTCAAAATCCAAAGCCATCCATTGCATTTCTAAGGGTGTCTGTCCCCCAGCTCTTTAAGAACTGCCTATCAGGTGTGCCCCTCTCTCATCTCGTCATGGGAGGTGTTGTCGATCTCCACAGCCAGCGGCTGAACTTTCATTTGATTGGCTGGGAAGTTCTCACCTCGTCTCGGGAGGCGTTGTCGATCTCGGCGGCCAGCGACTGAGCCTTCGTCTGAGTGGCGAAGAGGTTCTTGGCCTCGTACAGGCTGAGGCTGAGGATCTGCCCGTTCAGGTCATCGTTCTGGTCCCGGAGCTTGTGGTTCTCCTGGAAGAGAGGAGGGGAATTGTCAGCCCAGGGGGAGAGGCCTGGCCAGGACGGGTGGGGCAGCCGGACGGGCCATCTGAAGGGGGGTGGGCTTCTCAGCACAACCACTTTATACCTCTCCTGAAGTCGACACTTCCTGTGTACCTCCACTTAACTGTTCAACAGACACTAGAAGTTTCCCCATACCCTCTCTCTCTCTCTCTCTGCCTCTCTCTCTGTCCTCCTTCCTTCTTTCCCCCTGTCTCCCCCTATCTTTTGCTTCTTCTTTCTCTTTCCCTTTCTGGCTACCTGGCTATTTCTTTCTCCTTCTGCATCTCTCTTTCTCAATCTTACTGTCCCCCCCTCCTTCGTTTCTTATGTACACAGACGCAAGTCACACAGTGCCGATAGGTTAACACAGTAGACCAATCAGTAGCTTGCATGTGACCATGGCTAGTCCTTTTAGACAGAACGCAGGGTTACAAAAGAGTTACTGTGTGAGGATGGAGATGTGAAGCAGGGAAAAAAATGACACGTGCATTTCCCATGTCTTGAACGTGAGCCCTCCCTGGCTCTAGGTGGCGCCCTTGTTAGTGGTTAATGGATCAAATGCTACAGGGAAATGCAGTTTACCATCAGACTGGGCAGAGGCCGTGCCCCTGTGGACACCAGGTGCTGGAATTCAGAAGAGATATCCTGGGGAGTAAAGGTCTGGGTAAACAAAACAGAGTGGTAGCGTGAGAGTCTAAATGGACTGGATCCTGAATGGACCTCCTCACGCCTATTACCATTTCTTTACTTGCTCATTAAATGCTCATTTGCCTTGGTATGTAAAGGGGAGAACTGCCAGGGCTCAGCACCTTAGAAAGCAAATTCACAACTGCAGCTTGCTCATGACCTTTCATTGTATTGTACAGTAATGTAAATATTACCGTAAGTAATATCTACTAAGTAAATATTGATACTTTAAGTATGGCTATCTGCTGAAACAATATGTGTGCATGTGTTTCTTCAGTCATTGAATGCAAAGACAGTGTGTATGTACTGTCAGAGCACTGCAGCAGCTCAAAGCTAAGGACCAGGAGCAGCAGGCAGGACACCTGACCTTTTGTGAGGTGGAGGTGTGCCTTTTACTTAGATCGATCAAGGTTAAATGTATAATGCTGCCTTATCTGACAAGTTATCTTTAATGGTAACAGAGAACACAGTGTCTCTCCCTTTAACTGAGCACTATGTTTGACATTCTTACTCTTGTGCAGGTATGACACAGTCACGTGTCACAACATGAGCAAAGCCAGCAAATGGCTTAGAGTTGTTTCAGAAAGGCCCAAACTGGCTACGAATGAATTTGAATTCCTTATGAATATAAAATATGAAAGTCTGGGCTTATTTCATCCGGGGCGGGTGGGGTGGGGAGGGTGGTTGGTGTTGGAGCGTCTGTGGCAGGTTGTCAGCGTGTGCTCACCTGCTTGAGGCGCTTGACCTCGTGTTCCAGCTCGATCTCGCGGGTCTTGGCGTTGTATTCGGACAGGCCGTTGCGTCCACGTCCTGGCCGCTCCGTCTCCAGCTTAAAGAGCTGCAGGTGCTCCAGCTCCCTGCGCAGGTCCTCGATCAGCTGGGGGGGGGGATACTGACGTCAGTAGTGTGGACATGCGATATTACTTGTGACTGTGTGTTTGTGTGTGTGGTGCATTATGTAGGTGCAAGAGCTGTGCATGAATTTTATGTCTGTGTGTTAGAGTGTGTTTCTGTATGAGATGTGAGTGTTTATTTATGAGATGATTGTATGTGTATGTGTGTGTGTGTGTATGAGAGAGTCTGTTAGGTGTCTATATGTATGAGGCAAATGTATGTGTGGAAGTGTGTATATGTCTGTGAGGTTCCTGTGTGTATGCATGTGAGTTCGTGTCAGTGCACACAAGCCTCACCTCTTGCATGGCCTCCCTCTCCTTCTGGAACTCATGCCTGTTCTGCCACAGCTTGTCCATCATCCTCCGGTACAGGTCCATCTCGTCCTTCAGACGCAGGCTGGTGTCCTCCAGCTTGTCCGTCATGCGCTGCTT
The DNA here is from genome assembly GCA_019176425.1 of Megalops atlanticus. NCBI lineage: Eukaryota > Metazoa > Chordata > Actinopteri > Elopiformes > Megalopidae > Megalops > Megalops atlanticus. Next base: position 8,622,452 of record CM032893.1, read on the forward strand.
CTCCTGCGGGTGGAGACTCAGGCGTCAGCTCACGCGGCGCTAAACCCCGCTGTCTGGAGTTCAGCTTTCACTCAGAAAACAGGGCCTCCGTCTTCCAACATCTACCAAGCAGTTGCTTTCACACACTGCCACACATTTCAGTCAAAGGAACTGGAACTTAAGGAACTGGCCCTGTGTTTCTTAGGCTTTTTCCTCTTTTTTCACCCCCTTTTTGGAACCACCAATCATTACATTACTGGCATTTAGCAGATGCTCTTATCCAGAGTGACTTATATAGGTTCAATTTTTTTACATGATAACATTTATACAGCTGGAGCTTTACTGAGGGTTAGGCATTATAGTTTAGGCACCTTGCCTGAGGGTAAAGCAGCAGTGCCCCAGTGGGGAATCGAACCAGCAACCTTTCAGTTACAAGTCCTGCTCCTTATCACTATGCTACACTGCTGCCCTGTATTTTCGATTCAGTGTATTAGGTTCGTCTCACACTCACAGCCTCTTTACTCTGGCGGGAGTTCCAGTGGTAGCGATGCTCACACGCCTGCAGTGGCTATTTTTCACGCTTTTTATTTTATACTTTTTATTTTTTATTATTTTTCACACTTTCTATTTTCCTGCACTACAGGGAAGCTAACACTGACTGAGGGATAGGGGTACCTCCTCTGTCATCATCTGGGCAGCTCATGAGCACCTGATGCCTGAGATTGGTAAGGCGGGGCAGGGAGGTGCTGTACCCACGCCCATCTGCGGCAAAGCAAAGCCAATTGGTCCCACTGCTGTGGGGTACCAGTCATCGTCAGCTGACGACACTGCTGGACTCAAACGTGGGGCTTTAGGGTTCAGCCTGCACTCGGGACCAGCACCTTAACTGACTGAGCCTCTCGGGGGGGAGCACATGTCTGTGATGTTAAAGGGCTGAATGGAAGACGGACTCTACGAAGTACCTGATCCAGCCTCTCGGTCTGGGACTTCAGCCTGCACACGTTCACCGTCATCTCTCCATTCTCGTCCTCCAGCTGCTGGACCCTGTGGGTGAGAGAAGGGACGTCATTCACTTACCTACAAACCTCACACCTGTCTCCCACTCACCTGCCTACTTCACCCCTGCCTTCACAGAGTCCTCCGTGCTTTCTGTGCTGTGCTACATCCTGCTACACCGCACTGCGCTGAAATGAGCTGCACTGTGTTGCGTAACAGGTCTCTACTACACTATAATGTGCTGTGCTGTTGTTGTGCTGTATGAAAATGTGCCACAATGAACTATGCTGTGATAGAATACCCCATACTGTGCCTTCAGATATTTCACTATGGACAACATCTTAACAGCGTAGCCCTACAGTGTACTGTGTTGTGACAGGCTATGTGCAGCTGCATTGACAGCCATGGCCAAAGTGTGACTGTCAGTGCATGGTGTTGAAGGAAATGTTGAGCAATGAGTGTGTTGGGAATTGAGAGGAGTGATTGGTATTTAGGAGTGTATTGGATAATGAGGAGAGTGCTGTTACCTGTTACTGAGCAGCTCGATCTCAGTGCTCTTGTCCCGCTCCATCTTACTGTAGGCCTCCCGATGCCTCTTCAGTTCCTCCTCCAGCATCTGCTCCGCCCTCAGCTCCTGGTCCTTAATCTGCTCCTCAAGCTCATGGACCCTGTGAACACACACACACACACACACACACACACACACACACACACACACACACACACACACAAAAACACACACACAGAAACACACACACACACACACACACACACACACACACACACACACACACAAACACACACACAGAAACACACACACACACCACACACACACACACACAGAAACACACACACAGAAACACACAGAAACACACACACACACCACACACACACACAAAATGATTACATCATACACATCACATGCTGTGCAAACAAAAATTAGACACACTGTGTATGTGTGTGTGTATGTGCGTGTGCATGTCTTGTTACCTGTGAACCAGCTGTATATTCTCGTGCTTCAGCTTGGTCTTCAGATCTTCGCTCACCAGACTGTCATTCTCAAGCTCCGTCACCTTCTTCTCCAGGTAACTCACCTGTGTGAGAAAGAGAGGGAGAGTGAACCAGAGAGAAAAAAAGGAGGGGCAGAGACAGAGAAAGAGGAGGGGTTGAGGTGCAGCTCTGTCACTGGTGAATATGGGTACAGCGGCACAAGTTCCTGTCACGAGAAAGCTATTCAGTAAGTTTATCACATCTCAGGATACACAATGTGATACAGGTGCATCAACTTACTCCACCCATTGATGTCAACAATTATGAACAATTCTAGTTATCAACAGGCAGCATTGTGTACCTACTGTGCTTTGTGTTTAACAACACACCTGGTAACAGCCATGCTCACAGCTGAGATAATGTATGGACAAAGGCCAAGCAATCATAAGAGGCAGCGTTTAAGTGGCCCAGTAAGCGCGCAGTGTTCTTCTCAGGACTGCTAAAAAAAGCTGGTAACAAGCAGCTGGTGTCTAGACCTTTGTACTGTTTCCACAGTGGCCTCTGCTAGCTGACACTGCTACAGTACCTCTAAACTGTATCCCCCCCATACCACAGCTATGCTATCCATTGCTATGCGAATTGCTGTTGTTAGTATAAGTAAAATACTAAGTAAAAAAAAAAAAGTAAAAAATGAATTTTATCCAACAGCTGTGCCATAATAGATTTTATTTGCCTGATGTCACTGGTAAAGGGGACTGGGCATGAAGCTACAATGTGTTTTTAATAAGGAGCTTAAGCCAACTATGGAGGCTGACTTGTGCCAAAATTGGGGAAAAAAGTGAAACAGTGATTACAGATGCACATTACTTGCACTGCTTTACAATGAGGATGACTTTGTGCCCAAAGTAAAAAGCTAATGCAAAATCAATAAAGTAGTTACAAACACCATAATTCCGATCTAAGTACGTGGAAGTGGCCAGGCACTAAAAACTAGGGCCACAAATTTTAAGTAGACTCTTTTACAATCAGTAAGATGCTTGAGTGTCAGAGAGCTTGGAAGGAGAGTTGGGAGTGGAGTGTTTATGTTTGCTGCCTGTGCGTAGATTGCGGAGCACAGTGTCTCCCCCTAGAGGCCACAGTGTGCATGTGCGGTACCTTCTCGGTGATGTCCACGTCGCAGGAGTCGATGCTGTCCCTGAACAGGTCCTCTGTGCTCCCGTTGCAGCTGCTGAAGTTGCTGTGGTGGAAGAGTTGCCTGGAGACAGGGGAGGAGCGGAGCCTGTTACGGCAAAGACATGGGAAAACACAAACACACACTACACACACCACACACATGCAGGTACATATACACACATAGGCCCACACTCACACACACACACACATACACACACAAACACTCATTCTGGGACTTGTGAGACCTTCGCTGAGGTAAATAAGGCTGACTAGCATGCTGAATGCACACCTGTTTTAATCCCAGCTGAGTTCCAGCTCTGGGGCACCACAAGCAGAACATTCATATCTGGGGACAGTTAATGATTAACACTGACACTGTGTGAGCAAATACACAGAGGGAGCAGGAGCGAAAGTGACCTACCTTCCAAATGCTGTGCTGGATATTTTCCTGTTTGGGCTGAAAAATAAGAGACATAAAATCATTCTTGTTATTCCAAAGTCATTTCCACTTTGTGAAGTGTCAAGGCATACACAACTGAAATGGTACTTGACACATTGGACACATTCGTGATGAGACAGAAACTACACTACAGCATTATGGACTACACAGTACCAGATATAAAGGAGACACTCAAAAGTCAGTCATATTACTGCTTTTTGTCTGAAAGAATTTTCATGTGGACATTGACTGCACTATTGCACTGTAGCCCTCGAAGTGCTTGTGATTCACATGGTGGTACTCATATTTAAGGAGAGTTGCTTTTTTGTTTGATTTAATAAGGGACGTTCAGCTCTGTTCTTGCACCCAGTGACTACATCTACAAAACAGAATGCAAGAATGAGAAAGATTTAACAGAGAATAATCCTCGGATTCTGGATGATCCCCCTTCTATGTGACATCTTCCTTGAATCAATGTAAGAAAATATATATCTCCTCTGCAGGCTAGAACATGGGAACAATTAACAACCTAACTATAGTGGTACAAACCAACAGTACCCGCCAAGGAATGCCATGGCTGAGTCCTCAACACTAACACTTAATTGTAATGACCGAAAAAGTTAACAGAAACTTTTAGATCAATCAATGTCCCATGAGCCTTTTCTGCAGATCGCACACCCCTCCCCTACACCCGAAGTTCTCTGCTCTTCCAAACTATCTCACGATTCCACACTTCACCCAGCTCTCAAACAGGAAGCCGTAGCCATGGCAACCCGCTTTCCTTAGTGACGCATCCCCTCTGATAATGGTAAATGCACAGATATGGATTGCATAAGTGCAAAAGAGGCTCCATGTAAGTGTGAACCCCAGAGCATTAATGGGTTTCACAATACCTCATCATGCCCAAACCACAGGAGAGCATTGTTAAAGCTGGAGAGGGTCCAGGCCTCCTGTGTGCCACCAAAGGCCCTGTAATCAAGGCACTCCAACGTGTGCGGGACAGGGTGAGGGCTGAGCGCACGGCGCTGGGATTCTTAATGGGATTAGCCGCCGCGTGTGACTCAGCCAGTTCGCACCCCCTGCCTCGTCTCACGCGCATTTTGGTTTTTTTTTTTACAGGTAATGGGATGAGATGGACACGGCCGCTTACGTGTGGCGCTTCGCACGGTTCGGTGTGTGTGACAGTCGAGGGGTGTAGTGCACACGATGATGGGAGACGTGGCTCGCCTGGTGACATCATACCTGTTGGCCCTGAGGTTCTTGAGCCGCGCCTCCAGGTCGTTGAGCAGGTTGACCTTCTTGCAGCACTGGGAGCAGTACACGTCCAGGGGCTCGGTGCAGTACAGGTGCCTCATCTTCTGGGGGGTCTGGCTGGCACTGTGGGGAGAGGGGAAGGAAAGAAGGAGGGGGGTATGGTTACAGGAACGCCAGAGGTCTCTCTCAGCTTTTACCTGATTGCCTTGACTTTTTAAAGTGGCTCACTTTTACGGTTCCTGTGCCATGGGCCAAAAAAAAAATTCAAATTTGCTGTAGAACAATATGACAGGAACTGTCACATAACCTTTACTGACAAAACTGTAAAAGGTTTTGGCAATGGCAGGTGGTTCTCTACATTATCAATCACAGAAGTGAGCTTTTGAGATGCACTTTAAAGTGCCCTTGGCAGGAAACTGCTGGAGACAGTTATAAGTGCATGTACAGACAGCAGGGAGAAAAATAAACCTGCAGAGCCAGCGCTCAGATATTCCTGCAGTAAACATCATTACGACTAAACAAACTGCCAATCCTTATGTACAGATGATTAGCATTGGTCTGCAGAGTAACATAATTGTAAGGCCCAGGGCTCGTAACCAAAAGGTTGCTGGTTCGATTCCCCCGCTGGGGCACTGCTGCTGTACCCTTGGACAAGACACCTAACCCAGAATTGCCTCAGTTAATGTCCAATTGTATAAATGGATAACAGGTAAAAATTGTAACCTGTGTAAGTTGCTCTGGATAAGAATATCTGCTAAGTGTCAATAATGTAATGTAATGTAACTGGTAGTGGGGAGGGGCACAGGATACCACATACCACATATTGTATCATTAAGACTATTGTGGATTTAAAAGATTCACCATTTCCCATGTCACACACTATATTACAATACCAATTCAATAGAAAACCAATCAAAATGTGCTGGAAAGTGCCACTTGTTCCAGCCACCTACAAACGTGAGGGGTTACTGAAGTACCGCTCAGCGATGTATGACATTGTGCCAAACAGACACACAGCTGCCAATCCTGACCGTGGCACGGCGGCGGGATTTGCTCAGACCGCCCAGGCCTGGGCTGAGAGGTCCTTGGAGGAGAGCGGCGGTAATAGGCTTAGAGGACAGGGGAGTGAGGTGCGGGATGTGGGAGGGGCACACGCCACCGAGGGAACGTGCCTAATCAGACCATCTGAAGACAGGCTCGGGGCCGGTTATGTAAGGTCTAAACAGGAAGGATTATGTGGGGTGGCCATGTGTAGGCAGATACTAAGCTGCAAGGGGCCTGTGAAAAGACAGGATACACACCCAGCACTAGCGGAAGCCTGCTTGCTGTCATTAGAAATTCAGGGCAATGTAATTATTGACATCATTATGTGCTTACTTTGTAATAGCTCTTTTCCCCTTCCTCTTGACTTTAGTGGGTGAGCGCGTGTGTGAGCAAAGGAGACTGACCTGGAGGGGACAGAAGAGCCCAGGTCAGAGAACCCGTTGGTCCGAGTCTCGTCGTCAGGACAGGGGCTGCTGGGGGTGAAGTCCCCATCCTCACCCTCTCCGTAGTCCTCAAACTGCTCCTCATTGGATATGAGGGAGGTGGAGGAGTGTGCTGATAGGTCAGAGGCCATCAGGTGACCAGACCTGCAGGGAAAAGTACAGTCACTCAGCTAGACACACACAAAACACAAACGTATTCTCCAGTCTTTCCTACAAAAAAAACATTATAGTATACAATCAATGAATCCATATCTCTCTTGAGGAATATGTGTGAACTGATTGGTGGCTATTCTATATCAACCAAATACAGCCATATCAATAGCTTAATTAACTTAGCATGACTTAGCATGCTGATGTCACCAGGTCAAAGGCCACTTACTCGTTTCCAGGCAGGAAGAGGCCCCCGAGACCTTCCTCCTTGCTGTCAGGCCGCCTCCCATCAGAGGTGTCTGAGCCCGGGGTGCTGTCCACTGCACTGTCCATGTCCGCCTCCAGGGCGGCGCTGTTGTTCAGCTCCGCCTCCTCCGGGTAGAGCTGGCAGTCGGGGTACGGCCGCGTGCACACGATAACTGGGCGACCCACCCCTGCCTCCATGCCCTGCAAACACAGTAACAGGAAAAACTTCAGCCACCAGCGCTTTTCTTCCAATGACATGTTAAATCTATGTCAACGTATGATCTAATATACCTTACCATACCACTGCTAGGCCACATACTCATAATATGCATATGGTCATATATTACAAAACATGTCATTTACTGCCACTTTGGTACTATTTTACATATAAGGATTTTACAATAAGACCAGCTTTATATTTCAAGGTGCATGTATGCAAAAGGTCATAATTGATGTATTACAATAATTGACCTTTTCCACCATTTGTATCATATTTTGACTTATTTCATTCTCATCATGTAGACACTCGACTAGACCATGTGATACGGAATGGAGCTTTTTGCAAGCTCATGCCCATTGAAGCTCTCCTGCCACCCCTGCTCTGGGGGAGTCACAGAAGGACAGACAGATCAAAGGTCAAAGGCACTTTCTATTTGCTTTCACTCCCTCTGCCCCTGAACCACCGCTCTTGCCTATTACCTCCCCCCCATGAACCTTGCAAATAGAAAGAACTCTTCTAATCCTATCTAATCTGGCCTAATGCATATGGATCTGCGCTTTATCTCCTGAGGTTAAGTTGTGCAAACACATGTGGTGCTGTAGCCACCCTTTCCAACAGCCGTCCCCGGGACCCTGCTCACGTAGCTGAGTGCTGTGCCGCGGTCCTGCAGGTCAAACCGATGGGCAGGGATGAAAGGTACAGTGAGGTGCTCTATTAATGTTCCAGTAATATTCCATATCCTCTTAAACTACAGCCTAGGGCAGTGCAGCAAACCAACACCCTGCATGACACAGAGATCCATTTGCTTAACTAATTCTAAAGATAACCCCCACCCCACATGCAGAAATCCCACTGACTCTTCTTACTGCTGTTACGTAAGTAAGAGTAGAACATTTTCAAGAGGAAACTCTGATTGGTTTAAAGTACCCCCACACCCTCCGGTCCCCCTCTTGGCCAGCAGCAGCTCTGTCCTGAGACCTAAAGTCAGGGTATGTCAGTTAGTCAGAGAGGCCCTGGCCCAAACGGGTCACAGCTCTCTCCTAACCCACACCTACAGACACAGAGCACAGGCATTCACTGACAACTGAGCAGCTCAGCTGTTCAAACTGTGGAATAGCACCAACACCCTGCATTAACCCTTCTCCACCTATGTTGATGCTGAACTTCTGTTGAACTTTGATTTGATTGACTGTTGAATTTGTTGATTAAGGTCATGAATGGACAAGGGGGTCTTTAAGAAAGCACGTTAATATAACTGTTACAGACACAATGTCAGCTTCTTGGCTTCAAGCTATCGCTGACATCATTTATTAGCTTGGCAGACACCCAGGGTGCCTTAAGGACACGTTTCCTTTGTATATCCATCTCTAGCGCTGGGTATGTCCTGAAGCACTTCATGTTTGTCACCTTAGTTGAGGGGTACAGCTTCAGTGTCGCAACCTGCAAACTGGCACTACAACCTCCTGTTTGGTTAGACAGTCAGCCATCCTGCCCCCATTTGTTAAGCACTGCAGTTAAGCAGACCCTGAGAGGCAACCCAGACCACTATTCCCTCCCTGAGCTGGGAGTGGTGCCAAACAGCTCGGCCCTTGGAAGCAGTGACAAACGGTGGTGCTTTAGGGTGGAGGTTGTAAATAAAGGGGCTTGATGTTTTACAATGGCTTGGTGAGTGAAAAACAGATATTTGCACAGAAACAAGCTGCGCTGTCCTCGCCCTCTGACCCTGACAACCGTGTCAAAACTCGACACTTCACACACACGCCTTAAACTGTGCGTCACCAACCGGGTCCGAGCGAAACTCAAATGTCTAAAAGAATTACACACTATGCAACATTCTTTGTATGTTGTTACAAGAACAATTTGAGATGATTTGTTTTCTCCTACCAAAAAGCTTTCAATGAACATGTCATAATACCTATGCCAGCTGAAATGAGCACTATACCTATGATGAAGTCTCCTATAATGGCAGCCATTGGATTCAAACTTGTCGCTGGTTGTTGTAGCCAGATATGGGTGCCACGGGGAGAGGCACCACACCTACTGACCCCACGGTGGTGGGGAGGGGTTTGAACGATTACAGCCCAGCAATTTGGTGATACAACCTCAGCAGTATCACACGGACCTGGTCCCCTCCAGGTTACGGTCAGGTTCGGTGACTGCAGCTGACTGTTTCACCTCAGGTCTCAACCCGGGCACGTTTCCATTCACACCGTCTCTCTGTGAAGTATTTACAGCGATTCACAGGTCGATAAGGCTTCGTTACATCTGTGAATTACAGTTGGGCCTTTAGCATTTGCAGTAGTCTGACGGTCCAACACCGCAGTAAAACTGCACACCCTCGACACCGTCCAATTTAAACCATCTCCATAAATCCCCTACCGTAACTGCGAGACATAACCGCGCCAAACGGAAGGAAGAAAAACTATTCTCCCTGACAGGATTTGGCTGTTGTGAAAAAACCAAAAAAGGACTGATTTATACTGTAGGTGGTGCCTCGCTCTGGACTGGGTTCAGTTGGCTCTCCTGCTCTCTTTCTGTGGTGGGAAACGGACCTGAAAAGAGACCCAAAATTGAATTCTACCCTCCTGATTCCTTTAAAACAGCCTCCCTATACACAGACTCAGAGCCTTTGTTGCTCAACGCAGTGGAAATTCAGACAATGCAACAGAGTCGGCTGATGTAGTTAAGACACACAGAGCACCCGGTGTTTGAGAAAATGCTTACAGCAAACACAGTGCCTTGATATAACTGAAAGGATCTTAATAGAGCATTTGCATTAAAAACACAGCAGTACAATGTGCTGTCTTATGCAGACCTCCCCACATATATAGAGCCTCACTAGTTGGTATTTTTAGTTATTAACATTTCTATTTCCCCTCCCCTAGAGGGAATGTGGAAAAACAGCTCATCATTTAAAACAAAATAAAGATAAATAACATTAATGAGAATAAAAAAGAGAACATCAGTTCAAAAGCAGGTGCTTGACTGCAGACATTGAACTCCTCCACATTTGCATGGTAGAGAGATTAGCATTGTTAATTCTAGGCAAGGACAAATCTAAAAGCACAATATCTGAAAGAGCTGGCTACTGCCCCGCTTGTGGTTGATGGGGGTCATTGGTTAAGCTTTGACTAGATGGCACTGTGTGTTTTCACATCATTTGTCTGTCTATGGTTGCAGACAGTGACATTTTTTATGAGGAGGCAGCACATGTTCTGAACATTTGATGTGTCTCTTAACCCTGTAAAACAGCATTGCCAGTCTTTAGTAAACTTCTTAGCTAGGCATGTTGAAATATTATTGATTGCTGACTCTGAAAAATATTTACCATCAGAGCTGTATGTCAGACCTACGTGTGTGCACACACACACACACACACACACAGACATACACACACACACAGTGTCCTTTGGACGGGTGCTTTTTTTTGCTCACTTTGTTTTTCTCTCAGTAATTTCCAAATTGCAGAGCTGTCTGAACTCCCCTCTCAGCGACGACTTTAATCAAAATAATCCCTCTGAGTCCGCACCACTGCGCTCTGCCCTCTCTGCGGGGGAATCGGGCAGCCGCGGGGATGGGGAGAGCTAAGCCGCAACCCCAAACCGATGCCGGCAGCCTGCGGGGGTCCGCGACCGACCCCTCGACCCCTTGACAAAGCAGTCCCTGCAGCTGGACTGGTGGAGCCTGACATCTCTGCAGAGGCACCACGAGAGTCCAGACTCACTGACCCCGGTCCCCGCTTATGGGGAGACTTTCACAGGGTGGACTGCAGATGAATGTGAGGGGGGCTGCCCCACCCTTATAACTCCCTGCTCAATCCTATTTACCCCACAGTGCAGGTACTCCACGTTCATTCCCACTCTCTCTCTCTTAATGAGAGGGAAGGATCCCTATTCTTAAGGAAATGATCACTACTCTTAGGGACAGATCGCTACTCTGAGTTAAGGATCCCTACCCTCAGTTAGGGGCCTCTACTTTGAAGGAGGGATCCAAGTAACACAGGAAAACAGTGCTGCAGAGCTTTGTGTTTTTAATGCATGACATCACAGGAATGCAAGGCATGTCTATAGGGTCCTCCAGCCTTTGGCAGGTGCAACAGAAATCCCTCAGGAACCAGTGAAGAAAGACCTGGACTTCAGATCAATCACATCTCTAGTAAGCTGACCAGTTTTAGAGTGAAAGTCTGACTGCAAGCTAACCAGTATTAGATAAAGTGACACACACAATGTGTGTCACACAGCACACAGAAAACAGCATGACGGCCCACAGGGAACAGAAATCATGATGCATAATTCAGTGCGCAGCATGCAAAGCAACCATGGAGAATACCTGTATTCAACACATGCACCAACATGCTCCAGAGCCACTACTGTTATGGGTGGTCCCTGCTTTTAAGATACAATGCATGTCTGGGAACCCTGTCATAAATGTATGGATCAAAAGGAATGGAGTGCTATGCTCCCATAGATGAAAAATCATGAACAGGGATTTTTAAATAAATTGTAACAAAAAAATTCTTAAGACATTAATATTGTTACAATTATAACTGTATATTTTAATACATAAAATGTATTGTATGCTATATTACCATCTATATATTTAAATATAGTTATCATGAAGTACAGTATTCAAAGTACATTATAATATTCAGTATTGTGGCACATGCTGTGTGGTGTTTTGGGAATGATAGGACACAGAGAATTGCAAGGAGCAAATCATGATCTCCAGATATGTATACATTCATGGGGAAAGCAAGACAGTGCTCACACCAGGATAGAATAATGCTCCTCACCTCACCCTCACTGGTTCAGTGAATGACAACAGCAAATGAAAATAAGAAAGAGAGCAGTGAACAGTGACACTGTGAACCTGTGCATTTGAGATGGGGGCCATTTTGTCAGCGTCTGAGTGTCGGACCTGGGAGCCTTAATGCTTAAAATTCATGGGAGCAATATACTTGTGTCCACGCCCCAAGGAACCTGGAGGGGGGGACCCACTTACACCCTGCACTGAGAAGCAGGGTGCATCTTGCTGTCTCGCTGCCACATCCCACAGCTGCTACAGCCAGCCAATCCCATGACAGGTCATTACTGTGTGACTCCTCATAGCAGTTAATCTTGACGTGTGGGAATTTGGTGAGTTTAAGACCCAATCATGCAAGAAATCACTGTAAAAATCACTTGCAGATTTTTACCCCCTGATTGGCCATGTTTATTATATAGCATCTGTTCCCCGGTGTCTTCAGGTGACTAACATCACTGCCCATTAGCTTCACTGGAACTCTTAAAAGAGACTCAGCACAGTCACACCTGAACACAGCCCTGAACACAGCATGACCGGAACAAAGCCATTGCTGACCACAAGGACACCTGAACATGACAACCTGAACAAGGCTACACCGGAGCCCAACCACAGCTGAACATGGCCACACCTGAACACAGCCCTGCATGAACACAGCGCCAACAGCACCAGTGCACAGATTCAGTCTGGCTGCCCTGGCATCGCTGGAGAGCAAGGTTCTGCAGGCCTGCACTGAGTCCTTTTCTCAGCACAGGGAAAGGGTGGGGCCAGTTTCTTAGACAGCCACAACAACTGTGAAATTCTGCAGTCCCTGTGGTTTAGCTTTCACAGGGACGTTTGTATACATCAACAAAAGACAAGACAGAAATTTCACCAAGGAGAAACCGCATTTACGTAAGACCTGGTCAAAAAACCCACCGGTGCCATAGGCAGGGAACGCCAACGTGTAACCAGTCTCTTGTGTCAGCTGACAGGCAGGCTACACCCCAACAGCATGAAGAAGCATGACTCTCGCTCTTACCCCTGCTCCTGCTCTCAGTTCCATGGTCCACAGTCGACAGGAATCGAGATAACGGAGCCAGCAGACTGGCAGTCCAGCGGACGTGAGCCTTATTCAAATTTCATTTATGCAAATGCATGCAAAACACATACATATCTCATGCTCACGCTGACCGAAGAAAGCTAATGTCTAGGTCTCGTTCTCCTCTGTGGTGGCTGATCAAAGATCTCGAGAAGAAGCTCCCGCTGAATAAGTAAAAACCACTGTGCGCTGCAGTGGAAACTCTGCATTAAAATGAATCTCCGTTTGCTGATACATGCCTAGAGCAGCTCCTACACCTCCAAAAGGAGGTTGTGTTTCTGAATGCAATACTACAGCCAGCGCCTGTTAGAGATGAAGGGATATTGAGATGGTACCATGTCTTTTTTTCCAACAAATGCACATGGCATATTCCATCCTAGTCCAAACACCAGACCTTAATAAGAAAAGCTATAGAGGGGCAGAGCATGGGCAGGGCAGTTTGGACAGGGCAGGGTTGGCAGCATAGGCCGAGGGTGGAGTGGGCGGGGCTGGGTCGGTAGCGCTGGTAGGGATAGGTCTGGCAGAGTGTGTGGGCGGGGCTGGGCCACCCGGGCGGGAAAAGGCGAGGATGTGGCCTGTCATTTTTTCTTCCTCCCTTTCCCCTGGCACCCTCCACACATTCCTGCACAGTTGACATCCGCCTGGTAAAAGATCCAGGCCTTCCATTTGCAATCATTAATTATGGAGATGTTTTTGTCTGAAAAATCCAGGACAGAGGAGGGGAAGACAGAGTATTCTGGCGGGTGGGGAGGGGGAGGGGGTTGGACGATTGTGGTAGGGTGTTCGTTTGATAAAGCAGAAAGAGCGCCCTCAGGTTTGTGCGAGTCAGCAGAATAAGGTGTGAAGAGGAGGAGGAGGACGAGGAGGAGAGGGGAGGGGATGCTGTTTGTTCTGCTGTGTTTTCGAGAGGAGATCAGAGTCTTCCCAAAGCTCAAATCTGGAGGATGCTGCGGAGGCGTGGGAAAGCATCCCTCTCCCTTTGAGAGAAATCTCACAGCAGCACTGTGTCTCAGCATATTCCAGCCAAACCACCCTTTCCTTCTTTAGTGCGGGTGAAAACCATTTGATCAGTCCTGTGCCCACTTCATGAATAATCTAAACAGCCATATCCTTCAAAGGTCTAAAATCTCCATATCTGTACAGCTGCATACATTTACATTTATATATTTGGCAGACTCTCTTACCCAGAGCAACTTACAAAAGGTGAATTCAGGATTAGGCATGTAGCCATATAGATACTGAATCATCAGTGCCATATTTGTAATATAGTGCCAGTGTGGGAATCATTGCCACAATAAGTGCTGTCATCATGTACAACCATATACTATTTTCAGCCACCAAGCTTATACCGCAACACAGTTTGCACAAACATCTCATAGCCTTCTGGCAAGTCACTAATATCACTACAAAAAGATAATGATTTTATTGTATTGTACACTTTTATTGTACTGTCTGTTTTAATATTGACGTAATTAATTTCCCCAGGATGCTTTATACAGTTTTACACATTTCTCAGTTTAAAGATAAATATTTATTAAGGAACCTCAGGAAAAGCATTTGGCTCAAGGGCTACAACAGCAGTTTCCCATCTAGGATTCAAACCAGCAACCACCTGACTTCAAACCCAGCTCTGAAATCACTGCACAACACTGAAACATGCCAAGCAACTTGAAGCACATGGCCATGTCCTCAAATATCCTGTATACCCTGTGAACAAGCTATTCACTCTATAATCAAAGGGGAACAGGGCACATACGAATACGAATACTAACAAATTCAACAATTCTCAACCCATACATTTTGATACTGAGAGGCAAACAATCAAAAAACTGTTAGATCAAATGAGCCATCATTCAATGGCATACAGCCAGACTAGTGCTTCTGTGATTTACAGAAAGGTTTCTTGAACGAGGACAGGCATGTAAGTCCCCACCACAAAGACAGCGGGCAAGGTCAGGACAAAATCCAAAGCCTTGAGATTAAACCACCACCTCAGATATGAATGGACAGGCAGGACTCCTGTTCTCACCCAGGCCCTCTGCAGAAAGTGCCCAGGGCGACTCAGTGTTTTCTCCCATAATGCTCTGTGAGGTGAGCGGTTCTCAGGCATGCAGCGTCAGTCTGAAGGTGAAGCTGCTACGTCCCTGGCCCAAACTCTCAGGCCACTCCTGGAAGTAGGTGGGGTGAGGGGGGTTTAATATGTGGCAACTTTACCTGGAACCTGTGATTGTGATTTCAAAAATGTCACCTTTTGACTTGTTTGGTCAAAATTCACCAAACTTCACCTGGCATCTGTTACTGGAATGGTAGGACACTGCCATGACTCAACAAATCCAATACTACGTAATCATGACACCTCCCATGCAAGTCGATCCAGAACATTATCCAGAACTTTGACCCACATTTTTTCCACTTTTTCCTTCCTGGACAGAATTTAATGACTTCTGCAGTCATTAAATAAACGTGAACAAAACTGTATTTCTATCGAGATAACAAGTAATATTTTTAAGTTAAAGTATGCACAAGTGTGGACAGACCCCACTGATGTGCCTGTTCAGTGGGAAAGGGGAGTCAGCTGGTGTGCACTGAGGCGACTGGCAGCCAATGGGATGATCCACAGACTACGGTCACTCTGCTGGCCCACTAACAGCGTCCAATTTAATTTCCTCAAAGGTCCACTAACATCCAGCACAAGCAAGCAAGGGTGACACATGTTGCAACAGAATGGCTGTTGAAGTGGTAGAGTGGTATATGTATCATACAGGTTTGGGAATCGAGGGAATTGGGCCAGATATCAGAAACACACAGCTTGGCAACAATTTCCTATACAGCGCCATCTATTGGTCAGTGATAATGCACTATAGGACACACAATGACATCAACTGCCTCTGTCATGGTGGCTGTCAGCGGACGGATCAAACAGACCCTCCCGCTCTCGCCAAAGCTCAGTAAATTCCGCAACTTCCACGCAAGCCAAGTGTGCATTTGATGTGCTTAATGCTTGCAGCTCACGTCTCCTGCCACAGCTTTCCCGCTGCTGTACTTTCACAGGAAACTGCTTACGGAAAACACCTGTCTTGCTGTTGGCACTCGAGATGATTTCATTGGCTGCTGGCAGCCCCGCTTGGCCCGAGGAACTGACACTCAGTCAGCCCCGGAATCAGCAGATAGTTGAAACCTGTCCGAAATCCGCTCGCAGCTCGTAAGACTTTGCGAGGCCAATCGTTGTCGCTTGCGGGTGCCTGACAGACACATTTCCGCGGCGCGCTTGTGACAGCTATTGAAAGAGCTCTGCCGGGGCCGAAGCAGTAATGTGCGTGTGAGGCGTTCGCAGAAACAAGTTGGTGTGGAGTTAATGACGCAGACAAAGCCAAGCCTCTCCCAGCGGTGGGATGCAGAGGACCAGGCAGTAAAATGCAGCAGATCAGTTCCCCGGGAGACCGTGTGTTTGGTTCGGCGGGGGAGAGTCGTTTCGATTCATTTGCACCCATTCAGTGTGCCCACACACACTGCGCCGACTGCAGGAAAAGGGGACAGCCCTGCGTACGCGCAAATGTGTGCTTTCAAGCAACGGACAGGACCGTTAAGCCTGACTGTGGTCTGATGGGTGTGTTACCCATGTGTCAAGTGCAGGGGAAGGACGAACGATCAAAAGCAAGGTCGCCAATCTGTTGATGTTGACTGCTCCTGTTGCGGAGCAAACCGCCAATGAGCACGGGCGCAAAGCTGACATAGCCAAACACGCTGTCGTGGGAGAGGAACGGGAAGTGATGTAAGGGCTAGCTACGTTGAAGTGGTGCATTTTGGTCCAGCCTTAAGTGTGTGTGTTGGGGGGGGCACAGGAAGCCCTGTGTGTGAAGGCTAACTCCCACCGTGACGTTTTCTCCGCAGTCCGTAAACCACTGCAGTGTTTGGCCTGGACCCGTGCAGCCAGCGAGACAGAAACGCGAAAAACAATGAAAGGAACCAGAGGGGCTGAGGGAGGGTGACGGGGGAGGAATTTCAATGGCCCCCCTCTCTGTTCTCCTCTGACCTTTTCCCAACAACACGCTCTTTTCTTCTCTCAAACTCAACGCCCCAGGAGAAGCCCTCACAGCGGCTGGTGATTGAATCAGCCGAGGGCCCCCTGGGGTCCAAGCGCCACCCAATCGGATTCCGCACTTTGAGCCTTGCCCCGCCCCCCTCTCCCTCAACCCTCCAATCGGCTGTCGGTGTACAGTTCAAATCCCCCAAGGCCCGCCCTCCTCGCCCCGGGCTACGGCTCAGCAGCTCTTAATTCCCACTGCATCAGAACTCGCTGTGTGCCTTGGACTGAGCCCCGCGACCAGGGGGTTCAGCCCACCTCGCAAGATCCAGCCCAAACAGCGAGAACCAACGGCCAGCATGTGCTGGAGGGATGGGGGGTTAGCGGGAGTGGGAGTGGATGGAGCAGCACACACTGCTGCAATCGATCTTTCCCTGGGTATAGGCAACGTTACTGGAAGTGAACAGGCAGGAGCTCTGCAGGGGAAAAGGCTTGTTCATTTCGGGAGTATTTCCTCTGAATTCCCTCTCTCACACGCATCTCACACACACACACACACACACACACACACACACACACACACACACACACACACACACACACACACACACACACACACTCACTCACTGATTAGCATTTGAATGCAGTAAGTCCTTCTGCTTTCAGTGGATTACCAGACATTTGTCCTGACTAAGTCAATGGATAATCTAGTTATTCTAGTCCAGGCTAAATATATCTTTAACAAGACAATCACATCTTGCTTAATGCTGAATTTGAAAACAGTTTATGACCATCTGGTAAGCTGCAGAATATCTGAATTTCATTCCACCCAGGCAAAATCTCCAGCCTACAAAACCTATGGGTCAGAAGCCACAGCTCACAGCGAGGTTTACCCCGATAGCGTTACCGAGACTCGCAGCAGGTCTGTGTGTGCGCTCCTTATCTCCCTGTTTCTGTGTAAACAGCAGAACCGCTTGCCTTTCACTTGATATTTCCACATCAGAGGCTGTGATAACAGACCAGCAGACCCCCCCCCAGCCCTGTCTGACATCCCGCACCTAAACCAGGCAGTTGTGGCAGGCTTCTCCTGTGGCACCCTGGGCACGCGGGCCTGGCTGCTGTGTCCGCATGTGAGAGGCTTAACACGGGCACACACAGTGTTTACATAGAGCATTACATGGCACGTTATACTGCGTGTTACAAGGCATGTTACACACCCCCCACAGCTACACACCGACCCCTCACTGCCCCGGTCTCCTCTGGCCAAAGATCTCCAGTTAGGGATGAATGCCCTTATCACTGGAGGAGGGGCGAGACAGACTCCCCTACGGGTCAGCCTCTCTCACCCGAGCCCCAACACTGACAGAGGCTGCACAATGGGGTACGGGGGAGGGGTGGGGGGCCTGCAGGGGGGGAGAGAGACAGAAGAGTCCCAAGAGGACAGAAGCAATGGGCAGGAACAAAGCACCCCAGCGCCCTAACCTTCCCCCCACACACACTCACACTC
The DNA here is from genome assembly GCA_019176425.1 of Megalops atlanticus. Taxonomy (NCBI): domain Eukaryota; kingdom Metazoa; phylum Chordata; class Actinopteri; order Elopiformes; family Megalopidae; genus Megalops; species Megalops atlanticus. The sequence goes on from CM032893.1 coordinate 8,640,798, forward strand.
ACACACACACACACAGCGTGCCCCCCACGGTGGAGCAGCGCCGGCTCTTACCCCGTCTCTCAGCGAGGGGCAGTCGTCCCTCCCCGCTGCCCCGACCACGCCGGCCAAACCGCCGTCCGCCGCAGACATCCGCGCTCCGACGCCCTGCACACACACGCCCGCGACCCAACAGGTGGAGGTGTGGGGTTAGGGGGGGCGGGGTGGGGGGCAACAGCCCGGCCCTCCGCCACCCCTCTCCGGGGTAAATCCGCAGGGAGAGAGGGAAAGAAGGGGGGCGGGGGTGGGAGGCGTGAAAAGAGCGAGAGTCCTCTCCTCCGCGGCTTGCCGAACGCCGCAGCCTTCCTCAGGACCTCCGGCTCGGACGCCCTCTCTCCCCCTCTCTCACGGTCGAGCGCGCAGAGACATGCACGGACACTCACACACACGCGCGCCGCCTCGCACACAGACAGGCACCACGGCTCTGGCAACAGTTGTTGGGATTAAGCCACTCCCCCCCCTACCCTCCCCTTCCAAGCTCTCCTTCATCTCCCTGGCTGTTGCCAGGCGACTGGCTTCAGATGGGCCGTCCCTGGGAGGTGACATCAGCTGGAAGGCGGGTCTTCCACTGCAGCACTCGCTCCCTGGCTGTCCCTGCCTCTGTCTCCATCCAGCCTCTGTGAGACATGAACCTTCAGGGACACACAGTCAGCCCTGAGACCCGGGATGAAGCAGCATGTCGCAAAGGGGAAACACAGGTAGGTCTATAGAAGGGTAAAAACCCACGGGACGGAGAGAGAATCTCACTCGGAGCCCTGAGGGAAAGACTACTGCATGCTATCCACTCACTCACTTTCTGTTGCTCCACACTGAACCGATATGGGATCATTGAATCATGTATCAAATGCAGTCAAAGATTCAACCATATATGAATCTACATCAGAACATAACAAATCTCTCTCTCTGGACAGCGCAATGGACAATGCCCCCCGCCCATTTTGATCCACAGTTTGCAGATGATAAAATCTAATCATTTCCCTGTGGATAGGAGTTTGTTAACCATTAGGATTAAGGCATGTCCAAATCCAGACTTCTTTCTCTGTACATAGCGTCTGCTGTTTGACTTAAAGGCAGCTCAAAGCAAACTGGACATTAGAGACACTCAGCTTTAAACTAGGAATCAGAATGATGACGAACTTTAATAAGCTCCTCACCTTCTCCTCACCTTCCCCACAGTGCAGCAGGTTTACAAGAGAGAAACACTCTGCTTCACAGGGGCAGAGTTCACCTGGCGATCCCTGAAGCAGAACCCACTCAAGGTGCTTGAAGGACAAGCTCACAGACACAAGGCATATTCGTGTCTGAGACTGAGGCTGATTGAGACTTCAGTTGTTCATTCCTTTATTTATTCACGTTTTCCATCTCTCCATTACCCAACCAAAAGTCAAAATCATCTTTGAATGCAGACCACACGTCCAGTAAAAAACAAATCAATTTACCATATAAACCTAAGGAGGAGAAAATGTCTGCTGAATGCATAAGGCAAAGCTGTGGCCAGATTTCAGAACACATGACATGAAGATATTAGAAGCTAAATTAGGTTACGCAAAATCTGATGCTATTTACAAGTGCAGTGCTTGAGTTTTGTCTGTCTGAACATCCCAAGGGACACCACACTGAATAATGTGCAACCAAGGCAGTCAGAGACAATAAACCTGTGAGGTTTTTTTCGATTTGAACATGACCTTCGTGACTATAGTAACCTGTCCAAGTGGCTTGCGATGGCGGAGGTGTGATTTGGTCTCCGAGGGGTTTGAGTGGTGCTGGCGAATGGAACTGCGCAGCTGTGCTCCTGCATGACAAAACGTGTATTTACTTCCAAGAATAATATTTCTCATTTCAGAAATACTAGTCTGCAAACATGGCAATACTAATGAAATCAGTGACAATATCTGTCTCTTTTTCTGCACTATACTAAAAATAAGTAACTCCCCTTAAAATGTTTTGGCTACATGCAGTGTATATCTTTGCAGAATTAACGCAGTGTAACTTGCTTAAAATCTTGGCTCTTTGTCTGGGTCTATTTAATGATCTAGTAATGACATATGTACTTTTCAAAGCTTGTTATTTAATATTATATATAGTTGTTTAATAACCTTTCAACAGGAGTAAACAATACATTTTCTACAGAAACAAAAATCCAGCTAAAACCATCTGTACATTAACTCACCAAATTAAAATAAAAATGATATTTATAGACAATATATACAGTACTATGATTTACAGCGCAGCTGTACCCTTACTTAAACCTACAGTTCTCACAGTATTTGTACTGGGAAAACTAAGAAGGGAAATTTCAATGTACACATGTATATTTCAGATTTACGATGTGAAATACACTTTCTGTCACAGAGTAGCTGTTGTACACTAAATCAGGCGGCTCCGTGGGAAACAGCAGGACCAGGCGACGTGCCCCAAGGCGGTTACATTTTACCAAAAAAAAAAAAAAAAAAAATTGCTTTCCTAAGCTTTTCTCCGGCGAGGGACTGTACAGTCAATACAGAGAGAGGCAAGGTGAAGGGAGCGGGAGGGGGGGTATGATGGGAAACCTGCACCTGCTGATACAGCTGAGGGTGGTGGGGGGTGGAGCTCGGCCCAGGGGGACCCTGGGATTTCACACCTGAGAGAAGCCATCACTTCAGTGCTGTGCTGGCTGACACCTTTATAAAGTCCTTTGGCAATGAATAGCAATGATGGGAAAGGACTCAGACTTTATAAAGAGACCTGCCTTTATTGGTAACTCATCCCAGGATTTATTAAAGGGATTGGGTCCTGAGGTTGGGATGTACTGTCTCTGATCTGGTTTCATGATGTTTGATATTCATATTGGTCACGTCTTCACGGCGCCATGCAGAGTTTGGTCCTCCACTGACAGTGGATGCACATCCAGAGAAATTTACAAATTTGCATTCCCATGCACTTACACACATAGATGCATGTGCATGCACACGTGCACACACACACACACACATATACACACAATACACACATACACTCACTAGTAAGCACACATTGATACACAATCATGTAATATGCACACATTGATACACAATCACGTACACACATATGCACACACCTGCACTAAACAGGCAATGCACACATACATACACATGCCCACACAAACACACACACACACGCACACACACACACACACACACACACACATAGGCAGGCAGGCACACATATACACAAACACACACACACACACACACACACACACACACACACACACACACACACACACACACACACAAGCACACACAGCTGCAGGAACAGAAAGGCTCAGCCCGCAGAGCTGATTGGACCTGGCAACCCGATTGAGATGAAAGCGGTGAGCTGTGGGAGGAATCTGGACGGGCTTCAGAGCTGCAGTCATTATCTGGGGACAGAAAAAGCCTCATATTCCTGGGACCAATCTTCAGAGGGGAGGCAACAGCAAATCTATTTTCAATTAACTTCACCACAGTGTTGTGCTGAGTTTTCAGCCAGCATTGCACCATGGGAGACGGTGCTGCAATTCTCTCTACAGATTTACAGGGTGCACAGATGAACAGGACCCCAGCATCTGCAGGTATGTTTACTTTCAGAGTCTCCCAGGGTTACCTGACATATGCACGCAGCACACGGTGACAGCCGCTGCTGCCCATTGCGACCTTCATCAAACTCCTGTGCCCTCAACTGACAGCACACAGCCTCCTGGCTCTCAGTCTGGCTTCGGCCAATCACAGATCAGGGGTCTGCTGGACTCTACCCGCTCTGTAACTGAAGCAGGTAGAGTCCAGCAGCTCAGGAGCTGAAGCAGGCTTATAAACGGCTGTTTTAATCATACTGTTTGGGCTCAACACCATCTGCAATGTTGCTGCCCCCTAAACACACAGACACATTGATACACACACACACATACAGTGACACACACAGGCATACACACATATGCACACTGATACCCACGCACATACACACACTAATAGACACACACATATACACAAATACACTCACATACAAATAAACACACACACTACTACACACACATATACACAAATGGACTCACATACAAATAAACACACACACACACAGACAAACAATCACACATACACACATTCTCTCTCTCAAACACACACACATGCATACACACACAAAAACAACAGCTTCAAGAAATAACAATAAATACAGTCTTGCATACAAGGTTCATCTAAGGCCTCTTCAAAGACGGGGCTGTCAGGAGAGAGACAGGGAAAGAGAGAGAGAGAGAGACGGGGAGGAAAAGAGGATACATACGGAGAGAGAGGGTGAGCGGCTTGCCTGATTGGGCACTGTGCATACCAATTACCATGCTGCTCAGCCCCCCCTTACCCAGCCAAACACTCAGGACAGCACCAGCAGGAGCGGGGCGCCGCCCCAAGGGGGGCTCAGGACAACCAAAACAACCTCCTTACCCACCACGTGACCTCCTGCAGCTTTGGCCCTGCAAAGGGCCCCTCTAGGGGGGCTGCTTTTGCTCCCCTTAAGACCAGGTCCCGCTCCCTTTTAAACGAGCCACCCTGCAAGCCTCGCATCTCCTGCTAACCCCTGAACGCAGAGAAAAAAAGGCTTCTTTTCGATTCTGCGCGCGTGCCCCGGTGCGGTAATTTAGGCGACCGGCCTGTGGAAGCGGAGAGGCGCTCCCCGTTCAGACGCAGCGCAGCGACCACATTCGTTTTTACCGTGCATGAAGGGCGCCAAACGAAGCCCTGCAGCATCAAAGCCTTCGATCTAATTAACAAGGCAAATAAGCGTTCTCTTGCACCGTGCTGCCACGCCAGTCACGGGCCAGCCCTCGCCTGCGTGCACAGCTTTTCCACTCCAGCTGCACAGAATCCAGCACTTAGGGAATCCACGCCTTTTTAAGATGCCTCTGCAACATAAACTACTTAGAGATTGTGATGGGTTGATAACTGCTCTATGCAACACCTGGACTCTTTCACTGAGTGATCTGTTGCGGTCTGTTCAATCCGCATGTCTCTGGTGTGTCTCCGCCTCCAGCTAGCATGATATCTACTCAGCTGTCCCTTACAGAGCACTCAGTAGTGATAGCAATGACAATACTGCCATGAAATTACCACACTGGTGTCAGAACTGACCGTTACAGTGAAATCTCTGACTTAATAAACATCTCAGGGATGACAACACTGACATGCATGATGGGACGTTTTAACGCTGTGAAACAGGGCTGTGGAGGTCACAGCCCGTGCTTCTGAGTTTGGTGGTACAAGCCAATAGCAGGGAAATGGCACCCCCCAAAGGTGGTGCCTGGTTATTACAACATTATTGCCGCTTAGATTTTGTTAGGTGTCATTCAGTGAAAAAGAATTGAAAAAAAATTTCCATCTGGAAGAACATCACACCGTTTCAAAGCCTCTGTCTGCTCAGACAGAATCACGACCGTGGAGACGTGCTGTGGGGCTGTGCGATAGTTTTTCTGTTTTGATTATCCCCTCTGTCCTCACAAAGGGGTCAAAGCTGAGGAGCGCCTGCGAGAACACGATTTCAATTCTGCTTCAGCATTCAGAGCGTCTGCGATGAGAGCTCATTTCAAAGCATACACACCACCCCCCCCCCCCCCGGCACCCTCCTCACTCCTCACTTTCACTCTCCCTCTCCCCCTTGTTCACAAGCTGCCTGATTGGTCACTTGCTTCGCTCACAGCTCCAATGCCAACAGCAGCACCAGTGATAGGTGTTACGGTTTGTTAAGCTGCTCCGCTGGAGACCCATCACACAGTGAAAGCAATGGCAGAGGCTAGCGCCAGAAAAAAGAAAACAGTTAACCAAACAGAACGATAAACCAGACAATGAACGAGACCAAACACAGACAGGGGGAGATGAGGAAAGCAACACCTTTGAGAGGCTACTGTAAGCCACTGTGGCTTTAAGAACATCAGGCTACTGGGCTGGTGGGTCTTCTGTGGCAGCATCATTCAGCAGCACTTTGTACTGCAGCAATTGCCACAGTATGTTACTCCTACCGCTGCTGTTCAAGGCATTCAGGTCTCAGTAGGGTGCATAACAGCTCACACTGAACTAAGCACTCCTGGAGACTCCTGCTCCAATTGCCATTGTCTATGCTACAACAACAAACATGTATACTGTAAATGTACTGTATATGTGTAAGTATATCTAAATATACAAGCATTTAAATTACTTTAATAATCCTATGAATGTTTGACTGACATTTACCTAGGTTTATTTTGTGAAAAATTATTTTTTGGCTGTGTTTCAGAAGATAAGTCCTTATATCTCTGCATCTACAGGCGAATAAGATTCAGAATGTGGTAGATAGAGTGTGGTATGTTTGTAATGTAATGACTACTACTATTGGAGTCTGACACTTTTGATTTAGTTTGATCTCTGCTCTTAGCCTGACCTTTTTTTATGAATGTCTGTAAGTCACTCTGGGTAAGAGTATGTGCTACATAACTAAAGGTAAATGTAAATGTAAATCAGTCACTGACCATCCCATTTATGATGGGGTTTCAAGCATGGCACTGTTTCTTAAAAGTGTGGACTGCATGTATATATATACATGTTTGTGTGTGTGTCTGTGTGTATTAAATACACATACAGTATGTAGATACACCTGTACCCCTTTCCTCAGACCACTCCCAGTGCAATTCCCCCCAAGCCTGGGTTTGTGTGAAGCCGCAGGGCAGGGCATAGTGCCACCCTGCAGTACCTCGCCCCGTCCCAGGCGACAGTCCCTGCTGACCGGGCTGGTTTTCATAGCGAGAGAGGGTCAAAGGCCAGGCCTTGCTCTGTAATAATACATCAACCTTCTCTAAGGAGCAGAGTGACAAGGAATCAATAAAAAAATAAGGGCAAGAGTTGCAAGGGATTGATAGTCAGATCTTGCTGTTCCCTGCTCTACTGATGGTGTGCCTGTATGTGAGAGGAATAGTGGGCTCTCTGTTTGGCCTCTGCATGCATTGTGAACCTAAAGTAAGACGGATGACTGGAAATACAGGAGACTCTGCCACAGCATGGCTGCATTAAAAGACCAATGTGTGTGCTAGACACGAAACTGCTATTTGTTATCCTTTCTGGTGGGAACTGCTCACCTATAAGGTTTGACGCAGGCAAGTGTTAAGGCAATTTTTAGTCCATTTGTGAATTAAGCAGCGCTGAGGGTTTTGGTGACTGAGGTGCTGATGCTGAACAGTCTTCAGTTTGGACTTACCCATGTGTTTGCACAGAACCTCATGTGTGGCCGCAGTATTACTGGCTGATGAGTTATTCTAGACAAAAAGCAGAATGATGCCCACAGAGGAAAAACTCCAATGGGTTATTCAGACAACATGTGAGGATAGTAATGGCGACAAAATAATTAATTCAGGCTGGGAGGTTACAGGGGTGAGGTCATAGAACAGAGCAGAGGTACAGCTCAGTGTACAGTAGGGGTAGACAACAGCGTAGGGGTGGGGCACAGCACAGTGTTGGGGTGTAGACCAAAGTGAAAGCAAGCTCAGCTGGTACCCTAAACGGAGCTCTCACACCACAGGTGCTCTGTGGCCACTGAAGTTGTGTGGAAGTGCACTGCGTCTCATCCAATCTTTGACCTGTCAATCACTCCTTCCCCCTGGCTCCATACCACTGGGCACCTCTGCTGTTGTGATCGATACCTGTGCGTCTTTCTCCCTGGACTGCAGCACTTGGGTGGACTGTGTAGATACTGCCTGCTTCCTCCTCCCGCACAGCAGGCTGAGACTCCCATTGTGCAAGCCTTACTCTGCACAGTGTCTCTGCACTCCCAGAGCCCTTAAGCTCCTCCCATTCCTGTACTTCCCAGTTACACTGCATTACATTACAGCATTGCCATTTAGCAGATGCTCTTACAGATGCATGTACACAATTATACAGCTGGATTTCTTCTGATGCAGTTGCAGATTAAGTACCTCGCCCAAGGGTACAACAGCAGTTCCCAGGGAACTGAACCAGCAACCTTTCTATTACAAGCCCTGTTCCTCAATACTATGCCATACTGCAGAGTTACCATCAACTGGATCCCCACACACAGGTGTACATATTAATGCCACACCCATACTGTTACTCTAATGCAGAATAAAAACAGTACAAGTAACACTGTGATGATTTTTGCCCTGGTTATTCTATTTGGGAAATTTCCAATGGTTAAAAATGACTGCAGCACAACACCAAAATGACACACTATAATGGGAGATAAAAGTCTGTTCTCTTCTGTACAATTCTGCCAACTGGTTACATAACCAGTGTGACTTCAAATCGCACAGAAATTGTCCATACCATCAATATTTATTCACAGCCCTTTCCAGCGCCTGTAATATGGAATGAGACATGAGAAATGAGTTTACCCCCTGTGGCTTATCGCTGTGGCCACGACCCGACTGTGACTCCAACCATGATTCCGCATAGTAAGCAGACACACTAGTAAACACAATCTGACTGAACAGGAACTGCGGGATGCAGCACTGTCAAAATACATCCGTCCAGCTTAATCCTTAACGACTGTTCACCGTTGTGATTCTCATACCACAACAGCGAGGTCACCTGGGGTTATGGGGAGGCAGCAGATTCGCCTGCCCATCAGATAGCTGCGCCGCAGTGCTGCATTGCAGGAAAGCCAGAGCGAACTGAGAGAATGACCTGAAGAGGAACGCTGCTGGCACAGAGATCATCAGAAAGGATGGCAAAGCTAATTCACACTGTAAACACAGAAAGAGACGGGGTTGCCATTATTACAGTGGCCCGAAGTGCGAGTAGGCTTCAGAACAGCCCCCGTGTGTATGCACAGTGCTGGCTGCAATCCCAGCAACCTTTCTTTCCTCCCTGTACTGAACTCAGAGACAGGAGGAAAGACTGAGAGACAGTCAGTAAAAACTTAACTTTGTGTGTGTGTGCGTACACATGCATGCATGTGTATGTATATATGTGTGTGTGCGCGCGTGTGTGTGTGTGTGTGTGTGTATGTGATCAGGTCAGTGATTGAGCAGATGAGTGAGTGAATGTTTGTGTGTTTATAGCCTTCCTCTTTATAAGACAAGTGTAGTGCAGTGACACATAACCTGAATGACTTGAGTAAATATCCAGCTGTATAAATGGATAAGGTATAAAAATTGTATCTTCATAAGTTGTTCTGGATAAAAGCATTAATAATAACATTCAATGCAAGAAGGAGTGTGAGAGGGGCTGAAAGGCAAGAGAATTCTTCATACAGAGATGTGGAGTGAGGAAAGGCTGCAGTTTGAGTCTGACATCGTTCTATATCCATTTCAATGAGCACAGTTACAGCAATAATCTTCAACTCCCCAGCAGGTTGAACAACAAGGAAATTAAATTCCTTCTCTACGCCCATGACACGGTCCTTCTGTCGCGCGCTGAACAAAATGTGGATCTGCTGGAGCAACACCGCCAGAACTGCCCCCTGGCAGTAAATTAAAAAACACAAAGATGTCCTCAAAAAAGAGTCCAGATCTCAGGAAAATAGACAACACTTCACTGTAGGCAACACCACCCTAGAACATACATTATGCTATGATTAAGCAGACCATCAGTGCACAAAGCTCTAATCAGACTGTCAATGCATTGAAAGAGCCTGCAAAAAATTCAGACAGAATCTGGCCTAATACTTAGTGTCATCCAGGCAACTGCACTCTATGAAAGTGAAAGATGGGGTCCATTCAGCCAGCAAGAGTACATTATATGGAAGAAAAATCCTGCTAAAATCCTGCAGGCAGCGTTCTGAAAAGACATACTCATAAAAGACATACTCATAAAGAGATACTCATGATTATTGAGGTAAGGTTGAATTAGGTAGATCCAATTCTCAAATCCAGAAAGAGGCACTACTTTTGACAGGTCATCTAAATATAAGTCCAAAAGACTGCCAAGAGCTCAGCCCAGAAAAGGGTCCCCTCAGTCAGTGGGCTCTGACCCTCACTGTAGACATCACTACACACAAACACAAATCAGCGTCAGACCAGCTTCACAACTGCCTATTAGCCAGCCAAATTACAACATCACTTCCCGTTAGGACCATGAGTTCAAAGACACGACATCCCAAAATAAATGGAATTGTTATGGGGCTAAAAGCAGACATAGACTTGAATTTTTTAAATTTACTTCATCTGATCTCTTCAGACATCAACCAATTCAACCACATAAGAGAGAAACAAATCCAGAATCATATGTGACAGAATGAGATCAACTCAAATCATCTACTTCAAAGAAAGAAACAAATGGTGCCTCAGTTTAGGAGACTCAAAGTACAGAACGTGCAATTTTTCACCTCAGTACACACACAGTACTCTTCAGAAATTCTTAAGAATCTTTAGAAAGATTATTTGTCATTTTATAATGTTTGAAGTCCAGTTAAATTTGGGTTTCAATAAATCCACAATATAACTTATTGATGCCTTGATGTCCTAGCATTAGTTAATTCCTATTTTTGCTTGGCTCAGGATGAAATTAACCAGCATGTGATGGCTTGTGTATTTTAGAAGTTTTCCATATAAATAAAAAATCTATGGTAAGCTTAACAAACATTTCAAGACCCTGAAAGGTTTAAGAGCCTAAGAAGACCCTAAAGATGCTGGCAATCAGAGAAACAGCGGAGAAACAATTTCCTTATCAAACAAACAGTATCAATATTCCCTCAAAGCTCCATTAAAGCTATGAGAGGGAAGGAGAGGAGAGAGAGAGAGAGAAAGAGAGCGGGAGAGAGAGACAGTAGGTGTGAGCCCCAAACTTCAAGCATGGTTCCTGCGTTCACACAGCAGCTGATCTCAGATCAGTCCAGGGGGGAGCTGCCTGCTCTGTAGCGCCGCACAGTCTGGACAGCCGAGCTGTTCCAGAGGCAGCAAATGGCGCCAGGTCTGTAAGGCTGCCCTGCTTTTTGAGAACGCTCAATAGCCACCGCCTTTGTCTTTCATCAAGCTTCATGTCACGTTAGCATTGCATGGCTGTTGCATAAAACTCCCTGGCCTTCTTGCGCAGGAGGACAGAACACTGCCAGCAGATGCATTCTACATTTCTTCCACCCTCAGTTAGGCTGTGCATAATTGCTCTGATCCCTCCGGCTGTGTTATAGAAGCTGAGCTTCGAGTCACGAAAACAAGCAGCGTGGCGTGATTAAAGAACAGGAGTGGGGGGAGGTGCTGAGGAGTCTTAAACCCTCCGCTCTGCTCGCAGATAGAGAAAAGCTACGGCAGCTGAGACAGGTAATTAGCACAGAGGCTATCTGCAGCACGGCTCTCTCGTCAAGAGCAGGGGAAGGTGGCAGTGTTAGCTCCCTCTCTGAGACACGCCCCTGCTGGTCCTGGCACCGCAGGTGCGGGGCACTCCTGTTGGGAGTGCTGGAGCCCAGGCGGTTTGACAGGAGCTCAGCCAGGGCCCGTAGAGGGATCGGCCCATCATGGCCGTTCCGTAGAGTCTGAGGACACGGCTGTCCAGGAGGAGCATCCCGCTTTTAGGGTAGAGGGTTTCACAGAATAATTATCCGAAATTAAAGGCCATTCAAATCACCTGCCTCGTGTCTACTGCCATATTAACCAGGCATGAAACGAGGTGCAAGAAATTCCTTTGGGTTCATGCTGATTCAAAGCCGCCCTAGAGATGCATGAGGTAGTTTCCTTCACACCCACAGATTCCTATTTAGGGTTCCAACCCAGGTAGATGCATCAGTCCACCAACAGAGGTCTAAAATAAATGGAGAAACAGTCAGTCCACCAACAGAAATCTTAAAATAAACACTGGAACAGTCAGGCCACCAACAGAAACCTTAAAATCAACTGTGAATTTTTTGACAGTGATACACTACATAAAGTGATATACTACAACGGTGATATGAACAGTGTTGTACCAGAATCTTGGTACCAGATCTGATGTTCCATTATGAAACACACTGTGGGTATGCCGTACCAGAAAGGCATGTTTAATACAATGAGTGCTGCCTCATTCATCACAGTTCTGACTGACACTCCAGACTGCATAAAATTGACTAGCGTCCGAAACACAGCTTCCCAAATGTAATCCATTATTTAGATCTACCATAGCCTGTTGGTCGACACAGAAGGCTGGACACAGCTATGCTCTGGCATTTTCACTTCCACTTGAGGTGGAATCTCGAGAGCACGCTTGAGAACTGTCACAGTAACTCAGCTGTGCTCGTAGGATTCTGGCAAGAATACAGTAATGGAATAAAATGGAATAATGGAATGGAACGGAATAAGATGACTGAGTGCATTATGTGGCAGAGTGCATTTAAAAAGCAGTGCGGTCGCAACCGTCCATTACAAACAGTGTTGTAGAGCAGTCTATCATTTTCCTTCTTTTCCTGTATTGAATATAATGTACAATTTGTCATGTATGTTTTAACATAAGCCAGAGCGTTAAGTGATTGGATCAGTGATTTTTCTAATTGTTCATTGATGTTTCTGTGTAGGCACTAGGCAGAGTTTTGCCTTAGTGTAGATTACTTCCTGCCCAGACTGCGCCGCCATGGGAGGAAGGACAGCAAATAGATGCCTCCACTTTGCCGGGGCTGGCATATTCATTCACTGAACACAAACGGAGGTGCAATCTGGGACTGTAACTCTGTAAGAGCACAAGAACGTAAGAGGCTCAGCGGCAAGAACAGGCCATCCGGCCCAGCGAGGCCCGTCATTCTGTTGATACAGTGTGTCTAGATATGTCAGAATCCATATATTCTGCTCTCTCCTGGGGGAACTTTTGGCTTAGCTGAGCATGCAGAACACGCCTCCAAAAAATACATTTTCATCCACACAACACAACACAGATGCACACAACTTCTGTAAGAGTTTGAATTTTCATACCGTTGATTGCTGTTCAGGAGGCCCTTCCTATCAGTTACTGAGAAAACGGAATTGAGACTGCAGCCAAGACCTCTTCTGATGCCCCTTCTGTAATTGAATAAATAACTAAATAACTGACTGTCTCTCCATCTCAGATGATGTGTGGTCAGTGTTCTGCCACAAAATGGCTGCTGCGCATCTCCCAGGTGGGTGCTACACATCAGTGGTGGCTGAGGTGAGACCCCCCCCCACTTCACTGTAAAGCGCTTTGAGTACCTTAAAAGGCGCTGTACAAATTTGATCCGTTACACTGATGCTGTGAAGGCCCTGTGACAGCATCATAAAGGGATCAGTCCAAACTTACTGAACACATAGACTGGAAAACATGCGCCGTGGTATTGGACTCCTGGGCCACATAGATAGAGAGGTGCCAGGGAATTTGAGGTACAGTAACAAAATTACATTACATCATCACCATGTGATTATGAGGTATGCTGTGAAAAGAATCTTTTCCCCCAATAAACTCTCTGCTTTAGCTAGGGACCAAAGAAGGCCGAGATATTCAGAGAGAGGGCAGGCCAGAGGGTGGAAAGTCTGTGGCTTGGAGACTCTGCTCAGCGGTTTCCAGCCATCGGTCAGCCTCGATTTGTGCTCGTCTGATGCGGTGCTTCCCAGCGCTGGCCCTGCGACCACACTGTGTTCGTTTGGTTTTCTGTTCCACTGAAGACCGTCTGTTGCGTATTAGTCTCTAAAGCTCTGTAATCTTACTGGACAAGTGAGTCCAAGCAGGCCATTTAAATGCTGACTGAATTGCTAATTTACTGTGGGTTTTCCATCAGGAAGGAACTTTCTCTATTTCTGAACGTTCCGTCTAGTGAATTCGGTTGAAGAAGTAAACCATGCGTGGCATTGGAAACATAAATGTAGAACAGTGCAGAATAGAATAGAAATATAGAAAGTAATGTTATGAAGCTTGTAAAAAGTAGAGGGAGAGATCGGGTCTTTCAATGATAATGTACAATCTTGACATACAGTACCAGTCAAAAGTCTGGACATGCCTGATAATGGGAAACATGTATTCAAATACATTTTGATCTAAAGACTTATGCTTAAATGCTTGAAATTTGTTTCTTTAATATAAATAGTGAAGTTGATGCCTATGCATGAATTTCTTTCCAAAAAATGTTTTTTTATTTTTGCCTATTTTGAAGAATCTAAAATATAAGATAGTTTTTATTTATTTATAAGTTTTTTGGTCAATGCAGAAAAAGGGGGGGGTGGTGACACAAAAAGGGTTAGAACCCTGTCTCTGAAGACGGAGTATGAGTGTAAAAAAAAAAATTATGGATATGCATAATTTTGATCAGTCCTGAGTTGGTAAAGATGCTCAGTCTGAGCTTGCGCTGGATTCGCTGCTAAATTTAGAAATACAGATCAAACACCCAGCCCATCAAAACAGCTCCCCGAAGAGGAGGATTTAGGCGTGGCAGCTCTAGAAACAACGGCCCTGTTCAGAATCAGAATCAGATTGTTTGGCCAAGTATGTTAGCACGCATAAGGAATTTGGTTCTGGCCGTTGGTGTCTCTCAAGCAATACAGACAATATACAGACAATGTACATATTATTTACAGACAATACACAATATACAAGCAATATACAGATTATATAAAAGACAAACAATATACATTGTGCAAGTGTGTGTGGTAGTGCAAACAACAATAATGTGCATCACGTATGGGAATGAAATTGTGATGTATGAGTATTTGTACAATACAGTATTTGTAGATGTGAAGCAGGGAGTCATAACTCTGAAGAAACAAGAGTAGCTATGGCATAGCAGATGATACTGGTCAGCTATTTATGAGGGTGTTGGCATGAGGAAAGAAACTGCTCCCGTTTACTGTGATTTAATACAATCCCAGTTGGACTCATTCAGACTACAATATTTCTGCGGGGCGGTGTCCTAACCTTTGCCGATTCTGGGAGAACCGCACCCTCTTGTGGACACTTGTCAGGGGCCCGGGGACTGAGGCTCGATCACTCGTCCCTGGTGACAGTCAGCCTGCATCAGAATCAGTGCACGTTGCTTTGTGGATGTGTGTCTCTGTGCATCAGGGACGTGGGAGCGAAGCGCACTGAACTATTTTAAGCCTCCATTATGCCTGTGAGCCCAGAGCAATCACATTCAGCCTGTGAATATTTAATTGATTTTTCATATTACTAGCTGGTTCTCTCGAGTTTTGCCACTACCATCGAATGATTTGGAGGCTTCTATCTTTCTGGCCTGACCTCATTCTGGAAATCGTACCTCCTTTGCTCATTCTCTTTCCCTCTCTGTGTCTGTATCCTTGTCTACCTCTTTTTCTTCATCTCCTTTCTCTCTTGCTCACCTATCTCCTCTCTCCCTCTCACCACTTCGGTCCCTCTCTACTCTTCTGTCTCCCCCCTCTCTCTTTTTCTCCCTCTTCCTTCTTTCTGTGTGTCTCTCTTTCATTCCCTCCCCCTTCCTTCTCCCCTCTCTCTTTTTCTCTCTCTCTCCTTTCTCTTTCTCTCTCTCTCTCTCTCTCTCTCTCTCTGTTTCTGTCACACTCCAGTTGCTGATGATCCATTCCAGACACACATTTACAGCTCACATTGAGCTTGATCCACTCCCATCTCCAGACACTTTTAGGTTGGTCTGAACCAGCCCCCTGTAAGGAGCCAGCCAGGGGAAACACACACATTTTCTCATGAGGAACCACAGTGCTCCGTTACACTGCATTTCTGTTTGGCACAGCTTTTGTTTCAAAAGGTGGAAGGGCTGGGCCGTCGGAAGTGTGTGAGTGTGTGTGCGTGTGTGTGTGGGGTGAGCGGAATGATGATCCCTTAAAAAGTAAGGTGGACAACTATTATTCAGGCTTGACAGTATATATAGGGAAGACTAGAATGAAATGCATTTGGTCTATGATTCGGCCATCCCATAATCACCCCCTTCACCCAGCCAACAGAGCCGCCATTTCCCAGGCTGCTTCATCAGGAGGAGGAACATCAGGGCAATCACCAAAAGGATAGGGTAGAAGGGTACCGCTCAGGTCAGAGTCTCTCACTGCCCGTCCCGCTGCAAATACAGCCACCTGGGATGGGCTAAACGAGGAAATCACATTCCTCAGAGAGGAAAAACCACTTGTGAAAAGGGAGCCACATGAGAAGACATAAAAGGAGTCAGGTTTGGCTGGGAGGGACGTTGCAGTGCCAGCTCTCTCCTCGCTATCCGGGGAGCATGGTCTCAGCGCGTACCTGCGTCCGGGCTGCAGTGGCGGGAAATTATGCACAAGCGCAGGTCAATTAACGCACTGCATGCCTCACTACACACACAGCTTGAAATGAATGGCTGTTCAGGTGCAGCTGATAATTAGCTCTGTGCTAACTGCTAACTCGTTGTTAAGTGGAATGACGAGGGCCTGCTACTCAATAGCCAAAATATTTGACATGTATGCATACATTTACATTCAGATACTGTATATTTGTGTGCATGTGTCTGTCAGAGAGAGTGTGTATCTAAGAGATAAAAAGAGAGAAAGGCCTTCTGTGTACAAGCACATGTGTTCACGTGTGTCTGCGTGTGTCTGCGTTTGTGTGCGTGCTTGTGCGTGCATGTGTGTGTGCATGCATGTGCGTGTGTATGTCTGTGTGTGTGTGTGTGTGTGCGCGCGCGCGTGTGTGTGTGTGTGTGTGTGTGTGTGTGTCTGTGTGTGTTATTCTGTTCGGATAGCAGGCCAGCCGCTATTTTCCTCTGGCCAATGAGCCAGACCCAGTCCTATCCTCTGACCAATGACCACCTCATGTCTTTCAAGACCAGCCAATGTCCTTCAAGAGCCAAGACTGTCATTCTGGGTTTAATCCACAAACAGTGGATCCCTGCTCTGATGATCAACAATATAATGACAGCATTCTGTTCCAGAGAACAAAATATGAACGTGTTTCCTTCCCAGAGAAAGCTTGTCCTGTGTTTCCAGATTAGATTCTCTTCACATGTACAACGTAGCTCTGTCAAGGTTTGGGAAGGAAACTGACGTTGTATTACAGCCAGGGTGAACATGTCGTTTCACGCCTCCATTTGCAGAACCATGGCTCTGCATGGTCCTGGCGAGGGAATGCCAGGAAACATGTGTGTGTGCGCATGTGTGTGCTCGTGTGTGTGTGTGTGTGTGTGTGTGTGTGTGTGTGTGTGTGTGTGTGTGTGTGTGCAGTGTCTAAACTGAGATGCTTGACTTGAGAGAAAGGCTTCAACCCATAACAATCACTGACACTAACAGGGGGAGGGCTTCCTTGATGGAGACCTGGTGTCTTAAATACCTAGCATGTACATACCACGTATGTGTGTGTGTGATATTTTTGTTTTGTCCACAGTGAGTCTGTTCTGTATGAATGGTCCCATATAAAGACTGCATAAAGCCATAAGCACTTATGAGCGCAACATTCATAAGCACTTATGCAAACTGACATTGACTGCATAAAGTATAACGAATGAATTACGACTGACGTGTGAATGACATCACATGACATACCAGACCGAAATGCCAGGGCACTGCCACATGGTTGACTCAGCACACTCATATTTCATATCTATTGTGCTTGGAATAAGCATTTTTAGAGCTCTTATTAATGTGTGATTTGAGGCTTATGAAGGCTTTATGTGAGATGATGCAGCAATATTGCAGAATTCATTTTGAATAAATCAGCCTTCTCAGCAGAAACGGTGACCAACAGTTTATAGTTGCCTCTATTGCCCTTCAATGATTATTTGGCAGTTATCCAAATCAATCAGATATACTGTTAATGAAGAATAACCTTCCCTTCTCCTTGGCCTTTTTACTGACAGCTATCATAATCGTAATTCATGGGAGTTGCTCTGGGATTTGTATTAATTGGACCGATGGTTATCTTTTCGACAGATGTATAATACAAGATGCATTGTGCTTGCTTACTGGTTATTGGAATTCTGCAAGGGTCTTTTGTAATACCCTGAAAGGCGTAATGGATGAGGGAATCTGCCAAAGAGATATTAAAAAATAATGCTGATCATTAGACAAAATATATAGAGCTATGCCCTCATATTCTGACTCTCTCTGTTTCTCCACACACACACACACACACACACACACACACACACACACACACACACACACACACACACACACAGGCTACCTCGTAATAGCACCAAGAGTACTTGCTGTCTGCTGCAGAGAAACTGGGACAGACACATCTCTATTTCCAAATGGATTTGGATGAACAAATAGCGCCTCCCTGTGTTAAAATTATGAAAAAATTCAAAAAGGTGGAGCAGTGATATTTTGAAGTAAACAGGTATCTTTGCACTGCAAAAATGGAATTACATCACATTAGGTTCCTTGTGATGTAACCTATAAGCCAAAACAAAACAGAAAAAAATGGGAAATCTGGAATTCATTTTTGAACTTAAACAAATTAAGTTAACCTAACAAATTAAAACAGTTCACAATATCCAAACGCATTGCATATTAAATACAGAGGAATCACCATGACAACAACTACAGTTGGAAAACATTTCTCAGCACTGTGGCATGCCCCAAGCCACTTAAAAATTCAGACATCTTGCAAATCTCTGTGGAGATTTTCGAGGTCATGACAAATATAATCCAAAGTCCAAAGGGTGGGGCGATGTGCAAGCATTTCAATCTCAAATGGCACCGTCAACCTTCAGTGAATTTTTACTTGTGAAACACTGCCCTCTAGTGAGCCTTAAGCATCGCATGAAAACCACTGAAATCCTAAGGACATTCACAGTTGCTCTTTTTCTCTCTACAGGCTAAGATTTGTAAACCAACTGCAAACCCATGTGAATAAATTCACACACATAGATTTTTTACAGGCAAGCCAGATCTCCACCCTTGTGTCTTGTATCACTTGTGAATAAATTTCTGTGTAATGAATGTGCTGTGACATTCTACATCCCTGGATCGCCTATTTTACATTAACCAAATACAGGACTTGAAAATGTATGGTTCTTAAAAACCATACATACGTCCACTGTCTCTCGTGTCTTTTATAATATAGAACATATTAAAATTCCAGTGGATCATATATAAAATATGCTTGCTAACATTCAGGGTCAATATTACACACAAACAGGGGTATCACTCAAACGTCTGGCAGACACAACTCGTTAACAGATTTATCTTCTGTGATGGTTTACAAGCCCCTGAACAGTAAATCAAAGCATCATTACCCAGAGAGCCTTGCTGTCTGCCCCACAGTGGTATGAGCAAGGACACTAGATATGTGAGAGGGGCAGGATATTATGGGGTAGATCTGGGTGCCTGGATCCAGGCTTGGTCTTTAAGTGTGGCTCCTGAGGGTTAAAATGGCAGGTTGCTCTGCGTATGGTCACCATGTGATCGATTCACCACCTGTCTCAAATCACCTCCACTTGTGTGAGCCAATCAGCTGCGAGGGGAAAGGCATAGCTGCTCTTGCCTTCCAGATACACGCCAAAAAAAGTTTGTCTGTGAACCTGCCACTACGTCACAGGCACATGCAGCCGCCGTGCTGTCATACAGCCACTGGGTGGCGCCGTCCCGGAACGAGTCACACAAACCCATCATTACAGAGCTGCCCTCCATTCCCCCGGCAGGCTCGCTGGCCAACCCTCCAGGGCTGCGACAATGGTTTTTTTTTCCTGATTAACAAACACAACTAATTGCTCGTTGGCATTGATGCCATGGTGAAGGACCTCATTCTCACGAGGGCTTTTAACAGTCGAGTGGATGCGGAGACGACGGGTCCCTGCATGGTCGAACCCGGCCAGCCCGACAGACGAACAGCGAGCCTGCAGACAGCGATCCAGCACAGCACACGCAGAGACTGCCGTCTCTGGGTCCGGGGGGGGCACAGTCAGTGGATGAGCTGCGCAGGATGACAAAACGCTGAGTCCCCGCCCCCTCCCACCCCGCTCCACCCACGTACCTGGTAGTAGTAGCCATTGTCTGTTGTGTATGGTCGAGAGGTATGGCCTCGCGCCCCGAGTGCTGTCTTTAGGATCTCCTCACATCCTGAAACACGTAAGCAATGAGTCCAAAAATTAATAATGTGTAAGCTAGAGGTGCAAACCTCTGGTTTCGCTGCATTGTGATACAATATTGATGCCTAAGCAACATTACAATATCCCAGTTAGATGCAATGAAATACAACTCAGTGTGATAAATTTTGGCACAGTATGATTCAACCTAACACTTAACATTATTCTATGCTTTTAAAGAAACGTTTGTAAATGTTAGTTCATTACAGATGACTGAAATAATACTCACTGTTTAGAGATAACTAGGATTGTCACAAGCTCTGTGATTTCATCCAGATTTTCTGAACTAATATGAATGAAACCACAATTTTAAAAATTCAGTGGTATGGATTGACTCTCACCACGGCACAGCTGTATGGTTGCTTTTGCACCATTGATAAAATCCCCCCTCTCACACACCATCAAAACTAATACACACACTAAGTCCATCTCTCTTGCATCATCAATCTCAGTGGGGGATTTGCTAAAAATGAGAAAAATGTTAAATATTTAACACGATAAATATTTATATCATTTACTCTGAGTCTATCATAATTTTAAAGTCTTTAATTAATGCATTTAATTAATCATACATCTTTAATTTTGGTTAGTTTAAAAAAGTAGAGGTTTTAAATTTATAACGTGTAAATTATTTAATATCCCGAAAGGCATATCCAGTAAGATGAAACTGTTTTGATTTTCCTGTATGATGATTTTGTCCTTTTTAATGGATGTGACCTCCACTCTGGGCTGCTGCCAGCCTGCGTGTTCAGTGGCAGGTCCTGGCAGTTGTCGCAGAATGTCCTCTTTCATTGGCTGTCTGATGAAGCAGCCCCCATGTTAACCCTGCAGTCTCTGAACCGGCAGGCTGCACTGGTGCAAGCGCTCGTATGCATAGGAGCTGTTTATGACACATGACCTGGCTGTGAAGGTCTGTTTGGGGGAGGTCAGGAGCAGCAGGGAGACTGATGGAGTGAGTCTGAATGACCTCCTAATTTTATATACCCAATCACACACACACAGACACCCCCACACACACACACCCACACACATGCACACACACACAAACACACACTCACATACACACGTGCGCACATATTCACAATATGATACTAACAGTGATAAGCAGAGTCACCAAAAGAAATTATTTATTTATCATTGTTACTTAATAACTGTAAAATATTCATGAAATAACACCATGACGCCACGATCAGTGGAGCGGACGGATGCGGCACTCTATAAAAAGCATGGTGCTGTGCAGTAGGGCAGCAATAAGAGCTGTGCAATCCCATCATGCCCCTGGAGAGCACCGTGCTTCATAGCTGCTGTGACCTTCACACAAGATGTCTTACAGTCTCTAGGAAGATATGCAGAGGCACAGAAATTTCTCTGAGGACACAGCTGCTTTGGGACTGGAGCAGAGAGATGGGGCAGCTCCATGTTTTTGTTAGCTCTGTATCATTCGTTAGACCGCAGACTCCCGAGGCCCGCAGAGGGACTCTGGCCCTGTCCGAGGGGGCGGCTGGCCCAGGACCCTCGGTGCTTGTTTGCCTGATGATGGGAACGTTGCCCGGTCTTCATTAGGAGAGGACGGGTGAGTGGCCCCTTTCAGGGCTTTGTGGTTCATTACCCCGCAAATGGCTGGGCACCAGGAGGCTGGTCACCCCACATTTGGGCTCCAAATGGATCTGTGGGTGCGTGGCCCCCTGACCCGCTCCGGACCCACCCCTCAGCACCCGTCCTGCTTCTGGCGCATTCCGGCGGCGGAGCCAGGCCACGGCACCCCTCACTTGGTCACTGGCACCCCTCTCGGGTACAGCTGAAGGAGCGTTTTAGCCACGGGTGGCAGCAACGCACCCCTCTCCTGATCGTCTCCTGTTAACGAGGACACAGGCTTCCGCCCCCACGGTCACAGTGCAGGAAGCAGGACACCGACTGCTCAGTTTTCAAAGAGAGGAAGGGTTCATGTTAGACTGTTCTGCCATGCTGCACAGTGCTGAAGATCTGGAGATGTTCAGCTTAAACTTGTGTGTTTGTGTGTCTGTAACCATGCTCTTTAAAGCATGGCGTGTCAAACTATGATTTTGGCCCTCCGCTCCTACGGCTTTCACACTGAGGTGACATGAGTTAATTTGAGGGTGCTGTGGCCAGCTCGCCAGCAGGGGGCGCTCTAGCATGGTCCACTTGACTGATAGGTAAGCGAGCTCTTGTCACACTTCACGCCCCATGTCCCTCGCAGCGCTGCGGCGACCTCAGCTGTGCTGTAAACGTGCAGATCGCTGCTCCCTGCAGTGGAGCTCTGCAGGGCATGCTGGGTTTGGCGTCGGGGCCGTTTCCTCCCGCAGCTCTGATTAATAATGAAAACCCATTTCTGGCACTCAGGCCAGCGTCGCAGCAAGCGCACACATTGCTAGTGCTCTGAATACTGCTGCCACAGACCGTTAGCATTGGGTAAATATGGAAAGGCACACAGAATTGTTATGTGGAGGCCTTTTTTGACGTTTGCTGTATATCCAGAGATACATCAAGAAGGGAAGGCTATGTGTTTCTGAATGAGAAGGCAGAAATCTAATTCAATACGGAGGTCTCTCAGCTGTGGCTAATACTGCTGCAAAAGAAGGGAAAAACTGCACCAGAGCTGTGCATCTGTAAAATGAGCTTCAGTGGCACAGAGTCCTGCAAGAGACACACTGCAGAGCTGCATCAGGGCCCCAAGAAAAACAGCCCCCAAAACACATGCACCAAACACACTACAACAGATTCAAGCCCTACACATATAATATATTAACTACTGTGAAAGTGTAACTTGACAACACATTTGCACCATGGCACTTTATTTCACTGGCATGGAGTCCAGGTGCTGGTCTTCAGTAACTGGATTCAACACCTTGGTCTGCTCTGGAATAACAACCTCCCAAAGGGTGAACGAGGCTCTCCCTTGAGACTATGTGACTGTAGCTGGAAAGATCCTGGAGAGTAATTCCAGTTCAAACTGGAGAGGAAAGGGTGTTTTCCAGACAAGTACAATGATTCCACCTTTAAAAACAAATGCAGCAAACTAATACAGAACAATTACTGTGAAGTGCTGGCGAGACACCTTGTTAGCTGGTGCCATTACTGCGAGTCTCAGTCTATTTGCAGACACTGCCTCCGTTTTATAACATGGATATAAGGCCGTGTGGGGACCGTGCATGGAGCAGTGATGTCATTCACATCAGCACCATGGATACGACTGCGCCAAGATGCAGACAGTGGCACCAAGTTGACATGCAGTGAGACATTTAAAGATCTACTGCAATGAGAGCATACACTCACACACTCCTGCTCACATACACTCATGAAAACACCCACACACTTACACTAACATATTCACACACATTGACATTCATACTCACACACACACACAGACACACACTCACACACACTGACACGCACACTCACACATACAGAATCACATGCTAACATACTCACATATACACATTCACACTCTAACGCACACTAACACACATAAACTCACACAATCACTCACATACACACATACACTCACACACAAACATACTCTTACGTATCAACGCACATATATTCATACTCTCATACTCACACACTCACACACACACACACACACACACACACACACACACACACACACACACACACACACACACACACACACACGTGCCCCTACCACCCCTAGCTGTCTGAGCCATGCACAGATGGTAGGGGTGGTTTCACACTGTGTCAGCAGGCTGTGATTCAATGGCTGTTTACTCCACTTGCTTTGCAGAATACGTGGGCAGTCACACCGTCACAACTCAAGACAACTTAGCAACTTAGATTTCAAAACTGAAGAGCTAAGAGCATGTCTAACTGAACATTTTCAGCAACAGTAGGCATGGTTTTTAGAATGATTTGTGATGCATCTCTTTGAAAGTGTAAGCATAAACTGTGTGATTAAGGTCACCTCTTGACCAAGGCCCTCTGCTCATACCTTTGATGGCAAAGACCCCGTGGCAGAAGTCTGTGAAGTTGATTCTCCCCTGCGCATTGGGGTCCAGATATTTGGCCAGCTTCTTCACCTGGAAAAGAAGAGACTGCTATGAGGGGGAGCAACACAAGGATGTGGACAGAGCCAGTCAAATCCGAATGATCGAGACATTACATCATCACATATGCTTACCCTGCTACTTCAATGACCTACGTTGGTAATCAGCTGGATGTTTATTGATTCAGCCTACCTGGCTCAAAACAGCAAATTGAACCAGCAGTTCAATTTCCTGGGTTTTAAGCCCTGCTCCTTAACCACTGCACCTCACTGCTTCTGATGTCCTGTGGGATGTATAGTGCATGTAGGTGTGACAGATATGATTTAACAGCTCTTACAGCCACAATGTTCCCCTCTCTCTTCCACACAGGTTAAGCTTGTTCCAATTCCAGAGCTGTTGGCACAGTCAGGGAACCCGACAGGAAATCAGCCTGACTCAAAACAGCAAGCAACAGGTCAATTTACACAGCAAGGCCCTTTTCAGGGCTCAATGCACCACCTTCCTCCGAGGGCTCCCTCAGCCACCACGCACCGGAAGTATGATGCAAAATCCCTGCTCCTTACTCCCACGGCACTCACAGAAGCCGTCTGGCATTATGCCTGCGTATGGCTCCTTTGGGGTGTCTTGGTAAACTTGTCTTACGCAGGGTCTCTGGAATGAACTAAGAAAATGCCTGTTTCTAAGCAAATGTTGCTGCGTTTTTCCCGTCTAATGTTTCCCAGATCAATCGTCAAGCCCATAGATGCCCCCCCTGCAAAGGCAGGCTGACTCATCCTCCCTGTAAGAGAGGGAGCAGATGCAGACTGAGCCGCGGGGAAAGACACCGGGGGTGGGGTGTCCGCGCACCACCTCCGCGGGTCGTCTGAGCCGCGGGAGAGGTACGGTACTTCCTGCTGCGCTCAGCGAAGGTGCGAGGGATGTGATGTCACATGCAGAGGGTGGGTGTGGGGGTGACGGGAGCGGGGGCAGGGTAGTTAAGGTGTTCTGCTACAATCACATGGCATTTAGGACTTCAACACCATGGATTAAAAAATATAACCCAGGAGACTGCGGTGCTTCAAAGGTCTGATAAAAGAACGCTCACACTTATCAACATTTGTCCAGAGGATGAGACAGCAGAATCTGCACGGCAGTGGATATATATTTCCAGCTGCATTCACTGACAATTGAAGGACGCATGAGCGTAAAATAAACAACATTCTTCTCAATGTTCTCCGCTGTGACATCAGCTGCCATCTGCAATAGCTCAAGGTTATACAAAAACCCCTCATGACTTTCCATCATGACAGACAGAGGTTTCTGTAGTGTGTTGCCTTGGCAACAACCTTTTCATTCCAGGTTACCGGTGCGGCGAGTGTGTCCAGATCTATCTGTACATCTGGCAGCCGGCACCCTGCAGACTGCAACAAGGGTGAGAGCAAGGGGAACACACCCAAAAAAACACGTTCGATCCATTTCTGTCTGGACTTCTGTGCCAGTGCAACATTTTAGGTTGACAGTATCACTCCTGTCAATTCTATATCTACAACAGGTGAACTGCAGATTAATGCGTCCTTTTACCTTTTAAGGTAACTAACCAGAGAAGAGCCAAAGGAAATCCAGTTACTTTCAGGTTATGTTTAACCATTTCTAGATAACCAGAGATGAACAAGAAGGAAATCCAGAGATACTGTAGGGTTATGTTTAACCATTTCTAGATAACTAACGACTGATGAGCAAGAAAGAAATCCAGAGATACTTTCAGGTCGTGGCAGACAGCCGTAAATGCTCGTCCTCGTTTGGATGGTTTATACACGCTCAGCCCTCACCATCCCCCTGCCAGTAAGCAGGACTCCCGGCACTCGGCACCGCTTTAGCTCCTGCGCGCAGGTTCACTCGTGTATTGGTGCGAGGTTGCTGCTGCTGAGCTGGGGGAGATGTGACACGACAGACCCCCGCAGTCGGATCACTGATTGACGGACGCACTCCGGTACAACCTTTTCATCCGTCAAAACGCCCCGTGTTACAGCAGGGGCCCCGGTGCTGTCAGCCGTCAGATGGACGCAGATACAGTGGGGGGTGGGTGGGGGTGGGGGGATGTTGGGGTCAGAAACAGAGTGAAAAACAGCAGCGGTGGGCTGATCCAGTGCAAACTGAGCATCCTGGCTCAGAAAGCTGGGCTGTTGAGTTTCACTGGGTTAAAGGGTACGCATCTGTTAGGGCAGCGTTTCTCAAACCTCTCCTGGAGGACCACTTGTCCTGCATGTTTTAGATCTCTCCCTGCTCCAACACAGCTGATTCAAATGATCAGTTTGTTGTTAAGCAGCTTCAGGAGTTCATAATGAGTTGATCATTTGAATCACCTGTGTTGGAGCAGGGAGAGATCTAAAACATGCAGGACAAGTGGTACTCCAGGAGAGGTTTGAGAAACGCTGTATTAGGGTAACTGATGTTTTCATCCCCACTACAAGATCACCTAGCTTGGTTGGATTACAGCTGTATGGTGAGCCTGTTTGTACCCCACTAGATCTATTAGTACCTGTGAACCAACCCACAGAACCTTGGCAAAATCATTAGTGTTGCAATAATTGTTGCCTATCATAAACAGACTGTGCCTCTGTGTGTTTGGGCCTTCTCTACAGCTCACACCTCTCCTACAGAGATACATATACACATATAAAGGATCAGTGCACCTGACCTCAAAGTAAACAAGTCTGTCTGCTGGAGGCAGAGTAAAATTTATTTTCGACATGTACAAACAGCAAAAACGAAGCATGATCTTTCAATGAAATCTCTATGCTCCATCTCGAGCAGATTTCCTTAAGTGCTCATGGGTAGTTCTCTAAGGAGACATCTTCAAAAGTTTTTGGCATTCCTTTCACCAGCTCATCTGGAGCCTCTTGGTTCAGAACCAAAGTCTCTTCTCACACGGTCCCAAACAGCTGACACACACACTGACAAGACCGTGAGTGACAGAGTAACCCAACAGCACTCAGCCAGGCCTCATTTTCTTATGTCCACAACACTTAAGATGTGGGGACTGGCTTGGGTCAACATACCTTAAACTAACCCTCATAGGAACCTCCTTTCTGCTGGAGGAAGAGACTCTGCCCCTGTCACTGGGAATCCTCAGCATGTCCTATCACTGGACAACAGGGTGTCCAGTGGAGATGCCCGCCGATGAGACAGGCTAACAAGAGACAGGTGGGCGGGTGGGGGTTTCATAAAGAGTGCGCACAACCTCCTGCCTTTTTTTTCTTCTTCTATATTTATCCAGGCAATATGTCAGGTTATACAAATGCCACGAACTAACAGCATTCATCCAGGCAGCATGTCAGGTTACGTAAATGGCATGAAATATTCACAGGCAGCTCAGCCCCACTGTTTTTTCCTGTCACACTGAAGCCTTTATCCCTGTCAGCTGTGGAATTTTCCCAGCACTAGACTGGGTCCGAAGCAGCGCAGCTGTTCTGACCCAGAGTCCCTGAGTCAGAATCTCCCCTGCACACGGAGTGTGTACAGTATATCTCTGTCATAAGGACACCTGTGCTTCCCAAAAACATTTGCATGTTCACATGAATCTGCCCATGCAGCTTTTTGGGTGTGGCGTTATATTAGAGGGCTTATATAAATCATACCCAGAAATGCCCTTGATGCCAATAGATATGAGGAGCTCCTGAGGAGAATTACTGAAAGATCTACACTGGAGAGATACAGAGAGAGAGGGTGGGGCACAGAGAAAGAGGGAGAGAGGTACAAAGAAAGAAGGGGGATTAAGGAACAAAGAGAGGGAGAGAAGGACAGAGAGAAAAGGAGAGAGAAACAGACAGAAAGACAGGGAAACAGAGAGAAAAATGATTCTTATTTGAAAATGAACTTTATTTGAAGGCCATACATGTCAATCAGTTCAATCATTCAACGATAGAGAAGCACATCTGGGAGCAGTAGATTCTGAGCTGTGAGTGTATTCTCCAAGCACTCCATTACCCCTGCCACCTGAGTGACGCACTCACTTACACCTCACCTGACCCATACAGGCACACAAAAGACACCTACCGCTATCCTCCAAGTGACACATTCAATGAATCACCTTCCCTTCCTTGTATTTACAGAGCTCACATCTGGTGCATTGACCAGTAAGGCAACTGCAGTGAATGTGCCGGTGAACAGACCAATTTCCTTGATCGATCATCCTCGTTTGCTCTTTGTCCTCTGCTTGGAGGTATGAATTCAGGCAAACACAGTGCCCTTTTCAGTTCTTCTGTTTTTGTCCATTTCAGTCATAAATGGAAAGTATGCTCCTGTGTAAGTAGAGCTGACAGAAATATTTGTTTAAAGTCAAGGGCAAAGCACAGTGCAATTAGACCAACTTGCCCTTGCTGACAAATCCTAATTTACAGGGCAGAAAGAGGAACTCCACATTCTCGGCCCTCTTATTCAGAATGAATTCCCCATAACTCATCTGTTAAAACTACATTGCGATTTAACTAAGACAGTTCATCTCCTTAAGTCTGACCATTCATGCTATATCCTCTGACACATTTGCTATATCAAACTTCTTCTATGGCACTTAACAGAATTTGCCATGTTATGTAATCATTCCACCTATTTGATTGTGACACTATGATTTAGTATTGTCTCTGCTCTTAGCCCAAAATTCTTGTATGCAATTTTGTAAGCCCATCTGCATAAGAGATCTCAATTTAAATGCTAATTTAATGAAATGAGCCTAGTGAACGCCGAAAAAGTGTTCCAATTGGTCAGACACACTTTTGAAGCAGGCTTGCCGCCACACGTGTCGTGCCGCCTGACGCACAGCTGGTAAGCGACACCCGCACCCCGGATAAACACGGTGGTAAAAGCCTGCTGCTCTTCCTGCTACCCTTTAAGGAGGCATAAATTCAGAACAAAATTATTCAATGTGTTAATAATAATAATAATCATATATGACAAATGTATGAGTTATATTTCTGTAGGATGAAAAGCATTTTTTTTTCATGTGCGAATCCTGCTCCAGGAAAGACAGATTTCTAATTATGATAATTACTCTGTCCGCATCAGCACCGCTCAGGCAGAGCCTACATCGATATTCACGGCGGTATTAATTGAACTTGACCCGGATAATAAGATTCTCACCCCCTCGTTCTTCAATACGGCAAGCTCGTCTTCATCTCCTCTAAGCAGAGCAACGGACGAGCTGTCATTAGATTTGATGCCCGTTTGTTCAAAGGGGAGCCGCGGCCCTCTGATGAATCTGACACACTGTCGGGACGCTCTAATGCGAGCTGACACCGTGTTAAACTCCGGCGGAATACTAATGTGTCAAGGACCGAAGCCGCGGCTCTTCGCTTCGAGAGGAACCACTCCACAACGCGCTGTATTGGCGATGCCGACACGCCCTTCCGACACACAAAGGCACAATTTAAGTAGCCTACTTGAAAACTGACACAGAAATGATGGGTTGGGAACAGGCGCTGCGTCGGGAACCAGCGGGGAGCTTGAACTGCCCTGACTGTGTGCCCCTGGGCCTGGAGTTGGTAAATCTGTTTCATTAAGATCTCAAATGGATTAAGACATCAACTAAATGAATAGACCGGAAGATTAATTATCTGGAAGGGCGTTTTCTTAGCCATTCCCCTTGGGGACTTCCACAGACAAGATCTGTTATTGTTTTGTTAATCACGTAAGACCTTGTGCATTTTTACCAAAGCAAACGGTAACTTACTGGAGTCCATTAATCCAACAGCTAACGCATCAGAGGGATGTGAACGATCGCTACGGTCAGAGCGTCGGAACATGGCCCGTTTGACGAGCGACGGCAGAACAATTACGGCCAATGTGACTCATTTTAAACGACTAAGACCCTTAAGGCAGGGCAGTGCTTTGCCAGACTAAATTAAATGTGTGAGGAAAGCCAATTAAAAGCCTTAATTGCCCATACAGAATCGAGCCAGTCGATAGCTGTGGCTAATTATCATGACACTGTGGGTCAGGTGGGCTGAACGTTAGGGTAGAGCGCTCCCCATTTCAGATACTTGCTGTCCTTGAAAACAGACAGCCCACCAAAAATCCAAACCCTGATCACGGTGAACATTTTTGCAAATAGCAACAAGGCCTGTCACATCAACAGACTCCAACAGCAAAAGGTTCTGTTGTCATTCAATATGAATATAAGCAGGCCTATAAAATAATCATTAAAAATGAATTCACCATACAGTGCATTAGCTGGAGCTTTTTCACTCGATAGGTAGATGTAAGCAGCATAGATACAAGAGTCGATCTGCTTTTAACAGCAGTAACGAAATGATTTTGCAGCACTGGTCTTAAAATGTTGTCATTCGCAGGGACCGTCATCAATTGCGCAGAACGTTACTGACACGGACGGCTGTCTGCTGTTCCTGACAAAGTGCTTCTCTCTTCGGCAGCGACGTTTTCAGGAGAGACTGCAACACGTCATCACGTTATCAACCGGTTTATTAAGCACTTATCGTCGCGGTTGCGTAGGGGGGTGGGGGCGCTTTGCCGTTATTTTTAGAGCGGATGGCGCGAAGCGACGGAGCAGCTCTGCCGCGGTACGGGCGCTATCTGCGTGCTTAATGGCCTGAGAAATCACCGCTCTGGCATCGCCCTGCGGAGAAGGCAGTGGTCATAAACAGCCGGTCTTGGCATGGTCAAAAGTGCTCGTTTGGAAAAAAGGTCACCTGATGGAGCAACCCCCTTCCAGCAAAGACGAATAATGGGACACTTGTTCAATCCCTAAATGTGCATCAATTACGATCTGTAGTGTCCGCCTTGATTAGTGTCATCTCGCGTTTGTTCATTTAGGTCGGTGTTTGAATTAACTATGAACCCTTAAGGAAGTGCAGATATATGATAGATTAACAGCTTATAACTTATTATTTTGAACACATATTAGCCAACCTATAACACTCAAACATTTTTCCTCTGCCAGGTGTTGAAAGGCTTCCATTAGGCCTATGCTTCATCAAAATGTACAGCTGGGAGCTATAAATTGGTACATGTGGCAGCAAGGACTGGTCATTCCCATTACTAGAGAACTGAAATACATAAAAACTGACCCACTGAAACAATGTTTCTTAGTAATACCATCTCTGGCTAACGTACTGTGCAACAAATAGAGAGGAACCCTTTCTTTCCACGTAACTGACTTGGGGTTAAAACGTATTAATGCAAAATTTCTTTCACCACATCACGATTGAAACAATAAATGGGGTCAAAACGTGATCAAATCCAAACAGCAGCTTCAAATCGTTATGTTCAGAGCTAGTGATCAGGTGACTGGTTACCAGTCTCCAGTCGCCCCACCCCCCAAAAAGACCTAAAATGAAATGGTCACTAGGTATCCACGTCCATAAATTACTATCCACTGAAATACTATTACTGAAACAAATGCAACGAGCGGCGATTCAATGCAAATCCAAATGGGACTATAACAAATAATTACACATACCTGAATCTCGATCAGAACGAGGGTGTTAATCTGACATACTAAAATCACATGGTAATTACGAATTTGCATTATGATTTTTCAGCACCCTACTCTCCACGGCTATCGCATATTTGCAGAGAGTATGACCCTGCGACGTGAAGCTCGCAGTGCGCAGTTAACACGATCGCATAAATAATATGAAAATTTCGAAGT
The DNA here is from genome assembly GCA_019176425.1 of Megalops atlanticus. Classification (NCBI taxonomy): domain Eukaryota; kingdom Metazoa; phylum Chordata; class Actinopteri; order Elopiformes; family Megalopidae; genus Megalops; species Megalops atlanticus. The sequence goes on from CM032893.1 coordinate 8,672,412, forward strand.
ACACAGCTGGTCATTCTTTGATTAAGCCTACCGAGCTTCAGATCTTAATGACATTTTGACATTGTGCTACATAAAACTTTTGAATGTTGATGAACATGAAACTTAATCTAGGACATCCCTGATCCGTAAAAAATGCGCCTCTACAACGGATTTTGCGCATGTGAGAAACTCTTCATTCCTGCGACGTGTGCGGTCTGAAGCCCTCCCGCTTGGCACAAGGCGGTATTCTTCGCAAAGCGTTGGCCTACATTGAGACGCTGTCATGCTCGGAGGGGCTTGGAACAATAACATTGGAGTGCTTCGTGTCTCTCGCGCAGTTTTCATGCGCATGTGACAATCACTTCAAAAGCCAACGACAAAGTGTAGTATGTGGCACTCAGTTAGCACCAACTTGTATCAAACATTTCAGTGCAATTGACACTGAGGTCCTTAGACTGCATGAAAGGCAAAGAATTTACAAATTAAATTCATAGAGGTAAAGTAACAACCAATCACATGCAACATATGAATGGTGCTACTTTATCCTGTATGATAAAGTTCAAAGTTTAGCAGACCCTCTCTATTCTGGGTGAATTTCCTTAGAATTCAACACCTCCAACATCTGACAGCCCATTTCCACAGCTGGACTTGTGCTGGGGAAAATGAAATGAAATATTTTTGAATTTACAAGTGCATTGCTCCATCTGGGATTTGACCCCATGACCTGCAGGTGCAGAATGTTGCGCTCGAGACAGGGGCCCCAAGCCTACAGGCACTGGCGCATGTGGGTCGACACATAGCCTCGCACACCCTGGTACTGACGGACTGACCTCAAACTCCACAGTTTCCAGCCGATAAACCTGCGAACGGGAAGCGATGGTGTTTGATGAATTCTCTTGGTTGGAAACACTCCTGCTAATCTTAACTCTGAGAGACTGTGAAGCAGAAAAGCTGGTTACACCAGAGGTGGTGCGAATAAAGCAGCTGCTGGAGAGCGCTCATACCTCAGGTCGTACATACACGAACTGTGAGACGCTGAGCCACTGCTCTACTGCTGATCTCATGAACAGACCCCTTTCCCCGATAACACGCTCATATTCATTAAACAAGCAGTCTCTCCCATTAGACCAGACAAAGAGTGATAAAGGCCTCTGCACTGTTGAAATGAATTACCAATATGAATAAATAATATGCTGAAATAATATAAGCAGCTGTCAAAGCATGGATCGACTGTGCTTTTTTCATGTCACCATGGTGTCACAATATGGACCACACAGGATAAGTATGAAACAACACCTCAGCTAAACCTCACTATCCTTTTCACCCTGAAGTGCGGTACACACAAATAATCACATCAAAAAACAACACAGTATGCGTTGAAGCCAAAACAGAGCAGCTGTTCAAACAACATATCGCAACTAGCTTAAAGTAGCTGGGTCAGGCTCAATAGAAACCAATTCAAGTATGGCACAGTCAGTGAACGCGACATAGATTGTGTGTTTACACACATGATTTATTATGGGATGTATCTCTGCATCAAAAATAACACTACTGCTGTCATTTGAACTGGCCACAGATGCACGATAAAATCTTAAAATGGCCGTAGCATTCATTGTTTATTCCTGAACACGTCAACACAAAAATGCCACCGCAATGGACACACCTGTTTTGCATTGATTGTCAAGGATTTTAGGTACAGAAAATTAGTATGAACGAATTGCCCCAGGACACCAGGAAATCAATGTTCCTTTCCAGAGAACAAAACAGTTGCATAAGTCCATTAAGTAGAAACAATAGCACATCCCTCTTTGTGCTCTTGGTGTATATTTTGAATTGAATGACAACAGAACAATAATCAGCATTGATTTTCAACACTTCAGCAGTGCAGACAGGATTCTCCAAACAATAACCCAAGTACATGGCCTGTACTGTTTGTTCAGTTTAAGGTCGGGTATGGCTGAGAATGCTTTATTCATCTTTGTGTTACCTAACCACTGCTCATTCACATGTGTAAAAGTGCATTCAAATAAGTATCCCTGCTGCAGCAGCAGTCATTCAATATAACAAGGCCATTTCAAAAGAGGGCATGATTACACTGGGCTAAAGGTACACAGGAGGCAATCTGGAACATAGTAGAGATACAATACTGGAGTGTTCATGAGTAATCTCTGAAAATCACAGCTAGCAACTGAGTGATAACACTGCACAACTCCTGTTAGCAGCTAGAGGCCTGCTGGCTAGTGATCAAATCAGCACAAATATTTTGGACTGAGCAAACACACACCAAAAAATAAAACCCGTTCCCCTTAATCATTGTCCTTTCAGTAATTATCCATAAACCTTTTTTTCAGTGGTTTTGAATCTTTTGAAGATATGGTTCATTTTCTCAGACTTGAAGTAGTATCCTTTGTTGGCCTGTGCAAGGTTGTTTGGTGGAGCTCAGTGTGCCAAAACATGTCTGCAAAATGTGGATGCGCAGGCAGAAATCAATCCCAGTGCAAATCAATCTTCAGACGAACTAAGAATAAACTGCCCACAGTCTACAAATTCTAGAAAATCATGGCAAAAGAAAGTTTAATACTAATACTGATAATACATCTATAGAAACATATTTAATGGTTCTAAATAGTAATAAAAATCAACATTATCAAATTTATTATTTTTTGTTATCAATTACCAACAACATTGGGACCAACTGCAATAATAATAATAATAATAATAATAATAATAATAATAATCATCATCATCATCATCATAGTGCATTTCTCAGACATAAACCTTTATCCTTAGTGACTTAGTGAGCTAAGAACTGCTGGTTGATCTTAATTATTAGAATTATGATGGCCGGCTTTGAATTCAGCGTTGCAGGTGCAAAGCTCAGGAAAGCTGTGACTCTGAACCTCACACTGTAAATATCTCAAACACAGCACAAAGACCTTGCAGAACCGTCTTTAGGGATCGTAACGACTGATCGCTTCAGAGCCGGATGACAACGCGTCAATTGAGATACTGCTGCAATTTCGTTACGGAAATTAAAGGAAACCTCGAAATTAAACAGAAACCACCAATTTGGTCAGACAGGTTGACGCCACTGTGGTCTGGTTAGCCACTGAGGGCTTTTGATACAGGAGGCAATTCAACTTACTATCCAGACCTACTATCCTTAACTATTGCAAGCGATCAAAATGTGAAGCAGCTGTTGTTCACAAATGGGGTTTGTAACCAGAAGGTTGCAAGTTCAAGCCAATGCCCCAGCTGAGACGCTACAGCCGTATTATCGGATAGCATGTAAAACCTAAGATAGTTATGGCGCTGTTTAAGTGTGTGGTTCAATCTGGGTAAAAGAAAAGACACAGTAGGCGAATTCTTTTCATTTTCAGTGTCGTACATTCTGTCAGGGTTCAATATTTCCAGAGCAGTATCATCCTCCCAAAATGATTACGTTCGAAAATGATCATTTAGGAGAATCATCGGAGGATACTCCGTGTTTATGGGACACACAGACACGCACACACAGACATTAGCTTTTATATACACAGGCAGGCGATATCTAAGATCGAACACCTGACAATAAAAATATATTTTTGGGAAGCACACAACAAGCCTTTATTCAAACACATATTCAAACACAATAGGCTACAAAACATCTGGGGGCTTTAATTCATTTAACGTTAAGAGATTTAACACGATGAGTAATAATGTACATAAGCGTATAATATGTTTTGAGGAAAACAATATAAGGTCAATTAAATCGGGGAGCGGGTCCCTGAAAGATATTATTCGTAGCCTACTCCAAATAAACCTGCCACCGTGGTAGCCTGTTATAGCAACCTGTTTGTCACAATATTTCATAATAAAGCAAAAGCCTTGACAACGCTTTTATAGGCGCATCTTGACACAATGATGGGTATGTTATACTTGTTTTCGCTGGTAAGATGTTATTGCAATAACAAAATGTTGGTTACCATCTCCGTGTATGCATAACCAACAGCGAACAGACGCTGATGTGAATCTTACCTCGTCCTCCCCTTGCCCGAACTGTAATCCTAGATCTATGAAATGCTCGACCCGAATAAAGCCGTCCGCATCCTCATCGCACACGTCGAACACTTCTTTGAGCTTCTTCAGGAATTGAAGCAGCTGCTCCTGGTCGGGAAAGAGATTGCCCTCCATTCTCATGCGAGGTTCGGGCGATGTGACAGATATTAAAGAGACTCAGACAGCACGTCGGCGAGTAGCGCCATCATCGCCGTCCTCCGCCGCTACGCGCGTGGAAGGCGTGACATCACTTGCATCATTTGGCGAAGGAAAAAAATCAGGGCGAACTGGAGGCGGATGGCGTGAGTACACCCGCGAGGAAAAACATGTTATCAAATAATTAGAGGACCACTGCATTTTTATGTTGTCATATTCACTCATTCCTCGCATAATATAATATTGAAGATAATCTTCTAACAGGCTGGAGTGTAATATTTTGTAATAATTTACCAATAGCAACAGACATACATTCAACGCGAACTTCAGTCTAGATTACACAAGTTATATTTTGCGAAGTTCATTGCATAAGAAAACAACACAACGTTCATAACACAACCAGTTAAGTGATATGTGACGTGAAAGCATGGAACAAGATTTTAGGTTGTACAGTGAACTGTTTTAGTAACACCAACACGCTGCCAACAACTAACTGCTTACTACTTCCAGAAATGACTCACTCGTGAAGTGTCGTGATGTCAAAACGTGATAAATACTCGGTTCAAACCTCCAGATCAAACCATATATAATTAATGCACTAGAAAGCTAAACGCAGGACACACTGCAGGTCCGGAGGACATGGACTGAATAGCATTTCCTACCATCTGTGCTGCATCACCCTATTTCAATTCTGAAAATACTTTGGCAAGCCGAAACAGCGATAGCAAAATATACACTTGCCTATAATAATAATAGCATCGCAAATAAACCTAAATGAAAGTCGTTCAACAGTTTAATTTACATGACTGAAAACTACAATAAAACTATTAAGGCCTGCAACAACCTGCAGGGGTCAGTTGTCTACATTTTTTGTCAAAATTTCTTCATCTCAGAGTTCTTACGTACAATTTTATGTTTCAGGCAAACCTAATAGCTGTATTCTACAGGACTGTCTGTGTCCATGAAGCTGCCCACATAAAAAGCATTAATAAAACAACAGCTGTGTTTCAGAATTGTTGAAAGGAGACAAGATGTTCATTTAAAAAAACTATTTATTTATTAAAACTTCACAGTAAAGACCCCATGTACAAAAATTAGAATCATATTCTTGACCCACAAGGCCGTGTCCTGCCCTGTCAGTGGAGAGGTTTAGACACCCTTGGCCTTGTTCAGAGAGGGAGAGAGCAGGCCTCCAGAGTCCCGCGTGCTGCCGGTCTCTGTCTGTCCGTCTGTCCGTCCGATTGGCCAGCCCCTCACCCCACGCTCTCCACGATCAGCCTGGGCTCCAGCAGCGACTCCCAGCGCTCCGTCAGCTGCAGGAAGACAAGAGCACGGTCTCCGTGACAACCGCGCCGCCACACGGTTTGCGGCGTCAAGCTCTCGGCAGGTCGAGAGCACCAGAGAGCACGGAGCACAGATCAATGGCTGCCGCACGTCTGGCAACACGCTGGGAATGACGAGTGAGAACGCCTGGATGAACATCAAGCAGTCTCACGCTGACCGGGGTAGAACAAAGCCGTGCGTAACAGCAGTGCTCCAAGTGATTCTAACTGCTCTTTACACAGAGAAGTACCTTCACGACACCTTTATGAGGTCAGGATGTCCTAACTCAAGATTGAAAAAAAAAAATAGATGACGCAAGTTAAATTTATTGCGGTAGATTTTGCTGGTTTAAACAAGATCACAATGTTAAATGATGGTAAAATGACAACTTCTATCTGAAACAGCTGGCATTGAGTCATCTATTTCATATTTACATACGCTTTTTGTATGTACAAAGCGATGTACATGGCTTAAAATGTTTACCCAATATTAAATTTATGCACCTGGAAATCAAAGAATTAAGGGAATTCAGATTCAAGTATCTTGCCCAAGGGTTTCACAGAAGTGGTTCAGCTGGAAATGGAGCTGGCAGCCTTTCACCTTCTGAGCTGTGCTCCTTACCACTACCGCACACTGCTGCCTGCCTCTTACAGTCTTTAGCTATGTAATATCAATATCACCTGTCATCTTACAGGTTGCAAATTCAACATCTCATTGCAGATTGGACAGTGCAACCCACTTGTGAGGGCTCTGCATGGAATTTCAACTACACATCCCTGCTGAGCCATTGTTCCTCAAGTGTATTTTTCCCAGGTGTACTACCGTGCTCCCAGTTGTGCTTGTTACCTGTGAACCGCGCGAGACTGCGTACTCCACGATCTCGGATCCATCCGGCGTCTGGTACACCAGGTCAAACTTCCCCGGCTCTATGGGAACTGCAACAGGATAATGACATTTGTGAGCTCCAGTGCTGTGCAGGCCAGAGGCAGGCATTGCCCGGAGATGCCCATTTTCGATTTAATTTCACGAATGCGAACACCTGCAAGGGCTTGTAATGTCTCATCTGCTTGTTTGCGCTTGCAACTGTTATTGCGGAACATAACAGAGCCTGAGAACTGAAAGCCTGAGCTTAAAACAGAGACAGCAGTCTGCTCAGTGCCTCCACAAGTCCTGTGATACCTGGTTTTGAAGTCAGCAGCTCCAGCTCTATTTGGTTTGTGCTCGGGTTGAAGCTGACAATCTTCCCCTCCTAAAAAGTAAGAGAAGGAGAGAAAGGACAGAGGAGAATTAACTGGACTGCTGGTGGAGACTTGGAAATTCATATGTTCTAACAATGCATTGACTGAACTGAAACACTAGAGGGCGCTGAATCATCCCATTGTGACAACTGTCAAACATTGAATTCGCTCATTTGGCAAGATTTGATTACTCTTTGCCATTTTAGATGGACAGCCATACTGTAAGGCCATAAAACCTCATATACTTCATCCTTGCAACAGGTGTATTTATAAAATAGTTCAAATTTTAGATATGCAATCACTGGCTACTGTTTTTACAAACACAGAGGTGGTAAAAGTGCACTGATCTTACCTTATAGTCAGACACCTCTGGGGTGTAGTTCTCTGTCAGCTCCAGCAGCTGTGTAAAGACAGGGCAGGGAGTTAATACAGCTCCAGTTCGGACAAAGACCGAGGAAGTGAGCTGTATAAGAAGCAGGGCTTGAACCCCACAGGTTGCCGGTTTGATGTCTAGGTAGAGGTACAGCTGTTGTATCCTTGGGCAAGGTATTTGGTATTTTAATTGCCTCAGTATATATCCAGCTGCATACATTTATTTAAATGAAAACTACACAAATCACTCTGGAATCAGTCATTACAGGAGAGCACACAAATGCTATGTCTGAAGTGATGTGACTGAGATAAGTAACAGAGGAGAGGGGTTCCACCATGCCACCCTCGGCAACACCCCCTCAGTTCCATAGAACAAACATACGTCAAGAGCAATAATTTCTCAAATACCAAAATGTTCATGCCACATCAACATGCTAAGTAAGTGTTTTTTCCCCATTCCAGGCCTTGTCCCGTAACTGTGTGTCCCTACAACAGTATTTGGATGTTGCAAATGCATCTTGACACGCCTCAAAGGCCACATGCATTTCAGCTGCAAGCAGCTTCACTCAGACATTACAGATTTGGATGTGAAGCAGGACTGGGATGACTCTGGTGACAACTTGGAAAGCAGTAGCGCTAAAGGTGCAGTGTGGCAGAGTGGTAAGGCACAGGGCTTGTAACCGAAAGGTTACTGGTTTGATTCCCTAAATATGTAAATATGTATACCACCTGTATAAATGGATAAAAACTGTCACCTACATAAATTGCTCTGGATAAGCATGACTGCAATGTATATTTTGCTCATTTTTGTTTAGTGGGAGTATGCTTTGCTGTCAGCTCACAGTGAGCATCCATACCATCTTTTGTCATTACCATGAATGTCACCTGTAACTGTCATTTGCATTTGTATTTGGTTGTATTCATTCATATTAAACTTTATTAAAAAGTGTTCATTCAGTGTTCAATCATGCTGCTTGTAACTGTGCTATTTGGCTTTTCTGTTACATTTCAGTTACAGTTCATCCTTTGTTCTTCCACCTCTGAGAATATCTGACACTTCTCTGTGCTGCATTATGATGGAGTTCATTACATATAGTGCAATACTAAATAGTCACTACTACAATTTCATCCAAGGGTAGCGTTACTATAAGAACAGAAATGCATTCATTCTAATACTGACCTGCAGCCTACTGGACTAATATATTTACACATTAATGGCTACATCTAGCAAGTGCAATGCAGCAGAACTACTAGAGGGAAATCCAAACTGGCACTGGCTGTCTCACCTTGAAGGCAATCTTCTGTCCAACTTGTGGGGGTGCGGCAAGTAGGGGCATGGCAGCGTAGTCCCGTTTAGGGACACTCTCTGGAGGGTTCTAGAACAATCAGACAGATGGACAGCAAACAGATGCACACTGTGAACCAAGCCAACAAGACTGGATCTGAGGACCATCACGTAGCCTACACCTCAGTCTTCCGCACAGATCGAACTTTGCGACTTAAGCGTCAACATCAGCCACATGCCACCCGGCATGGGCTCCTGCTCTTGTGGCGGGATGGCATTGGCAACTCACCTGCAGAACAACGGTCTTGTTGGTCAGAGTGTCATTGAGGCGCTGCTGCAGTCCGTTCTGGTCACTGTAGTGGAAACTACGATTGGCCATGGACCCCCTTCCCCAACAATGACCCCCTCTCTGTCCTCCCCTGGGACTCCCCCCTCTCCACGGGGGCCTGCCATCACCCCGCCCGATGCCCCTTCCCATGCCACGCCCTGGGGAGCTGCCTCTGCCACCACCCCTAACATTCTCCCCACCCCTCCCAGCGACCCCACCTGGCTGGATGCTGTTGGCTGCCACACCCAGTCCCACCCTCAGCCCCAGGCCTGGCCTCTTAATGACCAGCTCAGCCTCACTGCTGCTGTCAGAGTCAGAGCTGGAGCTCTCCGGCTTCTCCTGGGCCTTCTTCCCAACCGAGGGGGCTGAGGGGGCTGGTGTGGTTGGGACTGTCCTTTTCGGGGGAGGGGCGGGACTGGGGGAGTCAGAGGAAGAGTCTGAGGAGGAAGCAGCAGCAGCCGCTGCAGGAGGGGGGACAGCCGCTTTCACGAGCCCCCCTGCTCCTGGCTTGGAGGGGGCACTCACAGCACTGGGTTTTTTGGGTGGCTCTTCCTCGCTGCTGTCGCTGGTATCTGAGGAAGATCTGCTTTGTTTCGCGGCTTTGCTCTGCGCAGAGGTCGAGGGTGCTGAGGGCTTCTTGGCAGTCAGGTCCTGCTTGGATTTGGAAGGAGTGGGCCCTTTTGGTGGAGCAATCTGCTTCACAGGGATCCCCTGCTTCTCCTTCTTCCTTTTCTTCTTGTTCTTCTTCTCGGGTGGCTGGGACTCCACCTCTTGACTCTCCGCTTTGCTTTTCTTCCTCTTCTTCACACTGTTCTCTGCCGCCTCCTCATCTGCCTCTCTGTCCCTTTTCTTAGCCTGACAAGGAAGGCTGTCTGAATTTCTGCTGGATTCGAAGCCGTTCACCTGTGGCACCCCCTCCACCTTCACCCTGTCAATCAACAGCCAACATGATGCATGTCTGTGGGGATGCACTCCATTGTAAGCCTAATTCACATTTTTGTCAGGATAAAGGCAGAAATCACAATCACTTTCAATTAACAACATGGCAGCATGTGAGACATAGAAGAACGTGAATAAAACTCAACAGCACTAGAAAAGTTCACTGAGTACAGTACCGTAATCTTTACTGATTTGCAACTAACTAATGAATGACGGCAGATTACTGTGGCTTAAAATTTCTGGACAACGCTGCATGCAGGAATTGGGATGGGGTAAAGACTGCTAGCAACTCAAACTCGTGTGGTGCTAGCTACCGGCAGGGATACATCGGATAGCCATAGCTTCAACACACTGGCACATATTCACCCTTAATGCCAAGTACTTGGGTTAGGCATACATGTTATACTACCAAAATGAAACTCAAAAGCAGACAGTTGGACTGCTAGCTAGCTATGAATTCGAAATACAATAGTTTATCTAATTAACCTTATGCTGTCGTTGTCACGGACTACATAGACGCTCTCCGTAGGAGGCAGGTAACAGTCCTCAATGAACAGGTTTAAAATGGTCCTGCGACTGAAATCGAACTTCTCCTTGATGATGCTGGCCAGGTCCGCCACCACGCGACATTTGTTTAGGTCGACAAGCACCCAGCACATGCGGCAATCTGGCACCGCCGGCGGGGGATAATCGAAATACACACGGACTCGTATCGTATTCAGACCGGACGCTGCCATCATCCTCATGTGCGCAGTCGGTAAGGTGATGGTGTGCACACACTATTGCCTTGTCCTACAACATGATCCAACTACAACCTACTGCCGCCTACCGACCCGGAAGGCATTCGCTACGTATTTTTCTTCCGATGGTTAAAAAAAAAAATCTAGGAAACCGGAACTGGTTAGCATATAGTCAAATTTGATAGGTCCGCTTTTTGTTAGTGTGAAATGGCGGGACATTACCACGGTTTCAATCGTGGCTTAACATTCATAGGACTTATTCTG